>CM070791.1:25732573-25749134 GCA_036346955.1 Dipus sagitta
GAGTGGTGTGAAGTGGAGGTTCTCTCTAGAAAGAGCCTCATCTTTGACTCTTCTGCTTAAGGGATTTAAAATGAGGAGCTACTGGAGAATTTGTATCTTTTTTTCTAAATTAACTAATGTATTTGCAAAAAGAGAGGTGGAGAGAAAATGAGAGAGGGAATTGATGGATCAGGACAACTTGATACTGCAAACAAACTTCAGATGCATGTTCCACTTTGTGCATTGGGCTTTATATGTGTACTGAGGAAACAAACCCAGGCTGTCAGCCTAAGTAAGCAAGTGCCTTTAACTGCTGATCCATCACTTTGTCCCCTAGTGTTTGAATCTTACTCCAAAATTTCTGTTAAACTGGTTTTTATCTGGCTGTTAATATTGGTGCACCAGTAACTCTTGATCAATTAAACTGAAAAGACTCTGTCCTCTAAAATGACCCCGGCCAGCGGGGCTTCAATGGGAGCACGGACCCCAGAAAACCTGAACTGAAGGGAACAAGAGACACAAGGAAACGACAGCAAGACAGGAGTCTGATCAAGCTGCCAATTTTTATTTTTCTCAGGGTGATTTTTATACAGCAGAACAGAGAAGTTTGTCAGCAGTTTAGGTATTGCTACAGTTCTGTTTCAATAGGGTAAGGTCCCGGCCCCAAGGCCACAAGATGTTCCACAGCTACAGGATAAGGCCCCAGCCCCAAGGCCATGAGATAATGACTTTCTCATTCTTTATGGGTGCATGAATTAACAAACAACTGCAGGCCTTGTGACTTTCCAGAACAGACAACTTATTACAAAATGCAGTCATTATTTAAGATGGAGGCACTTTTGCTTTCCTAGTGTCCAATGGTTCCCCACATCTCCTCCCTTTCTATTAGTTTTAGAAGGTGTTTTCTGTGGCGGCCAATTTTTGTAAATTTTGGTAGGACTCCCAGGGTCCCGTGATTTCACGGTGGGCTTGTAACCAACTGGGGGAGCAGTGACCTGACTCCTCCCGTGGGGTTCGTACCCCACCTTGGTTGCTCTTGGTACCTTTTGGGGAGGGGAGGCAGAGCCAACACAGAAAGAACGGTACCAACCTCCATGCAAGTCAGGTTTGACTCTCAGGGAATTCAGAAGCGGTCAAAAGGGACCTTCCCTTGCGGTGCTATGCATCGCACCCATGTTGGTGCCCATATTGTACTCACACATTTGTGAGTCAATATGCACAGGTCTGAATCCTATGCAGCTCCTAAAGGAGGGGAGTCACTCAGATCATTTTAAGTTTAGATAAGTGTCAATAAGGGAGGAGATATGGGGCACACCCGCAAACTAGGGCAAAGGTTCGGCACCTAGGCCAGGGGGCGGCCGCAGGGGGCGGTCACAAGGTAGGTCTTGGTCTTCAAGAGCCAGGCGATGGTAGTGCACTTGAATTGGTCGTGCTGTGGCTGAATCAATCTGTTCCTTAATAAAGGATGTTAGCTTTTTAAATAACCATGGGCCAAAGCTTAGTAAGAGGAGTAGGCCAACCAAAGGACCCAAGATAGAGGGGAGGATCGAGGACAGCCAAGGATGAGAAAAGAACCAACCAGATGTTTCTGTTATACCTCTATTATTTTTTCTTTTCTCCAAAGATTCTCTGATCTTAGCCATACTATCCCTTGTGACACCTGTATGGTCAGTGTAAAAACAGCATTCTTCCTGTAAGGCAGCACATAGTCCCCCCTCCTTCAAAAGAAGGAGGTCGAGGCCCCAGCGATTTTGAAGTACCACCTCAGATAAAGAGACTAAAGACTTTTCTAAAGCAGTAATTCCCTTTTCTAGGTTTTGAATGTCTTTATCCAATTGGGAACGCAGGATTTCATATTGGGCATTTCCCTGTACAAGAGCAGCAATACCTGTGCCAGCGCCTGCAGCGCCGACACCCAGAAGCAAAGCGAGCAAAATAGCAGTGCCAGTAATGGGTTCACATTTGGTCCTATGCGAATAGAGGAGGGATGAGGCAAAGGAAGCGTCAAAGTCTGGAGCAGGGTGATAGGAAATGCGAGGGAGGAGTCGGACAGGGACACAGAACTGAGGGGGATGGAGCAGACGATACACGGAAGCGCAAGCTGTTAGGCTGTCATGGCAGGCCCACTAATAGCCCTGGGGGAGGAGATGAAAGGAGTCATTAGAAAGGGAGGAATTAACAGAGACAAAATTCTCGCAAAGGGTAGAAGGCATGGAAGATTTGGAGAGGTTTGGGGCATGAAGGCAGGTTCCAGAGCCAAGGACAGAGGAGATTGGGAGGGTAATGTTAGGGCGCTGAGACCAGGGGCAGCGAGTCCAATCAGTAGTTGTATTGAAGGGAAGTGGGAGAGATTGAGCCACACCCTCATAAAAGGGGAGTGAGGTGTGAATGCAAAGCCAGCAAGATTGGGTAATATTGGGAGAAGAAGAAATGAGTACATTAAAAGTGGCCTCGACCAGGTTAAGGACCAGGTCGGTAGTTGTCAAGGGTGGAGGAGGAGGAGGCGGGAGCGTAACCAGAGTTTTCATAGGGGAGGGTATAGGTGTAGGGACGGGGGGTAATAAGGGAGTGGCACGCGAGGGGTAGAGAGCAGTAGTAGGGAGAGTCTTTTGGAGCTTAATGGTAAAAAGGACCCCAACATGAGAGCCACCATAGTTACGGATGGCCCATTGAACGCCCCAGGACCAGACATCATATGGCTGTTGTTTGCCAGGGGCTGTAAAGGTAATTAGTAGAGGGTGGCACCACCCAAAGGATGGGGAAGATATCTTGCAAGCCTGTTTTGGAGTATAGCGGGCAGCTCCCTGGGGATGGGTATAGTTAGCCTTTAGGGTGATATAATCCCAAGAAGATGAGGGGTTCCAATAAGCATCTCCAGTAGTTTCACATCCCCATTTTGCACTGAAATAAACGTCTGGGCCCCCACATTTCCAAGTAATCGAACGGGGACGGTGGTGACCAGGGGCAACATAGAGGGAGAAAGACTGTAAGTAGGACCTCTGGTAAGAGTTATAACATCCCCCTTGTCCATAAGAGTGGTGTCGATCAATTTCAGGAGCAATATGTTGTGAAAAGATGGCGCCAAGTCCCCAAGCGTTCAGGCTGCCGAGGGCCATTTTGCAGAGGTCTGGAGTTAGGGTCGGCCAAGGGATGGTCTGAGAAACCATAGAGTGGGCCCAGGTCACATCACCGACTTCACTGAGCACGGTCCAGGTGAAATTCATGGATTGATGGCCAGCAGTGATCAATCCAGATGCCAGGAGCAAGAGGCCAACGAAAGCAGGGGCAGCCATAGTCCTGAAAAGGAAAGGACAAAACCTCAGGGGGGCGGTGAGCCTTCCCTGGGAGAGGGTGAATTTTTAAGGGGTGAGGGTGGTGTCCATTGGCAAACTAGACGCTCTGGGAGCCAACGAGGCCCATCATTTTGTTGATCATAAATGCAAGCAGAGCCACGTCCCCAAATGAGGACGGGATCGGGGCAGTGCCACTGAGAAGTGAGGGGATCACGCCACCGAACGAGGGCGTGAGTGGAGGCCGTGGTGGGATGCCAAAGGCTGGTCAGCGGCTGATTTGCCAGAACTGTCAAGGCTTAAGAAATTAAGAACAAACAAAGCATGGGCCAAAATGTTCCGTGGGGTATTTTTTATACCATAAAAGGGGTGAATTTTTAGTTTATTAAGTGTAGCCTTAAGGATCTGATTAGCCCTTTCCACAATGCCTTGCCCCTGAGGGTTGTAGGGAATGCCAGTGACATGTCTTATCTGAAGCATAGAGCAAAAGTTCTTGAAGGTATGGCTAGTGTATCCAGGACCATTGTCTGTTTTAATGATTTTTGGAGTTCCCAATGTAGAGACACATTGAAGAACGTGAGAGATGACATTTTTTGAAGCTTCACCAGCATGGAGAGAAGCGAAAATAAAACCGCTAAAGGTATCAATTGTAACATGAACATACTTAAGCTTGCCAAAATCTGAGAAGTGAGTTACATCCATTTGCCATATCTCATTGGGAAGAAGACCGCATGGGTTGACTCCCAAATGGGGAACTGGTAAGGAGACGGAACAAGCGGGACAGGACTTAACTATTTCCCTAGCTTGAGCATGGGTGATCTTGAAGGCAAGGCGGAGGGTTTGAGAATTTAAATGATGTATATTGTGAGCCTGTTGTGCTGAGGAGAGAGGGTCAGTTAGGGCTGCGAGAGCAAGGCGAGTAGCAGCATCTGCATCAGCATTGCCCTGCGTCAGAGGGCCTGGCAGAGAGGTATGAGCGCGTAAGTGGCCTATATAGAAGGGGTTAGACCGAGCACAAATGAGGTCCCGAAGGGAGCGGAACAACACAGAGGCATTAGTGGAAGGTTTGACATAGGGTGTTGTCTCCAGTAGGGGGACTGACTTAGCAACATAAGCACTGTCAGTAAAGAGGTTGAAGGGCTGTGAAGGGAATTGTTTAAAGACTTCGAGAACAGCGCAAAGCTCCAGTAATTGGGCAGAGGAGCATGGGGTATGGAGAGAAGTTGGTTGTCCGTTTATTACGTATGCAGCTGTACCATTAGCAGATCCATCAGTGAATATAGAGGGAGCATCCTTAATAGGGTCATTAGAAGTATTAAGGGGAAAAACAAGAGTGAATGCTGGCAAACTGAATAAGGGGGTCGGAAGGATAATGATTGTCAATAATGCCCATAAAGGCAGGAAGTGCTATAGGCCAATTATCATCAGTCTGGAGAAGCCAGTTGAGTTGGTCAGGACCGTAGGGGAGGAGGATTGTGTTTGGATCTTTGCCAAAATGTTGGCGGGAGAGCTTGCGAGCCTTTATGATGAGTTGAGCGACCAAAAGGGGATAAGTGGTTATGACTTTAGTAGGAGAAGAAGAGAGGTGAACCCAAAGCAGGGGAGAGCCACGATTGTGGTGAGGGTGCCTTTGCCAAAAAACACCAGTAGGAGTATGGGTAGTAGGGCAAACATTGAAAACCAGGGGAAGGGCATAGTTTATCTGTTGGGCAGTCTGGAGGTTAATGGCCTTGTTTATTTCTTTCAGGTCAGCAAGGGCCTGAGGGTAAGTTGTCTAGGGGAGGTAGGGCTGGGGTCTCCATTTAAGATGTCATTGAGGGGTAGAAGAGCAGCGGTGGGAACCTTTAAATAGGGTCTAAGCCATTGAACGTCCCCAAGCAATTTCTGGAAGTCATTGAGAGTGGAGAGATGAGAGGTGCGAAGTTGAATTCGGGGGGTTAGTACCTGTTGATTTTTTAGCTCATAGCCCAAATAAAGGTAGGGGTCAGCAGTTTGAACCTTGTCAGGGGCAACTTGAAGCCCATATGATTGCAAATTGGACAGTAGGCGCTGGAGGCAGGAGAAAAGCAGGTTCTGGTCACAGGCAGCTAAAAGAATGTCATCCATGTAATGAAGAATGTAGACAGAGGGAAAAGTCTCCCTGAGGGGGTCAATGGCCATGGCCACAAACTTTTGACAGAGGGTGGGGCTGTTAGCCATGCCCTGGGGCAAAACCTTCCATTGAAAGTGAGGCATAGGACCACGAAAATTTATTTGCGGGACACTGAAGGCAAAGCAGGGTCTATCCTTAGGGTGTAGAGGGATAGTAAAAAAGCAATCCTTTAGATCAATAACTATTTTGAAGGAACCATAGGGAATGGCCACGGGGGAAGGGAGTCCTGGTTGGAGTGCCCCCATAGGGACCATGGCTTTATTAACAGCTCTAAGATCCTGTAGCAAGCGCCATTTGCCAGAATTTTTCCGAATGACAAAAATAGGGAAGTTCCAGGGGGAGGTAGAAGGCTCGATGTGGCCAGCGGCAAGTTGTTCCTGCACTAACAACATTGCAGCCTCTGTTTTCTCATGTGAAAGCGGCCATTGGTCAACCCATATAGGGCTTTGGGTCTTCCAAGTAATTTTATCAGCATGGGGTGCAGGGATGGCAACGGCCGCTAGGGAAAAGAAGACTCAGGGGCATACCCAAGGCCAGAGCGATCGAGTTTCTGGGGAGGAGAAATGGGCTCTGTTATGCCTTGTCAATTCTTTCCAAGCCCTTTCCCTGGAATAAAACCCTGACTAAGCATTTGGGAAGTGACAACACTATTGGGGCTATAAAGAACCATATTCATTTGTGAAAGAATGTCTCTTCCCCACAAGTTGACAGGCAAGCCTGGAAGAACAAAGGGGGTGACTTGTCCTGAGTTACCCTCCTCGTCAGTCCAAGTAAGGACGCGAGAGCTTTGTTGAGGGTTATTGGATTGTCCAATGCCCTGGGTATGAGAGGCAGTCAGGGGCCAGGACTTAGGCCAATGTTTGAGGGAGATTATGGTGGCGTCAGCACCAGTATCCACAATTCCATCAAAGGGCTTGCCATCAAGAAGCAACTGTAAAGTAGGGCGATCCAGCATAACAGAGTGCACCCAATAAGCGTCAGAAGAGCCAGGTTGATTGTTATCACGACTTGGGGACATATAATTATTATTAAGAAAAGTGAGAGGCAACAGGACAAGTTGGGCCACTCGATCCCCAGGCAAAATTAGATGGGTTCCTCTCTGGGAGTTGACTAAAACTTGGATATTGCCAGCAAAATCATTATCTATAACTCCAGGGATGACTTGAATACCCTTGAGAGAAGCGCTAGCCCTGCCTAGGAGAAAGCCAAACATGTTGGGGGGCATATGGCCAGACACATTTGTTGCGATTATTTGAGGGCAAGTCTCAGGGGTTAATACTGTGCGGGAGGTGGCACAGAGGTCCAGTCCTGCGCTGCCTGCTGTGGCGCACCAAAGGGTGGACACTGATTCTCCGGTGGGTTGGAGGGAGGGACAAACCTGACCGCCCCAAGATTTGTCCGTGGAGTAGGAGCCTGGAGCTGGCCCCGTTGGGAGTTTCCTGGGACCGGAGGAGATTTTCCCTGAGAGGCCGACAGAGGACGGTTATGAATGTCAGTCCTGGAGCGACATTCAGAGGCCCAATGTATGCCTTTCTGGCAATGAGGACAGGGTGTAGCAGGGGGAGGGCGAAGAGAAGCAGAGAGCTGTTTAGGAGCGGTGCATTCGCGAGAGAAGTGTCCAGGTTGTTTACAATTATAATATGTTTTCGTACCCTGAGTGAGACCAGCAGAACGGAGAGCAGCTCCAATTGCTAATCCCATGGCGTGGGAGGAGCCCACGCCTGCACATAACTTGATATAATCAGATATGGTCTCCCGCTTGTGAGAGTGGAGAATAGACTGACAAGCAGGATTAGCATTCTCAAAGGCCAGGTGTTTGATAAAGGGGCTGTTGGTTTCCCCAACACCAAAAAGGTGCTCAGCAGTTTCATTAAGTCTACTAATAAAGTCACTGTAAGGCTCTTCTGGACCCTGTCTAATATTAGCCAGGGAGGCAGTGGCGGCCCCTTTAGGAGGGAGGCGCCGCCAGGCAGCGAGGCCTGCCTGTTGTATTTGGGCTAAAAGTCCAGGGGGATAGCGTGCTTGCCATTCGTTGGAATCGTAGGGATGTTCCCCCAACAATTTTTGCTTTGTCCAATTTTTAGAAACAGCCTTTTGTAAATTACGGCGAGCAAAGTCAGAGCAGTTCTCATTAAATTCAGTGCGCCATAGAACAAAATCTCCACCCGAGAGAGCCGCGCGAGCAAGGCGATACCAGTCATTAGGCGTAAGCCATTTGTCACTATAGCTTTCCAGAAGAGTGAGAGTAAAGGGAGCCGTGGGCCCATAATTGGAGACAGCCGCTTTTAGCCGCTCAAGAAACTTTAAATTAAGAGTTTTATATTTAGGTTGGGGAACAGACTCCGGGGCAGGTTCATCTTCAGAATCAGAGGAGGCAACACTCCCATCAGCTGGAGCAGCCGAGGGGACAGGCTCCTCATCAGAGTCCGTATTGGACGCAGGGGAGGGAGCAGAAGCGGGATCAGAGCGAGCCTGTGTGCGAGTAACAGGAAAAGCAAGAAAGCCAGTATTGCGGGTGTGTGTGTCTGCTTTTGTTTTGTGCCTACGACTGTCAGAGGAAGGATTAGAAAAGGCAGCAAGTTCTTTTGTGACAGAATCAAGTTCCTGGAGAAGCTGCAGCTGAAGTTTTTTATCCTGAAGTGCCCTACGGAGGTCAGAGACAGAAGCTAATGTGGCAGATTGTAGTTCTGTGAAAGGAGAGTCAGCAAGAGGTTCAGCAGGTGCAGAGGGAAGTACGGCAGCGGAGCGGTCGAGTACAGGAGTGCAGAGTGGCAGACAATAGGGAGGAAGTACTAGAGGAGGTTTATTGGTGGGGTCCACATCAAGCAACGGGGGAAGGGGGGATCCAGCTTCAATATCCACTAGGGAGGGATAAAGGTGGCAGGAAGGTTTTTCAGAGGCAGGAGATTTAGGTCTCTCTTGAGTCTCATCTTTAACAATGACAGAGGCGCAAGCAGAAGGGGGCCTAGAAGAGCGTTTAAGAGCAGCCTCTCCCTTATTGACAAGAACCTGTACAGCCATAGAATGATTGTGGACCTTAAGAACATCATTTATAAGATTCCAATAAGAGTAGGCAGAAACAGGGACCTTCTCGGGGCCAAAGGTTTCATAATAATCACGTAAACAATCTCCAACTCTTAAGCAAGTTTTTTCATTTATAGTCCCTTCCTTTGGAAACCAAGGACAGAGATCACCAATATAATCTAAAAATATCTTTAAATCTTTTCTTTTAACCCTAGTTCCTCGTACCTTGAGAGCTTGTTTTAGCCCAGTCACAAAAGAGTCTTCTTTTGAAAATGCTTGTCCCGCTTCCGGTCAAGATGGCGGCATAGGAACCACGCCTAAGCAGCCTAGGGGAGAAAAAGCCAAAGAAAACCCAGCAAAATACACAAGGGAGGTGTATAAGAGATTAAAACAGCAGCGGAGAAGTAGGAGATATCCAGAGCCCACACGGGCAGGCCGAAGCAGCTCCGGCAGCGGCAGCTCGGGACCCGGTAGCGGCGACTTGGGCTCCGGCAGCGTCACCTCGGGACCCGGTAGCGGCGATTCGGACTCTGGCAGCGGCAACGGCAGCACGGGCACCGGCAGCTGCATCTCTGGCTCCGGCAGTGGCGACTCGGGATCCAACAGCAGCGGCTCAGACCCCGGCAGCGGAAGCGGCGGTGGAAGCCGGAAGCGGCGGTGGAAGCCGTGACTCCAGCCCCAAAAACACCATCAGCTGCTCCGGTACCGGCCACAGCGGCTTCAGGGCAGCGAATCCAGCAGCGGAGGCTCCAGCGGCTTCAGCGGCAGAGGCGGATCCCGCAGCGGCAGCACCAGCGGATCAGAGGCGGAGGACCCAGCAGCGGCAGCTCCAGCGGATCAGCGGGGGCAGACCCAGCAGCGGCATCTCCAGTGGCGGATCCAGCAGCAGTGGTCGCAGCAGCGGCAGCTCCAGCGGCAGCAGCGGGGATCCAGCACCAGGGGCGCCAATCTACAGGGCCACAGTTGCCAGGCTTGGTTTGCCCCACAGGAAAAGCCAGTACCCAGTTCCAGAAAGCAGAACAGCGGCCCAACATCCCAGCCAGCAACTTGACTGAGACCAAAAGCATCCAAAGAGGTAACTGGGATTGAACCAGGGAAGGGTCTCACCTGGTCACAAGCTGACTTGGATCCCTCAACAGACCAGAAATCTTAACTTCTCTGTTGATAGAGGATCTGGTTTTTATAATACCTAATCTTGCATAAATGCTCGGTGCTGTTCTTGACTGAATGTGTATAGGGTTTAGTTAAATTTTAGAATATACCTGTATTTTATTCCACTCAACCTATTTGAATACTCCCATAGCAGGCAAACTTAACCCCTAGGACCACGTGTCTAGATACTCTGAGAGTGGTAAGAGCCACACCTAACATCTTAATCTCCTACATAGAAGATATACAATATCAGATCAATAGATACAGCAAAGGATACCCAGCTAACTGGAAAATCTAAGCAGTAACTTAATCCAAGATGCAAAAATATATACATTATAACACAAGAAACACCAAAAACCAAGGCAATATAAATCCACCAAAAAGCATCAATGCTTCAGAAATGACCTCTAGTGAAAACGAGTTAGAGAAAATGCCTGAGAAAGATTTCAAAAGAATGATTGTAAATATGTTCAATGAACTCAAAGAAGAAATCAAAGGAATCAGAGAAGATACAGGACACCAATTTAATGAAATAAAGAAATCAATACAAGACATAAATAAGGAAATAGAAATAATGAAGAAAAACCAGTCAGAATTACTAGCAATGAAGAACACAGTTAATGAAATAAAAAACTCTGTAGAAAATCTCACCAGTAGAATGGATGAAGGAGAGGACAGAATATCTAAGCTAGAAGAGCAGGTGGCAGATCTAATACAATCCAACAAAGAGAAAGACAAACTAATAGAAAAGTATGAATGGGAATTTCAAGATATTCGGGACACTATGAAAAGATCAAATATAAGAATTCAGGGTATAGTAGAAGGAGAAGAATTTCAATCCAAAGGTACAGTAGGCATCTTCAACAAAATCATAGAAGAAAACTTCCCCCAAATTGGGAAAGAGGTGCCAATGCAGATACAGGAAGCATTTAGAACACCAGCCAGACAAAACCTGGAAAGAACCTCTCCTCGCCATATTATAATCAAACTACCAAACACACAATCCAAAGAAAAAATATTGAAAGCAGTTAGAGAGAAAAATCAAGTTACCTACAAAGGCAAGCCCATCAGGATCACAGCAGATTACTCAACACAAACTTTCAAAGCCAGAAGGGCTTGGAGTGATGTATTCCAAACTCTGAAAGATAACAACTGTCAACCAAGGCTACTTTATCCTGCAAAACTATCCATTCAAATAGATGGAGAAATAAGGACATTCCATGACAAAAGCAGGCTAAAGGAGTATTTGAAGACAAAACCAGCTCTACACAAAATACTTGAAAGAATCCTCCATGCCGAAGAGAAAGAAAAACACACATATAAGGAACCTGGAAAACAACAAACAACACTCAAATACTAGTTAATATAAGAGAGCTAAGGTAGAACCAGAACCACAAAAAAAAAAAAAAAGGCAAGCATAAATACACATCTTTCAATAATATCTCTTAATATCAATGGCCTCAATGCTCCAACCAAAAGACATAGATTTGCAGACTGGGTTAAAAAGCAGGACCCTACAATTTGTTGTCTCCAAGAAACTCACCTTTCTACAAAGGATGGACATTATCTTAGGGTGAAAGGTTGGAAAATGGTGTTTCAAGCAAATGGACCCAGAAAGCAAGCAGGGGTTGCTATCCTAATAGCTGACAAGGCAGACTTCACTCCAACATTAGTCAAGAAAGATAAGGAAGGTCACTTTATATTGATTAAGGGCACACTCCAACAGGAGGACATTACAATCCTAAACATATATGCACCTAACATGGGGGCTCCCAAATTCATCAAACAAACACTGTTAGAACTAAGGTCACAGATAACACCAAACACAGTGGTAGTTGGTGACTTTAACACCCTACTCTCATCAATTGACAGGTCATCCCGGGAATAAATAAACAGAGAGGCATCTGGACTAAACGAGGTCATAGAAGGAATGGACCTAACAGACATATACAGGACATTTCATCCAAATGCTGCAGAATATACATTCTTTTCATCAGCACATGGATCATTCTCTAAAATAGACCATATATTAGGACACAAAGCAAATCTTAACAAATTCAGGAAAATTGAAATAATTCCTTGCATTCTATCTGACCACAATGGAATCAAACTACAAATCAATAGCAAGAAAGGATATAGAGCATACACAAAATCATGGAAACTAAACAATACATTACTAAATGATGAATGGGTCAATGAAGAAATCAAGAAGGAAATCAAAAAATTTATAGAGTCAAACAATAATGAGAACACAACATACCAAAATCTCTGGGACACAATGAAGGCAGTTCTAAGAGGTAAATTTATAGCTTTAAGTGCCTATATTAAGAAATTAGAAAGGTCGCAAATAAATGACCTAATGCTTCACCTTAAAGCCTTGGAAAAAGAAGAACAAGGCAAACCAAAAATCAGTAGACGGGAAGAAATAATAAAGATTAGGGCAGAAATTAATGAAATAGAAACCAAAAAAACAATACAAAGAATTAATGAAACAAAGAGCTGGTTCTTTGAAAGGATAAACAAGATTGATAAACCCTTAGCAAATCTGACCAAAAGAAAGAGAGAAGAGACACAAATTAATAAAATTAGAGATGAAAAAGGTAACATCACGACAGATGCCAGAGAAATTCAAAAAATCATAGGGACATATTATAAAAACATATACTCCACAAAGTATGAAAATCTGAAAGAAATGGATGATTTCCTTGATTTATATGACCTACCTAAATTAAATCAAGATGAGATTAATCACTTAAATAGACCTATAACAAGCATGGAGATCCTAACAGTTATCAAAAATCTCCCAACTAAAAAAAGCCCAGGCCCAGATGGATTCACTGCTGAATTTTACCAGACCTTCAGGGAAGAGCTAACACCATTGCTTCTTAAGCTTTTCCATGAAATAGAAAAAGAAGGAATTCTACCAAACTCCTTCTATGAAGCCAGCATCACTCTGATACCAAAACCAGGCAAAGATAGAACAAAAAAGGAAAATTACAGACCAATCTCCCTCACGAACATAGATGCAAAAATTCTCAACAAAATATTGGCAAACAGAATACAAGAATACATTAGAAAGATCATTCACCCTGACCAAGTAGGCTTTATCCCAGAGATGCAGGGATGGTTCAACATACGCAAATCTATAAATGTTATACATTATATAAATGGGTTGAAGGACAAAAATCACATGATCATCTCATTAGACGCAGAGAAAGCATTCGACAAAATCCAACATCCCTTCATGATAAAAGTCCTACAGAGACTGGGAATAGAAGGAACATATCTCAATATAATAAAGGCTATTTATGATAAGCCTACAGCCAACATATTACTAAATGGGGAAAAACTGGATGCTTTTCCACTAAAATCAGGAACAAGACAAGGGTGTCCACTGTCCCCACTTTTATTTAATATAGTTCCGGAAGTCTTAGCCATAGCAATAAGGCAAGAGACATGCATAAAAGGGATACAAATCGGAAAGGAAGAGGTCAAGTTATCATTATTTGCAGATGACATGATTCTATATATAAAGGACCCTAAAGACTCTACTAGCAAACTGTTAGAGCTGATAAAAACCTACAGTCATGTAGCAGGATACAAAATAAATACACAGAAATCAGTAGCCTTCATATATGCTAACAACAAACACACAGAGGATGAGATCAGAGAATCACTCCCATTCACAATTGCATCAAAAAAAATAAAGTACCTTGGAATAAACCTTACTAAGGAAGTAAAGAATCTATACAATGAGAACTTTAAAACACTCAAGCGAGAAATTGCAGAAGACACTAGGAAGTGGAAAAACATCCCTTGTTCCTGGATTGGAAGAATCAATATTGTGAAAATGGCAATCTTACCAAAAGCAATCTACACATTTAACGCAATCCCCATCAAAATTCCAAAGGCATTCTTCACGGAAATAGAAAAAACAATCCAAAAATTCATTTGGAATCACAAAAAACCTCGAATATCTAAAATAATACTGAGCAACAAAAATAAGGCTGGTGGTATCACCATACCTGATTTTAACCTATACTACAGAGCCATAGTAACAAAAACAGCATGGTACTGGCACAAAAGCAGACTCGTAGATCAATGGAACAGAATAGAGGACCCAAATGTAACCCCATGTAGTTATAGCCACCTGATATTTGATAAAAATGCCAAAAATATTCATTGGAGAAAAGACAGCCTCTTCAGCAAATGGTGTTGGGAAAACTGGATATATATCTGTAGAAGGATGAAAATAGATTCTTCTCTTTCTCCGTGCACAAGAATTAAGTCCAAATGGATTAAGGACCTTAACATCAGACCTGAAACTCTGAAACTGCTAGAGGAAAAAGTAGGGGAAACCCTTCAACATATTGGTCTTGGCAAAGACTTTCTGAATACAACCCCAATTGCTCAGGCAATAAAACCACAGATTAACCACTGGGACCTCATGAAAATACAAAGATTTTGCACTGCAAAGGACACGGTGAAGAAAGCAAAGAGGCAACCTACAGAATGGGAAAAAATCTTCACCAGCTATATATCTCATAGAGGATTAATATCTAAGATATACAAAGAACTCAAGAAGTTAAATACTAAGGAATCAAACAAACCAATCAAAAAATGGGAAATGGAGCTAAATAGAGAATTCTCAAAGGAAGAAATACGAATGGCATATACGCATCTAAAAAAATGTTCTACATCCCTAGTCATCAGGGAAATGCAGATTAAGACTACATTGAGATTCCATCTCACTCCTGTCAGATTGGCTACCATCATGAAAACAAATGATCATAAATGTTGGCGGGGATGTGGAAAAAGAGGAACCCTTCTACATTGTTGGTGGGAATGCAATCTGGTCCAGCCATTGTGGAAATCAGTGTGGAGGTTCCTAAAACAGCTAAAGATTGATCTACCATATGACCCAGCTATAGCTCTCCTAGGCATATATCCTAAGGACTCATCTCATTACCTTAGAGATACTTGCTCAACCATGTTTATTGCTGCTCAATTTATAATAGCTGGGAAATGGAACCAGCCTAGATGTCCCTCAACTGATGAGTGGATAATGAAGATATGGCACATTTATACAATGGAGTTTTACTCAGCAGTAAAGAGAAATGAAGTTATGAAATTTGCAGAAAAGTGGATGGATCTGGAAAGAATTATACTAAGTGAGGTAACCCAGGCCCAGAAAGCCAAGCGCCACATGTTCTCCCTCATATGTGGATCTTAGCTAGAGATGATTGGGCTTCTGTGTGAGAAGGAAAAAACTCAGTAGCAGAGGCCAGTAAGTTAAAAAAGGAGATAGAAAGGGAAGAGAAAGAAAGGGAGGAGGGCTTTTATTAGGTTGGTATTGTATATATGTAAGTAGAAAGATTGAGATGGGGAGGGGATATGATGGAGAATGGAATTTCAAAGGGGAAAGGGGGGAGGGTAATACCATGGGATTTTTTTTGTTATCATGGAAAATATTAATAAAAATGGAGAAAAAAATAAATAAAATAAAATAAAATATCAAAAAAAAAAAAGAAAAAAGAAAATGCTTGTCCCATGGTAAAGAAAAAATCTTATCTTACCTCACCGTCCGAGTGTTCCAACGGATCTGTCTCATGGGCGGGCGACTCCTTGGCGATCACCAGCGGGCCAGTGTCTAACCCACTCTTTGGGTTGCGGCGGCCTCGGTGCGGGATCCCAATGGGCAGGTAGCAGACGGTGTTTCAGGCGATCCTAGGTTCTTGCCCCACGTTTGGGCGCCAGTTGCCCTGGCCAGCGAGGCTTCAACGGGAGCACGGACCCCTGAAAACCTGAAATGAAGGGAACAAGAGACACAAGGAACCGACAGCAAGACAGGAGTCTGATCAAGCTTCCAATTTTTATTTTTCTCAGGGTGCTTTTTATACAGCAGAACAGAGAAGTTTGTCAGCAGTTTAGGTATTGCTACAGTTCTGTTTCAATAGGGTAAGGTCCCGGCCCCAAGGCCACAAGATGTTCCACAGCTACAGGATAAGGCCCCAGCCCCAAGGCCATGAGATAATGACTTTCTCATTCTTTATGGGTACATGAATTAACAAACAACTGCAGGCCTTGTGACTTTCCAGAACAGACAACTTATTACAAATTGCAGTCATTATTTAAGATGGAGGCACTTTTGCTTTCCTAGTGTCCAATGGTTCCCCACAACACTTGTCATTTTATCCCTTATCAGAATTCCTAGGTAAATATTTCATGTTGTCTGGTATGTTGGCATGACATAGGAAACTTTTAAAAATTATTTTCTTATTTTAGAGAGAGAGAGAATTGGCACACCAAGGCCTCTGTCACTGTACTTGAACTCCAGACGCTTGTGCCACCTAGTGGGCATGTGTGACCTTGTACTTCCTCCACCTTTGTGCATCTGGATTATATGGGACCTGGATAGTCAAGCATGAGTCCTTAGGCTTTGCAAGTAAGTGCCTTAACCACTAAGACATCTCTCTAAGACATATTAGGTCAGTTTCCAATGGATGTTCCCTGGCCAAATGTAGCATAATTGAATGCAAATATATAAATTGAAAGGGTTGGAAAAAATTGCTTAGTGGTGAAGATGCTTGCCCATGAAGCCTAAGAATCCACGTCCAATCCCCAGCACCCACAGAAGCCAGATACACAAGGTGGCACATGAATCTGGAGTTCGTTTGCAGTGGCTAGAGGCCCTGGTTAAATTGTTTTTTTGTTGCTTGTTTGTTTTTGTTTTTATTTTCTCTCTAATAAATAAATGAAATAAAATGCAATGAAGTATTCTTGCCTTCTAAGCATCAAGGATCATCACTCCAACATTTGTACAATCCCTACATGAGAATGGATGGTTCTGGATAGGCTGCTAAGAGACTGAAAGAGACACTTCCAATGAATATAGTGGAATAGGATCCACACCAAAGAATATATGGGAAAAAGGAGACAAGATAACAGACACACAACACACACT
>CM070791.1:25762386-25807670 GCA_036346955.1 Dipus sagitta
GTTCTCTGGTGGACAGTGAGCTGTGCCTTGGAGATAAAAGCTTTTCCACATTTTCTACATTCATAAGGCTTATCACCTGTGTGAGTTCGATGATGCACAGTGAGATTTGACTGGGTGGTATAAGCTTTTCCACATTCATTACATTCATAAAGTTTCTCACCTGTGTGAGTTCGATGATGCACAGTGAGATTTGACTGGGTGGTATAAGCTTTTCCACATTCATTACATTCATAAAGTTTCTCACCTGTGTGAGTTCTCTGATGAATAGTGAGATGTGACTTGGAGATGAAAGCTTTTCCACATTTTTTACATTCATAAGGCGTATCACCTGTGTGAGTTCGATGATGCGTAGTGAGAAGTGACTGTGTGGTGTAAACTTTTCCACATTCATAAGGTTTCTCAACTGTGTTTGTTCCTTGACAACAAGTGTGATGTATCCTGTGATAAACAGCATTCTGGCATTGCTTAAAATCATCACTCTTTGTCCATGGCATTTTCTGCTGATTTTTTAATTCTGAGAAATACAAAGAAGCTTATTACATTCCAAACAGTAAACAATAATTTGACTAACAATGGCTTCATAGTATTTGGTCAGGTATTACATAACAATGATTATATTAAAACTACTTTTCAATTGACTTCTTTACTATTCTCTATGGTAGGTTACTTGACTGAAGGGTAATTCAGGAAATCCTTTCCAATATTCAGAGAATATATTAGAGACCTTTAAGTGAGACTACTTTTCACTGATCGTTTGGTCTTCTTATTGCCTCAAAAGAACTTGCCTAATTTTTCTAAAAACAGCAATTCTCACTTGGATTAGATTTATTAAAGAACTTATGTTTCCTTAGTTTTCCACCTGCTTTTCCTTACCTCATGTTGACTGGAAATTATGAAGTACAGATGTTTGTTTAATTAAAAAGATTAGTGCAGACTTCTTCTACAATAACATAGGATATATTTTGTTTTTGTTTCTAATCTCTCCACTACCACATTTCTCCATATTCCAGATAGAAGTCTTTTTTCTTATACATTTATATGTGCATATGAGTGTGTGAATTTAGAAATGTGTGTTACCAGATACATGATTGCTAATAAAAGTTCAAGTTTGGGAACCAGACCTTGCCTTTAACCTTATTTGAAATTGCCTCCTGTTGTAAACTGCTGTGTGTGCAATGATTCTGGCCTATGAGATTTGAGGGATTCTTAGTGTTCTGTTTGACTCTGGGGATCTTGACTCATGAATATGCAAAAGCATATTAACCTATTGAGTGATCTAAACAGCCAATGTTGGGTTTCAAAATGACTGGACATGGTGGTTTTATATTTCTCAATTGCTGATATCTAATAATAATAGTAGGTGAACATTGGTTTCAATCATGGTTATTTTTTCGTGAAGGAGAAAAGGAGAAGAAAGATGGCAAAGAAAAAAAAAGCTGCATGAGAAAGAACAAAAACAAATCACATTAGAATATGAGAGAAACATAATAGCAATAAAAAATAAAGATGAGATTAAAGTAGGAATAGGAAAAGCATCATAATATGGAATAAAGTGAAAAAAAGCTACTAATGCAGAAAAATAGATGAAAAATAAAGAGAAAAGAAAAAATTAGAGATCTATATTCTTTCTCCAAGTGGTTGTTGGCTGAAGTAACATTGTTCCCTCTGTAAACAATGTAGTCAATCTTTGTTTACTGTTGAAGTTGGTGGTGTATGTGCACTGATGGATGGACCCATAAGCAAGGTCAGTGGCAGGTCTTCACCCAAATAAAACTGTATTTTCATACAAAAGCCACTACAAACTATTGAGATTGCTATAACAGGCAGAGTTGTACATTTGTTGCACATACAGGCAGAAATAGAAAATATCTCCATTGTGCATCACATAGTGAAATATCAAAAAAGAGGATCTTACTCAATTCAGAGATTTAAGTACCCAAGCAAGAATCAACTACATGTGGTAAGGGGAAGTATCCACCCATATTGTTGAACTGGGCTCATAATTTTCAGAACTATGTTACAATTAAACATGTGATGCTATAATGAATGCTTAAAGTCCAAATAAAATGATCAATATAGGCTTCACATTCCCTATAATTACAACATCAATAAGCAATATGGATGACTCATCACCATGAAGGGTGAGACCATAAAAACTTCCATCCTTGTGCTCTCTAATACAAAACTTGATCAGTAATTCTCCATTTGGCCCTGCCAGCCTTGTGTGCATCTCCCACAAATAAATATTTAATGTGTCTAGACTCCCTGAATTATCCATGTTTTTAGGTTCCAAAAACATTCAACACTTACTTCTAGCACTTCTCAAATGTGAGTCTGTTGTTACAGATTGAGTGACAGCCATACTGATGTGAATCTCTAGAATTAACCCCTGCAAGAGACATGTTTCTAATAACAGTACAGATACCACTGTTTTGGCACAAGAGCTCTTTCTACGGACTGGGTTTATGTTGTACTTGTGGCTGTACATTATAGTTTCATCTAGAACATGAGGATGGACTATTTACTAATTTTCTTTGCACTATCATTCAGATTTTCTTTCCTTCAAAGTCCCAAATGTTCTTTTTAAATCTCTTATACACTTCCTATATTTCACAAATCTAATATCCTTTTGTCACTGACATTCTTCTCACGTACATTGCACAAAAGGGTTTCTAATCCCCTGTGGCGGTTTGATTCAAGTATTCCTTATAAACTTAGGTGTTCTGAATGCTAGGTTGCCAGGTGATGGAGATTTGGGAATTAACACCTCCTGGAGGCAGTGTTATTATTGGGGGTAGGCTTATCAGTTATACCCCATTTCCCCTTGACAGTGTTTGGCACACTCTCCTGTTGCTATTGTCCACCTGATGTTGACTAGGGTGTGATGTCACCTTTCTGCTCATGCTGTCCTTTTCCATGCCATCATAGAGCTTCCCTCTCAACTCTGCAAACCAAAATAAAACTTTTTTTTTCCCCCACAAGCTGCTCCTGGTTGGGTGATTTATAAAAGCAATGTGAACCTGACTGCAACAACCCTTATCATGGAATCTCTGATTCTCTCTTTTTTCAATTATTTCTAAATTTCATAGGTGATTGTAAATACAACTATGTTAAATACTTTCATTGTGTCAGCACTGTAAGCACAAACACAATTATAGAATTATATACTTGAATAAATATTTTTGTTCAGTAAGGTGTTTCTTGTAAGCATTTTGTCACAGCAGTGAAAGTGACTAAGGGCACTGTTACACTGAAACATCCTCTCCATGTCATAACAGTTGTTCGATTCACAGTAATGCCATTTATTTTGACAGTTGTGATGAGTTTTCATCCACTGACCTATGTTACACAGTATGCATTTACTTGCCTGGAAGCCTCTGAATTGAGCCTTCTACTACACTCCATGGTGCAAATCCTTGCTCCAACTTGAAGATCAGATCTGGTTTGGTCATACAGTTCCCTGTAGTTGGGAAGCAATGTTCAAATTGTGTCAATATGTTATATCAGGTGGACCCCTGTGAGATAACAGCTGTATTTCTACATATGATCTATATTACATGAACCACAAAGTTAGCATGGAGAAAGTTTATACTCTTGGTGTTCATTAACTGAAATATTTCCCTGGAGTAAAACTGAAAGTACTTCCTTCAAATGACATGGAACAGCATGATACATAATACAATGTTTTTTTGTTTGTTTGTTCGGCATTTTACAAGATATGGACTCACACCAGCCACGGTTGAGCAAGAAAAGATGCTGTAGCCCTAAGAACTTCTATGCCAAGCTTACATGTTCTGGGACAAAAAGTGTAAACAATGAAACATTAAATGAATAGAGCACAATGGAAGGCGAAAATAATGAAACTAAAAAAACAACAACTCACATTAGTGATAGGTCAAACAAAGAGTGGTTATAAGAAGAACAATCGAGAAAGATTGTGGGAAAAGAGTTCAACTAAAGAAATGAATAAAAAAGGTAAAAGGGGGCTGGAGAGATGGCTTGGTGGTTAAGGAACTTGTCTGAAAAGCCAAAAGAACTAGTTTGGATTCCCCAGTACCAACATAAGCCAGATGTTTAAGGTGATGCATGCATCTGGAATTTGTTTGCTATGAGTGCATGCCTAATGGCACATATTTTCTCTATCTACATATGTCTCTCTCTCTCTCAAATAAATAAATAAAAATTTTAAAAAAGTAAACCAGAAAAGAGGATTCACAACTAAATTGATAAATCAGAGCCAAAAATTGCATTCCTATTTAAAAAAACCTCAGGCAAATTAAGACATGGCAAAAAAAAAAAATATAAGGAAGGAATGGCTTCTGGATTTATAAGAATTGCCCTTAAGCGAGTAAATGCATATAATAGCAAGTTGTAGAGTAAAACAAATGAAATAAAATAATCTGAAAAGAACCACTGTGTAAGGCACATGAATGTTCACACACACACACACACACACACACACTAATAAATTTAAAGAAAAATAATATTTCTCCATAAATCAACATAGGGCTATAATAGAACAAGTAATGTTATATGTAACAGATGGTCTCAATATTAATGACTGGGCAACACTGAAGTAATTTTCTCTTAAAAAAAGAAACAATGATGTACTTATTCATCATTCTATAATACATTGTTGAAGTGTTAGTGAAGAAAAATACCTTGGTGTAGAGCACTTTTCTAGGATGCATGGAATGCAATTCAAAACATGAAGAAAAAAGATACAGTCCTAGCCTAGGATATATGATAAGGGCAATAAACAAATCCATACATATCACAAGGGAAACTAAAAAAATGTCCTTCTTTGTATGTCAAATGGCTATCTAGAGAAAAAGCACTCAAAGGAGAAATGGAGACAGGTGTGGTGGCACACTCCTTTAACACAACAAGTGGGTACCTGAGGTAGGAGAATCACTAAGATTTTGAGGACAGCCTTGGCTACAGTGTGAACTCCAGGATAACCTAAGGTAGAGTGAGATCCAGTCTACAGATAAAAAGAAAACATTAAGAACCATGGTATGAACATAATATAGGACATTATGTGAAGTAATATAACTATTTCTGCTGGTTTCAAAAAAATTGTCATTATTTTAAAACAAAGCAGCTCTACTGACTACCAGGTGACTTTTAATACAGTAATATCAATAAAATAAAAAATGCTACAATGTTCACATAGGTCTATGATAATGGAAATACACTATCAACACTCAACAACCTGAAATAAATGCCATAAATTTCTCACTTGATATTCCATTTGGGAATGTGTAGATAAGAGATAAAAATAGATTAGGGTTTTATTTATTTATTTATTGGGTGTGTGCGGTATTTTGAGGTAGAGTTTCACTCTAGCCCAGGCTGACATGGAATTTACTATGTAGTCTCAGGCTGGCCTTGAACTCACTGTGATCCCCCTACCTTTGCCTTCCCAGTGCTGGGATTAAAGGTGTGTGCCACCACACCTGGCTTTAGGGTTTTGATTTTTTTGGGCAGTACAAATGTGTCTCATAGATGCCTCTGATTCCTAAGTTACCTAATAAACACATTCACCAAGGTGGAATTTATGTTTTTTCCCTTGGGCTATTAAATCCCTCTATAATTGGTGTAAATATATGTTATTTGACTTCTCCTCAGAAAACTCATGGGTTATAAATCAAATATGACAAACCCAAAAACCAAAATTTTGCATGTTCTCATTATAATTACAAGTCAAAGTTTACATAATAGAGGTAAAAAATAAAACAAGTAATTAGAATATGGAAAATGTGTAGAAGATAAGGGATAGAATGAGCATGGTTAGAATTAACTGGGTGCATTTGGAAGGAATCACTTCTTTTGTTTGTTTTGTCAAGGTAGGGTCTCACTCTAGCTCAGGCTGACCTGGATATTCACTATGTAGTCTCAGGGTGGCCTTGAATTCATGGTGATCCTCCTACCTCTGCCTCCTGGGTGCTGAGATTAAAGTTGTGCGCCATCACGCCTGGCCAGAAATCACTTCTTATGTTGTATAGCACAGTACTAAGTTAGTATGCATCTGGCAACACTTACATTAGTATTTCACAATAGCTACAAGAATTTTTAAGTGTACCCCATACAAGGAATGCCTGATCTGACAGACTCTTGTCATTATGTATGCATGTACTATAAAGCCATTTTGTTCTACATACTATGCTCCATTGAGAATGTCAGTTTAATAGTACAATATCAAAACAATACTAAAAATTAGTAATGATAACTATCCTTATCCACCAAAAAGAAAGGAATTGCTACACAGACTCACGGGAGTTTAATTTGCCCAAGAACTTCAGGCTGCTGTAGTTCTCCAGCATCACATCTCTATAGAGGTTTCGCTGAACATCATCCAGGTGCTGCCACTCTTGCCAGGTAAAGTCCACAGCTATGTCTTCAAATGACACCAACTCCTATAATGAAATATTTCTGTGGGGCTTATTCAATAAACACAAAGTTTTTATGCTGTATCCTTAAAGAAAAGACTCAAGACAAATATAGTACCTGTATCTTGCTATATTGATTCAAGAATATAAGATTCACCTTTTTTGTTAAATGAAAATACAAAAAAATGGAATAGGGTTTGTGGCATAACATTGTGGTGCACTGCCCAGCCAGAAGATACAAGGCCATGGCTTCAATTCCTAACACTAATACAGGAATAGAGGCTCTGAATAAAGTTGTGGATTTTTACTCCATATGGAATCTGATCATCAATGTTGGGGTCATAAGAAATATGGCAAACCTGAAAAGATTCTGAGCAAATAATAATAAAATATTAATTTACAATCAAATATACTATAGACAGTGAATTCAAGGTGTTTAGAACCAATATATCATGTTGCAGCAGTCAACTTCACTGCAGCTTATGTTGGGAACCATACAAGCCCATTGTACTGTGCATGCCACTATGCCATGCAACTCCAAACCAAGGAACACACACAATCTGAAACACCTTGGCTGAAATGTATGTTACAAATATCAATGCTAATAAAATAACTCTTTTTTCTCTTCTCTTGATCCATAATAGAGTTTGAGCAGAAATACCTTATAGGCATAGATATTGTTGTACCCAGAAGCAATACATTGTTATTAGAAAAACCTCAGTGCCAGGGTGGGTTGTCTTCCACTGAGTGTTAGCTATGAAGTCCACTGATGCCACAGAATATTTCAGGCATTGCCAAGACCCTTGGTTATCCATCAAGAGCCAGATTGTAACACCCTATTGCTAAAGATTTCCTTCACATGCATGAGATGCAGGATACGGGAAACCAATCTGAAGCAAAGCTGGAAGCCTCCTCCCAGGTAACTGGCAATCAATGTATTGGAAAGAGCTTTGCAACTTGTTGGGAGAGAAAAATAATTAATGGTGTTAACCTGTAGTGAACTATACAAGTTTTACCAATTGTCAACCAGGTCAGATGTGTTACCTGGTACAATAGTGCTATGCCTATTATGGGAGAAACCAACTGCTCTCTGATTGGACTTGAAGCCTGCTCCATAAAAGGGAATTTCTGCCTGGAATTGAATACATAATCAAAGGTTGATGACTGGGGAGGTGCTGCTGTCGCTGTCTGACATTGCTGGTAGAAAATAGCAGACCAAGAGCAGCTTGTGGGGGAAAAAGTGTTTATTTTGGCTTACAGACTCAAGAGAAAGCTCCAAGAAGGCAGGGGAAAATGATGTAATGTGCAGAGGGTGGACATCACCTCCTGGCCAACATCAGAAGAAAAATAACAATAGGAGAGTCTGCCAAACACTAGCAAGGGGAAGGTGGCTACAGGGCCTTCAGGAGGCTTCAATTGTCAAATTGCCACCAGCTGGGGACACAAGCATTCAGAACACATAAATTTATAGGGGACACTTGAATCAAACCACCACAGCAGGTCATAAGCCTTAGGGGAGAACTACTTCTCTTGTATTGTTAATTCAATATATTATTCTCACCAAACTGGCCTCTAAATATGTTCATGCCTACATATTACTGGTATGCTCAGTTTTGGCTAGAGAAGCCTCCTGTTTTTTTTTTTTTTTTTTTTTTTTTATAGTGGTTATCACTGGGTAGATTCAAAACATACCAAATTGTTAAGAATTCACATACCCCAAGGCTCAGGGATCATTGTGGAAGAGGTGAATGAAGAATTTTGAGAGCTGTACATGGTGGTACATGCCTTTAATCCCAACACTCGAGAGGTGAAGGCAGGAGGATTATCATGAGTTTGAGGGCACCTTGAGACTACATAGTTGCCGGGCTCCACCGGCGGGGGCAGGTAGTGCCGAGGGAAGGACCAGGCCTGCTGGTTCCTCCCAAGGGATTGAGGAGGAGATGAGCGTCCGACGACTCAGACCTCTCCTGGCCACCGGAGAAAAACCACACTGAGTCGGGAGTCTTGTCGAAGCAGGAACTCGATTTATTGCTATGAGCAGTTGCCTATATAATGTTGGGGATGAAGGTGGGGATTTTAGGATGGTGGGGAAAGGTAAGGGCCAATAGTAAACTGTGACTATTGAAATGATAATTCTAAATCCCATGTGGAAGTAGCAGGCAAGAAGCCATTAGGCGTCTTGCTGAGTCACGTCTGGCCAGAGGCAGATCACGAAACTTTAGCTAGGCTCAGGAAGTTCCACTAGGCCTCACACCTGGGCCTTTCAGAGCCCAACATCTCCCCCTTTTGTTTTTGTAAGAGCATTAGTCACCATGGCCCCTGTCTTATGTTGTCCCCCTCTGGGGGTCTTAACCGTCATTGGGTACCAGGTGTTTAGCTCAGAGCATTTATCATGGCCCCTGTCTTAGGTTGTCCCCCTCTGGGGATCTTACCTGTCACTGAGTACCATGTGTTTAGCTCGCTGAGAACCCACTCCATGGCCTGTCTTAGGTTGTCCCCCTATGGAGATCTTACCCGTCATTGGTCACATGGAGGGCAGAGGAGGTGGCAGTGTTTCCTGTAAAAACAAACATACGCCTCCTTTTTCAGCCATTAGTAGGTTTAGTCCTCTCCTGTTTTGTGGGACTACCTCAGCCAGGGAATCTAGCTGTTGTTGAAGATAGGTCTCCCTCCGACATAGGGAGGGTCTCATTTCCAGGGATGATATCTACATCTGGGATTAAGGTGGCTGGGGCACAAAGGCCCGTCCAATTGGTGGGCAGAAAGTCATAGTCCATCCCGCCTCCACAAACATAAGCCATTCCAGAAGGCGGGCAGCGTTGAGCACTGGGCTCAGTTGTGTTAAAAGTACAGAAGGAAGGATGAATGTATCCCACATCTATAGTATCCCACATCTATACTGGAATTATTAGGGGAAGGTGGGGCCCAAATGCAAGTTCCAGAGGAAACATTGAGAAAAGCTGGATGGGATGGGGAAGGTGGCTGAGTAATGTTTTAAGGTCCTATGGAAAACTGTACTGCAAGCAGCCAGAGAGGCCCAGATCAGAGGCAAAGCCACCAATCCTCCACAAGGGAGGGAATTGTTTAGTTTAGTAAGGTGAGGAACCATTTTAGCAACAGTCCTCAGGGGTGGGACACTCCCTGGAGAAGTGATTGTCAGTGTCCCCTTGTTGGGACAAATATTTTAGGATTCTCGTTGGTACCCAAATGGATCTTTTTCTTTTTATCAAGTTTTTCCATGGACAAAAATTTCATGAGCTTTACATAAGTTTCTATCAAAAAACTCCTTTCTGTTATAGAGTTTTTGTACTTTAATCACTTCTCAGTACAAAAGACTATCAAGGCCAGCCAAATGGCTTCTGACACTGAATATACATAATTTTGTTTACATGTAGGTGTTAAAGTCTTGTTGCCAAAGGGCCAGAGCTATGGATACAAAGCCAGCCAAATGGCTTCCGCCAATTCCTCCTTTTTTATTTTTTATTAACCGGGCTCTTCTGGGCCTCGATGTAGAAAGACTGTGTCTGTCTTATTTTGTCCTTTATGATATTTAGGCCTTACCAGTCATCGGTACATGAATTCCATCATTCATGCCCTGTCTTAGGTTGACCTAACTCGAGAGAATCTTACCCGTCTTTGACTACCAGCCTCTGCAGGGGCTTTAAGATAATGTCTCAGGAAGCCAGGGTCGGGTCCGTAGCTGTATCCCATGTACTTCTGTACGGATATCCATAAAGGATCTCAAAAGGCATTTAACGAGTATGGGCAGCAGACACAGAATGAGCAAAAGACAAACACCTGTAGCAGCAAAGATTCCTGTCCAAGAAGTGAGAGAATTCCATCCAGGGAAGGCAGACTTAAAAGCAGATATTAAGGCATCAGTAGTATTCAAAAGTAAGATGATTATTTTGCAAAGACAAAATCTCTGAATGTAACTGAATCAGATCCAAGGAAATATTATCGTTATGTCAAATAACTCTTAAATGTATTTTGCCAACGCTGTTGACTGTTATTATATTTTTTAGGAGTAACACAAATCTATTGAAAATCTACATGACACTCCAAACGAGTTTTAACTTTCAACCTAAGTATCTCTTCACCCAAATACGTAACCACATCATACAGCGTGTCTAACAGGTGAAACTGTATCTAGGGTAAGGATTGAGCCCAAGATCTTAAAGGGAGGCACAGTTTGAACTTTCTCAGGAGCTACTTAAAGCTGTGAGTATGAACGATAGTTAGACATTAAAAGTACAAGCCTAAAGCCAAATGGGTCTTTTTTCATCTTGAGGGAAGACACATCTAAACCCTCTCCCTGCTGTGAGGAGTGGGTCTGGTCCTCTCGAGGCCCCAGTCAATGGGTCATTTTTAGAAAAATTTAAAATATTTAAGGTAAATAATGCTTTCTTTAGCTGACCATGGGGGGGAGGTAATGATTCCCCCTTTTGTTTTCATAATTGTGATTTAAGTGTTTGGTCAACAATAGCTTGGCCTCGCCTTGTGGGTTGTATGGGATGGCTGTGGAATGTGAGATTTTCCAGGTCGGGAGAAAATCTACAAAAGCATTGCTTATGAAGCAGGTGCCATTATCTGTTTAAATTTGATCAGGCAGCCCGAGAGTGGCAAAATGTTGAAGTATATGACTAATGGCATGTTTAGATTTTTCCCGGCATGTGCCGACACCCAGCAGGCGTGCGAAAAGGTATCGGCTGAAAGAAAAATATCAGTGAGCCCAGTCACCATGAGAGGGCAGACTTTTCCCCGTCCCCACCTGGGTCAGTCCAAGGGAGCCACGTGGCAGTCTCCCAGGAGGGGGACTGCCCGCCAACTCCCAGTAGGGGAGGGCCAGGCACAAACTGCCAGGAGGGGGGCCATCTATTTTTTTTTTTAATTACCACATTCCGCCCCTGGCTCCCAATAGATTTATAACCATCACATATTATACATTGTACTAAGTTCAATTTTAAAGGTTCCCACAGTCTTGACCAATTTAAGGTATTGAGACATGTAAAATCAAACATGTTAAACATTTCTAATCTAAAGCCAGTCTTTGTGCCTGTAATTTTAACTTGTTTGAGGTTTTCCAGCTTAAAATCTTAAATCTCAGCCGGGTGTGGTAGTGCACGCCTTTAATCCCAGCACTCAGGAGGCGGAGGTAGGACGATTACCATGAGTTTTAGGCCACCCTGAGACTCCATAGGGAATTCCAGGTCAGCCTGGGCTATAATGAAACCCTACCTCAAGAAACCAAAACAAAAAAACAAAAAATCTTAAATCTCTCAGTCCAATATCTCTAGCCAAGTACATCAGTCCATTACAAATATAACCTTGACTAAACTCTCTGGGCCTGGGCAGCAGGATGCAGCCAGCCCTTATGCCAGTAGCCCAGTTCCAACAACATCCCCTGTAGTCTTTTTTTCCTCTTAGAAAGCTCATAAGCCAAGCCTCGAAGTTTAATCTTATCTGCACTCAGCATTTTAAGACTCTTATTAGAATAGTCCATCAAATTTCGCTTACTACTCCAGAAGACACCTTCAGTTGCAAGCACCAAGTCCCTGCCTATTCCTCCAAAACAAAGGTTCCAAAAGATCAACATCCACATGGTCAGGTTCATCTGAGTTCACTCCTTGGTCTGTATCAGACAGCTTTAGGTTCGCTGAGATAAACTTCCAGACCAGGTACAGTTATGGAGGAAGGGATATTTATTGAAGCTTACAAATCCAGGGGAAGTTCCATAATGGCAGAAAAAGTTGGCCTGCCTCCACAGGCCCAAGCAGAGAGAGAGAGAGAAGCATAAGCCTTCAGAAATACAAAAGTCACAGATGTAGCTTGCCGGCAAATCGAGAGTGAAAGGAAAGAGAAAAGGAACAAAGAGATGTTGATCAACAAGTACAGGTTATAGAAGCAAAGTTTAGTGCATTAAATATAAAGACTACCTCATAACTTATGGGGGTACGCTCACCCGCATACGTACACCGATTGACCTCCTCAACAAATGCTTCTCAGGGGGCACTAGTCTGCCGGGCTCCAAGAGCCCCACGTTGGGCACCAGATGCCAGGCTCCGAGAGCCCCACGTTGGGCGCCAGATGCCGGGCTCCGCCGGCGGGGGCAGGTAGTGCCGAGGGAAGGACCAGGCCTGCTGGTTCCTCCCAAGGGGTTGAGGAGGAGATGAGCGTCCGATGACTCAGACCTCTCCTGGCCACCGGAGAAAAACCACACTGAGTCGGGAGTCTTGTCGAAGCAGGAACTCGATTTATTGCTATGAGAAGTTGCCTATATAATGTTGGGGATGAAGGTGGGGATTTTAGGACGGTGGGGAAAGGTAAGGGCCAATAGTAAATTGTGACTATTGAAATGACAATTCTAAATCCCATGCGGAAGTAGCAGGCAAGAAGCCATTAGGCGTCTTGCTGAGTCACGTCTGGCCAGAGGCAGATCACGAAACTTTAGCTAGGCTCAGGAAGTTCCACTAGGCCTCACACCTGGGCCTTTCAGAGCCCAACACATAGTGAATTCTAAGTCAGCTTGGGATAGAGTGATATCCTATGTCTAAAATCTAAAACAAATAAAGAATTCGTAGTGAAAAAATTCTAGACAAAAATTGCCCTTCACATTAAGGACCACACAGTGGCAAATGCTATCTACACAAAACCTGCATGATAGGTGGGAAATAAATAACATCAAAATAGAAGAGAGACTAATTGGGAAGAAGAAAGGAATCAATGTAAATTGGATTGTGGAGGAAGAAAATAGAGGGTAGTGGCAGAGGATTTTTATCATGGTACACAGGATATATCTGGGCAGTTACAAATAAAGAAGTGGGTTTTAATCTTATGTATTTATTTATTTGAGAGAGTGAGAGAGGGAAATGGGCAGACAGAGACAGAGAATGGGCATGCCAGGGCATCCAGCTACTGCAAACAAAATCTAGTTGCATGAGCCACCTTGTGTAACTCTAGTTGCATGAGCCACATGGGTCCCTGTGGAATAGAAAGGAAGCCCTTTGGCTTTGCAGGCAAATGCTTTAACTGCTAAGCCACCTCTCTAGCCCCAAAGAAGTTTTTTAAAAGATAGTATTTTCTCCATTACTACTCCGCATTTAAACATCAAATTGTTATATAGTTGGATAGTATGGTTAGATAATAAAATTCATCTACTAGTATACAATAGTGTTTCTTCTTTAATAAATGGGAACTCAGATAAATCCAAGTCATACACAGTAAGCAATCTTTGGACCCATCCTTCCACAAATCATCCTAATAAACCCTTGCCAAATATTTTAATTGGGCTATCCGCATTGTTAAACATAGCATCTCTAAGCAATTAGGCTGTCTTGATAAGCACAATGCTTACATATATATATTCCTTTCAACATCATACCACATCCTGCAAATATACCAAGTATTTCTTCTTGTATGAGTTACAATATGCATGATGTTCTTTAGGAGAATGTTTTGTAAATTCACATCGGTTGTGTTAGGAAAAGAGGGAAACAAAATGATAGGGAAGATATGAAAAAACTTTATTCAAGGCATCCTGAGAAGGGCTCTGACCATGCAGGCCCAAAAGGCTAAGGGATATTTTGGGGGGATAGGGCACTGGAATTCTTTGTTTGCTGGGTGATACACCTTGCCTCAGGGCTTGGACCACTTTAGAGAAGGAATAGTCAGACAGGTGGTTTGGGATATTCCAGGAAAGTGAAAATGGCAATAGGGTGTCTGGTTATTCCAAGAATGTGATAATTGGGATGGGTTGTTGGATTACTCTTAGGAAACAAGGGGTCACAAACACAGATGGAGTCCTTCTGATTCCACAGGTCCTACATTATGTCTAATCCTTATTTTTTTTTTTTAGAGGCAGGGTCTGATTATAACTACAATTAAGCTTCCTATTTATTTCTCCTGCAGACAGAACCCTACTAGGGTGTGTATTACTGGGAAAGTATTCTTTTCCTACCACTAGGGTGTGTTCTAAGCTGGTTTGATCTCTGATTGCTCTCTTTCATTCTTTGCTGTGCACATATTATGAAATGACTCAGCTTCTTCTGAAATGATAAAGCTTTCCCTGGAATGCTTTAAGCCTGAAATAAACATAAGCTGAAACATTTCCATTTCTGTTCTCACTGTCACAGACCACAAACCTCTGTCCTTCCTGAGAACTGGCTTTTAGACTCAGATCACCTCCAAATCTCCTCTTCCCTCCAAACCATTTCCAGATATCTTATGCATTAGATAGCTACTGCCTCCATATGACCATAACTGACACCCTCACATGCTTTCTCAGACAGTCAAATCCTCTTAGGCAATCACCCCCATTAGAAACTAGTCTCTAACCCTCAAACTTGCATTGTCCCTCAGTTTATTGCTTCCTCCCTTGCACCATGAATCTATCCTCACACCAATAAGGCCTGTCTTCTTCATACACATCCACCTTCCACAGGCAATAAGCGCCTTATTCATCCTCAGAGAATGAGGAGCAATGGGGACCCATGCCATTCCTATACTTTTTAGACTCTTAGTGAAAAAACAGTGTTGCAGTCAGGATAGCATTGCTAGCAGAAATCACATGACCAAGAGCAGCTTTACAGAGAAAGGGTTATTTTGGCTTACAGACTTGAGATGAAGCCTTCATGATGGCAAGGGGAAATGATGGCAGAAGCAGAGGGTGGACATCAACCGCTGGCCAACAAAAGGTGGACAATAGCAACAGAAGAGTGTGCCAAACACTGGCAAGGAGAAACTGGCTTTAATACCCATAAGCCTACTTCGAACAATACACTGCGTACAGAAGACATTAATTCCCAAATCTCCATCAGCTGGGAATCTAGCATTCAGAACACCTAAGTTTATGGGGAGAGCACCTGAATCAAACCACCACACATAGTACTCAGGACCTGTAGTAATGAAGCTAATCCCATCCTTGGTTAATCATTCCAGGAGGGCAGTCACCTCTCAGACTAAGATAACCCACAAAAGACATGCATAAATGGCTCAGAGAGGAAAAATGCCTAATCAAAGGTCTACAGCATGGAAATAGGAATGTGTTCTCTAGCCTGTGATCTAGGGACTCCAAGACTCCAAGACTCCAAGACTCCAAGACTTGAATGAAAGGCTTCATGGGGAAAAGATCCTGAGAGACACAAAATGGGGTCACAGTAAAATGCATGGAGTAGGACAAAGAGAGAGTCACAGAGATTCAGAGATTGAGAGATTGTAGGTCCTTTTGTAAACACCCTAAAAAAAAAAAAACCTATAAGCATACACAAACCCTTACAGATGGGCTGTGACCATGAAACCTCGCGGTGCCCCCCAGCATCAAATCAACTTTTCCTTAAAAACGCTTTCCAGGTCTCTTTTCCATCAGTCAGATCATCCTTGGGACCCTCACATGCTCTCTCAGAGTCATATCCTCTCTTGGACAATCATATCCCTTAGGAAAAAGCCTGATCTGCTCCCTCACTCTGTTCTTCCTCTGTCAAACAATGACTTCTTCCTTCACACCTATAAGGCCTGTCTTTCCCATACAGATCATCTTTCCACAGACCATTTAGCTCCTCATCTGTTCTCAGAGACTGGCGACAATCAATAACACTTGCCTTTTCCAAATGTTTTAGAACCCTTTGTGCTTAGTGAAGATCCAGGCTTCTGGAACATGTGGTAATTAAGCCACATTTGTCCCATGGTGACAGACAATGGGAGACTCACCCACCAATTTCCCAAAGCAATAACATAAGCTTCCCTTACTGTACAGGAAGGCAAGCTCCACATGCTGCTGCTCTCCCAGGTTTCAGGGTCTAGATGGAGGGCTGGGAGATTTTAAAGCAGCCTTGGCCTCCACAAAACAATTACTTACTCTTGACCTGCTGTGGTTCACTACTATGGTCAGCAGATAGCAACAACATTCAATTCTCTAGAAGAAAAAAAGAAGCCAAGGGTAGGAACTGGATTATCTAGGTGGCACTGAGATAAATTGGTTGGGAATGAACTCAAGGCACTGCCCATACCAGGAACTTGCTCTGTCACACACAACAAAATGTATACAGTTCATTCTAGAATAGTTATGATAAAAGTTTCCATAGGTGCCCATATTTCTATTTATGTGTCTTAAAATCACTGTGTTCACATGGCTACTCTGGAAGTTGTATTCCCCCCTCCTCCTTTAGATCCTGAGTGGCTGAGATTACAGAGGTGCATAACCACTTCTGGTTTGGAAGTACAGTTGACCTTAGGTTTTGGCCCCTTTCACAGTTTTAACTTAAGAAAGCACTGAGGGTGGACATACAGAGAAAGATGGAGAAAGTGTGTATGGGCGGGGGTGCAGGGCTGGCTCTGAGCCCATCTGCATCCAGTATCCTGTACCTACTGTTAACCAGTTGAGGTCTCAAGGAGAAAAACCTCCAAACAAGGGCTTCACAGTGATTTTCATTAATTTGCAGATAGGGCACAGAGAGACTATGTAGTGAATTCCAGGTTAGCCTGGACTAGAGTGAGACCCTGCCTCAATTAAAAAAAAAAAATTATCCACCTTAAACAAGTAGGTTTCATCCTAATGTTGCAGTGATGATTCAAAATATAGAAACAAAAATGATAACTCACCACATAAAATCATATGAGTACTGCAATAGATGTAGAAAATGCACTTGACAAAATACAACATCTTTTCATTATAAAATGCTGGAGAAACTAGGGGTGGAGGAAACATATCTTAACATGATAGAGGTTATTTACAATGCACGCCAGACCCAGATCACACTAAATTTGGAAAAACTGAAAGTGTTCCCATTAATGTTTAGAATAAGACAGGGGCATCCTCTTTCACTATTACTTTTCAACATAAGGCTTGAAGTCTTAGCTCATGCAATGAGACAAGAGAAAGAAACACAAGCGACATAAATTGGTGAGAAAGAACTCAAACTAGCCCTATTTGCAGATGAAATGATCTTATACATAAATTATCCAGAAACTCCACAGAAAAACTTCTAGCAGTGATAAATCCTTTAAGAAAAGTGGCAGGATACAAAATCTACACAAAAAATAGTCTTTCTATATGCCAAAGATGAATTTATGGAGAAAGAGATAAGCAATACTATCCCATTTTCAATAGCCACAAAAATTAAATACTTTAGAATATTACTAACCAAGGATGCAAAAACCTATACAAAAAAACTATAAAAATTCTGAAGAAAGAAGTTGAAGAGGTCATGAAAAGATACACAAACCTCCCATACTCATGGATGGGAAAAATTAGTATGGTGAAAATGGTTATCCTACCAAAAGTATTTCACAGCTTCAATGCAATTTCAATAAAATTTTCAGGATTCTTCTTCACAGAGAAAGAAAAATAGTATCAAAGCTCATATGGAAGAACAGAAGGCCTTTGTATCCAAAAATATCGCCAACAAAAGATGTCTCGAGGTATCACTATAGCTAATTTCACGACAGACAAAAAGCCATAGCTATGAGAAGAGCATGGCACTAGCAAAATGACAGACACACAGATCAATAGAATAGAAGACCTATCTTTAAATTCAAGCAACTGCAGCTAACTAACAATGGTTAAAAGTGCACACTGCAGAACAGACAGCATCTTCAACAAACTGTGCTGGATAAATTGGAAAACCGCATGTAGAAAAATAAATTAGTTCCACTTCATACAAACTGCAAAATGTCAACTCTAAATGGAGTAAAGACCTGAACTACTAAAACAACTGGCAGAAAAAGCAGGGAGAACACTCCATGATATAGGTGTGAGGAAGGATTTCCTGAATAAGACTTCAGTACCACAGAAAGGTTAATCAAATCTCAATCACAGGGACCTCATGAAACTTAATAGCTATTATGCAAACAAGCTATCAACAGAGTCAGTAATTATCCCACTAAAATTGGAGAAACTTTTCACCAGCTACATATCTGACATCTAAGCAATAACAACAACAACAAAATCAAACAGTACAATCAAAAATGGGGTAGAAAACCGACAAGAGAATTCTCAAAGAAAGAAATACAAATGGTCATTACCACTTAATGAGATGTTCAACATCTTTAGTCACCAAAGAGAAGAAAATCAAAACAACTCTAAGACTTAATCTCACTCCAGTTAGGATAGCATTCTTCAAAAAAAATCAATGGCATCAAATGTTGGTGAGGCTGCAACCTTATCCACTACTGGTGGGTTTGAAAATCTATGGAAAACACTATGAAAATCAGTATGGAAACTCATGAAAAAAACAAAACTGCATCTATCATATGATTGCAGTATACAACTCCTGTGCATATACCATATACACACCACTCAACTACAGAAATACATGTTGATCAATATTTGTTTCTGTTCCTAGTAACTGGAATCAGGCCAGATTCCCATCAACACATGAATGGATAATAAAAATATGGTATATATACACAATGGGATTATACTAAGCAGTACAGAAAAATGAAATAATGAATCTGAGGAAAAATAAATGAGGAAGGAAAAATTCTTCTAAGTTAGTTCCTTCATGCACAGAAAGACAAACACCACATGTACTTTCTCATCTGAAATTCTTAACTGGAATCTTTTGGAGAGGAGTGCAAACAGAAGCTCTAGGAATATGGACAAGAAACTGGAATGTGGGCTGGAAAGAGAGCTTAGGATGTGAGGCACTTGCCTGAAAAACTGAAAGACTGAAGTTCAGTTCCCCAGTACCCATGTAAAGTCACAGGCACAGTGTGGAGCATGCTTCTAGAATTCATTTGCAGTGATCAGAGACCCTGGCATGTCCATTCTTTACCTCTGTGTATCTGACTCTTTCTCTCACTCTCTTGTAAGTTAATGAATGAATGAATGAATGAATAAGCAAACAAACATTGACTAGATTGAGCCCAGGAGGGAGAAGAACTAGAGAGAGAAGAAATAAGGAGTTACTTGACAGATTAAGGGAGGGAAAGATTACTGGGGGTGGGAGAGGCTTGCAGGGGTAGGGGCTAGAGAGGGTTGGGAAAATCTAATTTAAACCACCACATTTCTTATATTCATGCTATGAGATAAAAGATCTCTCCCTTAATCCCTTTACTCACATCACTGACCACTGTCTCAAAGAACCCCAAACTCTTCACTGGTTAATAGATGGTACCTCCCTAAAACTACCCCCCCACGCATCAGGATATTCCATCATCCAGGGCCACCGCAAATCCCCTAAAACCTGCACCATTATTGAAGCCAAACTTTTGACCGCAGGCTGAAATAACAGCCCTTACTCAAGACCTAAGTCTGGTTAAGGATCTTTCTATTAACATTTATACAGATTCAAAATATGTTTATAATATCCACTCAAATATTTTAATTTGGAGGAAAAGAGGCTTCCTCACCCAAAAGGGGACTCCAAATATTGCCTCTATAGTCTCTACCCACCAGCTGTGGGGCCTTCTTCCAGCCATGGATTGGCAAGTAGACTTACTCATATGCCTCATGGTAAATGATACAACTATCTTTTAGTTATTGTGGATATCTTTTCTGGATGGGTAGAAGACTTCTGCACCACAAAAAAAAGAGCTAACACAGTAGTTCGGATACTGACTACAGAAACAGTCCCATATCTGGCTTGCCATCCTCAGTATAGTCAGACAATGGCCCGGAATTCATCTCCTCCATCTCCCAAAGCACTGCCAGTCACCGACAGATCTCCTGTAAGTTTCGTATTCCCAACCATCCTCAATCCTCTGGCAAGGTTGAGAAAACTAATCATACCATCAAAGAAATCTTCACAAAGGTAACTCTGGAACTAAAATGGGATTGTATTAAATTTTTACCTCTAGAGTAACTTAAACTTAGAGCCTGAACTAAAAAGTTTTCCATGACAAGATTCTTTGAACTCAAGTATTGGAAGACTATGATTCCCCCTGGACTCTCTCATGATACTACTCCCTCCCTCCTTATGTACTAGTCTCCTCCTATTCCTCAGACAGAACCAGGGAGAGATGGCTTAGGGTTAAAGTGCATGCCTACGAAACCTAAGGACCCACGTGTGATTCCCCAGGTCCTACTTAAACCAGATGCACATAGTGGCATATGAATTTGGAGTTTGTTTGAAGTGGCTAGAGGCCCTGTCATGCCCATTCTCACACCCTCTTTCTCTCCCCCACACCTCTGTCTGTAATAAATAAAAATAAACCTTAAAAAAAAAGAAAAGAACTGTGGAGAAACACTAATGCCACCCTCCCCTCTCCCTATCCAGAGGTTCCTCTTCATAACCTAGAGATAGGAGACATGGTTTATATCTCTGATCCCACCCACCAATCTGTCTCCAAAATGGCCAAAGGCACCACAAAGAAATCCTACTAATCCCTTGGCAGCCAAACTCCAGCACTCCCAATCCTGGGTCCATCTTCCCTGATTGAAAAGAGCCCCATCATCCCTTCCTCCCTCTTTTCTGGTGACATTCACTAGACGCAGCCAATCTAAACAGTTGACGAGCTTGTGGATGCCATAGAAGAACTGTGGTTACAAGGAAACTTCATTCCCTTCATGGGAGAACAGATACGGTGCTTTACCATTGCCCTATACTTCCTCCTCTTCCCCTAGGAGCCACCCCTTCTTCTTACAGTATTATTCTCTTGTCAACAAAACTAATAACTTATACTTGTTCTCACACCAAAAACCCTTCGTAATGCTCCCACTCTGGATACACTCCCTTACGGTAATTTTGCTAGGTGTCATCTGTCCTTTAACTCCTCTTAAACATGAAACATAACACACTTATAGCCCCTCTTCCAATTAGTATATCCGTAATAACACTTATCGTCACTCATATTTATGCTACACCAGATACATGTCTCACCTCTGTGGCACAAATAGGACCTGGCAACATAGGCTCTCCCCTAATACTAAACCATACCATTTTATACCCTGACATTATAATTTGGCCTATTCAATAGTATAAAATAATTAAGAAACATTCCTTCAGGGATTCACAGAGGGATTGTGGAAAAATCTCACAGATCAGTATAAAAGAGATAATATAAATTTTTGTATAAGACTCCAGCCTACCATCAAGATTCAGAACAATACTCTTGTACCAAACTTTAAAAATGAGGCTCTATGGATACTGTCAATTCAAAGGCTATCCTGAACATAAGCACCTCTAAATGCTCTCTGGAATATTTAAACACTCAAAACTTGTAGGTTCAATTGGCTGTTGATACCATAAACATTCTTTTCTTATAAAAGAGGAAAACTCGGTCCACCAATTACCAGCTAATAATCTCATGCGTCTATCTGTTAAGTATAACGAGTATGTTAGTGTCACTGGAGATAGAATTACCAAACAGTACCACCGTGCGCTCCATAAAGAAAAACTGCAGTGGTCCAACAACACGGCCTGTGTGTACATTGTACCCCTCCTTGGCCACATCTTACACCCCCTTGACTGACTACTAACTGTTCTATTGAATAAAACAACTCCCTGCCCACTGCCAAGTGGTTATCCATAGCATGGGTCTTCTTCTGCAATAAAATGGCCCTCCAAGCCCTGCCTGTAACTTCTCTGGAATCTGCTCCAACTGAGGGATCCTCCCCTTACTGCCATTCCTAACCCCTCCTGGCTTTCTGCCTCCAACTGTGAGGATAATTCAATCCTCCCAGATCCCAAACAGACAGTAGTTACAGCAGCCTTTATCCTGCCTGTTCCAGGCATTGTGGTAGGGATAAAGATGAAGTATCTAAGTTAGACTGCATTTTTAGCAAAACTGCTAATATCACCACATGAGTTCTTGCAGAAATTGACCAAGAAAGGAAAGAACGTCAAACCTCAATATTATAAAATAGAGCCATGACTGATTGTATTAGTGAAGCATCATATAAGCTATCAGAACTTCCCTGGAATGTGTTTTTTTTTTTCAATATTACAGAGAATTCCAATCTTGTTCAACTACAGATAAACAAAATAAAAGAGGTTAAAAAAATCCATGAGAGCTACTTTTGGTCAGGTTTAGGAACACGGTTTCCATGGTTAAGCTCTTTACAGGGTAGGTCCTTTGATCAGCATTCTTCTCATCCTAATCGTAGCTCCTGGTCTGCTCAACTGTCTACCGCAACTCATCAAACAAGAAATCAACTCTGTAAAAATGATGTACTTCAACATTCTTGGCAGGCCATGCCCACAAGAAATCACACATAATAATCTGCTTCTTTGCTCCAGCAATTCTCTCAGGGATGACATAGAAATAAAGGGGAGATGGGCAGAGTAACCAGACACCAGACAGCCAGAGCATCCCAAACTCAAAGGAGAACTCCCCCTAAATTCAGAACCAGGAAACAAGATTGCCAGGTCTAAATTTGTCCTATCGGTCAACAGGAAAATGTCAGAGACTTAAATTGACCTTGCTCCCTTTTTATTGTCTCCAGATTCTGGAATGAAGGATTTATGAATCACAGACCTCACTGAAAAGTTCTTTTGGTCCATAAATCTGACAAGTATAAAGAAGGTCAGACTCCTGAAGTTATCAGGCCACATAAAAAACAGCCCTAATCCTCTCTCAGTGGGTTGTTAGTAAACAAAAGAATAGGCTCTGTGTTCCCATTATTCACTCCCAAAGAAAAGTAAACAACAGGTACAGACAACCTAAAGTTGGTTTAACCCTACCCCCATTGCCTCCATTACAGGTTGTCCTGAAGCCTAACTTGTTAAAAGCCCCAATGCCCAATCAATGGGGCCACCATTCTCATTGAATGACAATGAGAATACATTATATCAAAACTTACAGGATACAATGAAGGCAGTCCTTAGGGGAAAATCCATAGCACTAAATGCCTTCTTAACAAAGACAAAGAGATCCCAAAACTATTATTTCATAATCCATCTAAAGGCATTAGAAAAACAAGAAGAATCCAACCCATAAAGATCCTAGAAGAAATGGATAAATTATTGAAAACATATCACCTACCTAAACTACACTCAGATCAAGTTGATCTCCTAACCAAAATTATTATACCCATTGAGATGGAAAAGGTAATCAAAAACCTCCACACAAAGAAGAGTCCAGGACTAGATGGCTTCTCACCAGAATTCTATCAAGCCAACATGGAAGAACTGAAATCAGGAATTGAGGGATGGCTTAGCAGTTAAGGTAGCTAGAGCCACCTGATATTTGATAAAAATGCGAAAAATACTCATGGAGAAAAGACAGCCTCTTTAGCAAATGGTGCTGGGAAAACTGGATATTTATCTGTAGAAAGATGAAAATAGATTCTTCTCTCTCTCCATGTACAAGAAATACGTCCAAATGGACTAAAGACCTTAATATCAGACCTGAAACTCTGAAAATACTGGAGGAAAAAGTAGGGGAAACCCTTCAACACATTGGTCTTCGCAAAGACTTTCTGAATATCACCTCAATTGCTCAGGCAATAAAACCACAGAATAACAACTGGGACCTCATGAAATTACAAAGATTTTGTACAGCAAAGGACACTGAATAAAGCAAAGAGGCAACGTACAGAATGGGAAAAAAGTCTTTTCCAGCTATACATCTGATGGAGGATTAATATCTAGGATATACAAAGAACTCAAAAAATTACATAATAACAAATCAAACAAGCCAATTAAAAATGGGCTATGGAACTTAATAGAGAGTTCTCAAAAGAAGAAATATGGATGGCATATAAGCATCTAAAAAAATGTTCTACATCCCTAGTCATCAGGGAAATGAAGATTAAAACTACGTTGAGATTCCATCTCATATATGGCAAATTGGCTACCATCATGAAAACAAATGACCATAATGCTGGTGAGGATGTGGAAAAAGAGGAACCATTCTACACTGTTGGTGGGAATGCAATCTGGTCCAGCCATTGTGGAAATCAGTGTGGAGGTTCCTAAGACAGCTAAAAATTGATCTACCATATGACCCAGCTATGGCACTCCTAGGCATATATCCTAAGGACTCATCTCATTACCTTAGAAATACCTGCTCAACCATGTTTATTGCTGTTCAATTCACAATAGCTGGGAAATGGAACCAGCCTACATGTCCTTCAAGTGATGAGTGGATAATGATATAATAATATGGCACATTTATACAATAGAGTTCTACTCAGTGAAAAGAAAAATGAAGTTATGAAACTTGCAGGAAAATGGATGGATCTGGAAAGGATTATACTAAGTGAGGTAATGCAGGCCCAGAAAGCCAAGCATCACATGTTCTCTCTCATATGTGGATCCCAGCTACAGAAGTTTGGGCTTCTGTGTGAGAAGGAAAAAACTCAGTAGCAGAGACCAGTAAGCTAGAAAAGAGGTATAAAGGGAAGAGAAAGGAAGGGAGGGGGTACTTACTAGGATGACATTGTATATATGTAAGTAGAAGAATAGATTAATGAGGGTGAAAAGGCCCAAAGTGAGGTCAGGGGAAGTGATCGAGTAAAGGAAAGGTGGAGGGAGGGCTAACCAAAATCTAAGAGGATATAAATAAATCCTATGGAATCCTCCATTTTTGAACAATGGAACACTCAGGAGCCATAGATCCTCGCTAGAAAATTTTCAGTGCCAGGGATGGGATACGTTCCAGTGAGTTGTTGTCCAGGGACGTCTCTGATGATCCCAAAACATTATAGGCCATTGCCGAGGCCCTTGGTTTCCCCCCAGGAATAGATGGTAAGACCCTATTGTTGAAGACTCCACATACTTGGGCTGCAAGGCCACTGAGAAATCTTGCTGGATCTGAGCTGATAACATCCTCCATGTAGACCAGCTGACAGAAAGCTGGAAGAAGCCATTCTGCATGCTGTTCAATGGGAGAAAGGAAATCACCAGTGAAGATACTCAACAGTACACACTGCAAGCCTGTATTTGGCCAGCTAGGCCAAATGAGCCAATGGGTGCAACAGTGGCACATCTATCATGGTGGAAACCAACTGCCCTCTAATTGGACTGTAGGCCCACTCCATGGGAGGGAATACATCCCTGATACTGAAAACTTAAAACAGGGGTAGTCATGTGCCCTAGGGGTGTAACATCTGCTGTTGTCTGGCTAAATGTATATACTATGCTCATCAAACTGGCCAGTAAGCACTTCTGTTAATGTTCATACTTTTATATTTATGCTACTCTCACTTTTGGTAGAGAATCTTCTCTTTCCAGATGGAAGTGACCTTGGCACGACTCAGAAGGCATCATAGTGCTGGAAAGAAGTGTCTGCAGTGCTCAGTACTGCAATATCTCTATCACAACTTCGAAGGCTCAGGGTCTAATGTGGAAGAGGTGGCGGAAAGAATGTGAGCGCCAAAGGAAGAGTAGGACTCCACACAATGTGCTCCCTCCAGACACAAAATGGCCTGGATATCCATGGCCTCACAGTGCCTGACACTACATGCACAAGACCATCTTAAGAGGAGGAAACGATCATGACATCAAAATTAAAAGAGAGACTGTTTGAGATGGGGGTGGGATGTGATGGACAATGGAGTTTCAAAGGGGAAAGTGGGGGGAGGGAGGGTGTTACCCTGAGGTATTTTTTATAACTATGAAATTTATTAATAAAATTTTGAAAAAAATTATCCCCTAAGGCAAAAAGAAAAGAATAAGAAAATAAGCCCTTATTGTTGAGCATGTTGGTATTGTCCCCTTTATTTATTTATTTATTTTCTTTAGGGGACATAAGAAGCAAGCTATTCTTTTTCTGTATCTTTTTTTCTTTTGTAAACTTTTGTTTTGTTTAAAAATAGCTCTATAAAAGGGCTTTTATATGCCCCCATTAAAAAAAAAAAAGAAAAAAGAAAGGGACAGGAGTTAAACCCTAAATCACAACTTACATCTGACAGTAACAGCTATAAGAGAAATTTGCAGAAAAATGGATGGATCTGGAAGGGTTATACTAAGTTAGGTAACTAAGGCCCAGAAAGACAAACATTGCATGTTCTCTCTCATATGTGGATCCTAGCTGCAGATGATTGGACTTCTGTGTGAGTAGGAAGAAAACTTAGTAGCAAAGGTCAGTAAGCGAGAAAAAGAGATATAAATGGAAGATAAAGGAAGGGAGGGGAATACTTAATAGGATGGTATTGTATATATGTAACTAGAAGAATACATTAATGGAGTGAGGTCAGTGGAAGAGACTGAGTAAAGGAAAAGTGGAGGGAGGGCTAGTTGAAATCTAAGAGGATATAAATAAATCACATGGAAACCTACTCTTTTGGACAATGGAACACTCAGGAGCCATAGATTGTTGCTAGAAAGTTTTCAGTGCCAGGGATGGGATAACTTCCAGTAAGTTGTTGGCTAGGGAGTCCAGCATTATTACAGAATAGAATGGGGGGGAAAAAAAGATTCCTCCTTATTTTCAGAATACTTACATGTAATGTCGCAGTGGCTATTTAACAAGCTGAATTATCACAAAGTTTCACCAGGGGATGAAAGCATGAAAAAGTTTCCCTATCACCGTCTCTGCAAAACTCTCAGAGTGGTCATGTAAAAATAATGACAAGACTCTCAGGTAAAATGATGGCATAGGAGCCAGGCCAAAGAAGCATTGGGGGGGGGGATGTAAGCAAAACCCCAGCAAAATACGCTCTGCTTCTGAAAAAAACGAAGGAGTATTCGCTATTCTTAGACACCGCAGAAAGGCCAGAGAGACCAAGATCCACCAGAAAGGAGGAAAACGGCTAGAGTCTCACTGAAGCACTTGCAACCTGCGATCTGTGCTCTGCACCTGCCAGGCGTGACACCACGCCAGGCGCGCGAGGCAGCAGCAGAAACCAAGCAGTAGAATTTTCCAACTTCACCAGCCTTCCTGCAAAGTTAAGTCTGAAGGAAAAACAGATGTGATCAACTGAAGAGCTACCGAAAGTGCGAGTAACTCCAGAAGTCTGAACTCTCCCACCCCCACCATCAAAGCCACGAACCTCCAGCATTGAGGCCCCAGTGGAAGCACAGCCAGCAGAGCGGGTCAGAGGTACAGCTGCACAGCACAACACGGAGGGATGAAGGCAGACACTCAGCAGTGTTGAGACTGGAAGCCACCCCAAAAGGTAATGAGGCTGACAGACACAAAAGAAAGAAACAAAGAAAGAAAAATGTAGACAGACCTGCACTGCAAGAGCTAATCTCTCTTTCCTTTTCAGGACAAATAGCAAATCTCTACCAATATAGGAAAATTGAAATAATCCCTGTACTCTATCTTACTACAATAGGATTAAACTGCAAATCAGCAACAAGAAAAGCTAGAGAGCATACAGAAAAACATGGAGACTAAACAGCATACTATTGAATGATCAATGTGTCATTGAAGAAATCAAAAAGGAACTCAATAAATTCATATAATAAAATGATGATGATAATACAACATACCAGAACCTTTGGGACACAATGAAGGTGGTCCTAAGATGGAAATTTATAGCACTAAGTGCCTATATTAAGAAATTAGAGCATTCACAAATAAACAATTTAATGCTTCACCTTAAGGCCTTGGAAAAAGAAGAACAAGGCAAACCAAAAATCAGTAGACAAGAAGAAATCATAAGGATTAGGGCAGAAATTAATGAAATAGAAACCAAATAAATAAATAAATAATAATCCAAGGAATCGAGGAAACAGAGAGTTGGTTCTTTGAAAGGATAAAAAAGATTGATAAAAACCTTAGCAAAATTGACCAGAAGAGAGAAGAGACAAAAATTAATAAAATTAGAGATAAAAAGCCACCTATTACAACAGATAGCAAAGAAATTCAGATAATTATAAGAACATAATTTGAGAATGTACATGCCTCTAAGTTTGAAAATCTGAAAGAAATGGATGATTTCCTTGATTCATATGACCTACCAAAATTAAATCAAGATGAGATAAGCCATTTAAATAGACCTATAACAAGCATGGAGATCCAAGCAGTTATAAAAAGTTTCCCAACTAAAAAAAGCCCAGGCCCAGTTGGATTCGCTGGTGAATTTTACCAGACCTTCATGGAAGAACTAACAGCACTGCTTGTCAAACTTTTCCATAAAATAGAAAAGGAAGGAATTCTACCAAACACCTTCTATGAAGTCGGCAGCACACTCATACCAAAACCAGGCAAAGATAGAACAAAAAAAAAAAAAAAAAAAGAAAGAAAGAAAAAAAGAAAGAAAATGACAAACCAATCTCCTCCATGAACACAGCTGCAAATATTCTGAACAAAATATCAGTAAAAATAATACAAGAATATATCAAAAAGATTATTCACCCCAACCAAGTTGGCTTTATCCCAGGGATGCAGAAATTGTTCAACATATGCAAATTAATAAATGTAATACAACATATAAATGGTCTAAAGGACAAAAATCACATGATCATCTCAATAGATGATGAGAAGGCATTTGACAAAATCCAACATCCTTTCATAGTAAAAGTATTAGAGAAACTTGGAATAGAAGGAACATAACTCAACATAATAAAATCTAGTCATGAAAAATCTACAGCCAAAATAATACTATACGGTGAAAAACTCAAAGCTTTTCCACTAAATTCAGGAACAAAACAAGGGTATCCACTGTCCCCACTTTTATTTAGCCTAGTACTGGAAGTCTTACCTATAGCAATAAGGCAAGAGGCACTCATAAAAGGGATACAAATTGGAAAGGAAGAGATCAAAGTATCACTATTTGCAGATTATATGATTCTATACATAAAATACCCTAAAAACTCTGCCAGCAAATTGTCAGAGCTGGTAAACACTTTTAGCAACTTAGCAGGACAAAATAAATACCCAGAAACCAGCAGCTTTCCTATATACTAACAACAAGCGTGCCAAGAATGAAATCAGGGAATCTCTCCCATTCGCAATTGCCTAAATAATTAATAAATAAACAAACAAACAAACAAATAAAGTATCTTGGAATAAACTTAACTAAGGAAGTGAAGGATTTCTACAATGAGAATTTAAAACACTCAAGCAAGAAGTTGCAGAAGACACAAGGAAACGGAAACACATCCCATGTTCTTGGATTGGAAGAGTCACTATTGTGAAATTGTCAATCGCACCAAAAGCAATCTATGCATTTAATGCAATCGTCATTAAAATTCAAATGGCATTCTTCACAGGAATAGAAAAAACAATCCTAAAATTCATTTGGAAGCACAAAAAAACCTTGCATAAACAAAACTATTTTGAGCAACAAAAATAAGGCTGGTGGTATTACCATACCCAATTTTAAGCTATATTACAAAGCCACAGTAATAAAAAGAAAGCATGGTATTGGCACAAAGACAGATATGTAGATCAATGGAAAAGAATAGAGGACCCAGATGTTAATCCAGGCAGGCACAGCCATCTGGTTTCTGACAAAAATGCCAAAAATATTCATTGGTGAAAAGATAGCCTCGTCAACAAGTGGTGCTGGGAAAACTGGATATCTGTATGTAGAAAGATGAAAATAGATCCTTGTCTTTCTCCGTGCACAAGAATCAAATCCAAGTGGATCAAGGAGCTTAATATCAGACATGAAACTCTGAAATTGCTAGAGGAAAGGTAGGGAAAACCATTTTGCTCAGAAAATAAAACCACTAATCAACTACTGGGATCTCATGAAATTACAATGCTTTTGTACAGCAAACGACACTCTGAATAGAGCAAAGAGACAAGTTACAGAATGGGAGAAAATCTTTGTCAGCTACACATATGACAGAAGATCAATATTCAGAATCTACAAAAAACTTAAAAAACAAAAATGACAAATCAAACAAACCAATAAAAATTGGGTTATGAGACTAAATAGAGAGATCTCATCAGAAGAAATAAGATGGCATATAAATATCTAAAAAAGTGTTCTACATCCTTAGCCATCAGGGAAATGCAAATTAAAACTACCTTGAGATTCCATCTCTCTCCTATCAGAATGGCTACCATCAAGTAAACAAATGACAATAAATGTTGGCGAGGATGTGGTAAAAGGTGAACCCTTCTGCACTGCTGGTGGGAATGTAATCTGATACAGCCATTGTGCAAATCAGTGTGGAGGTTCTTGAGACAGCTAAAATTACTCCTAGGCATATATCCTAATGTCTCTTCTCACTACCCTAGTGATACTTACACAACCATGTTTACTGATGCTCTATTCACAATAGCTAGGGAATGGAACCAGCCTAGATGTCCATCTACAGAGGAATGGTAATAAAGATGTGGTACATCTACACAATGGAGTTCTACTCAGTGGTAAAGAAAAATGAAATTATGAAATTTGCAGAGAAATGGATGGATCTAGAAAGGATTACACTAAGTGAGGTAACTCAGGCCCAGAAAGCCAAATGTCACATGTTCTCTATTATATGTGCATCCTAGCTACAAATATATAGACTTGTGTGTGATCTGGAACCAAAAATCAGTAGCAGATGCCCATAAGATAGAAAAAAGGCTATAAGGGAGGCAGGAGAGGGAAGGTCTTATGGAGATGGCATTATATATATGTAAGTAGAAGAACAGATTACAGGGAGGGTAAAGGCCTAAGCAAGGTCAGGGAAAAGATAGTATAAAGGAAAGGTAGGAGGAGGGAGGGTCAATCAAAATTCAAGATATTCTGAATAAGACATATGAAAATCTTTTCTCAAATAATGGCACAACCAGAAGCCATAGATTGTTACTAGAAAATTTTCAGTGGCAGGGATGGGATACCTTCCAGTAAGTTGTTGGCCAGGGAGGTCCCTCTTGCCTCTAAATCAGTATAGGCTATTGCCAAGGCCCTTGGTTTCCCAGGAGAGAGATGGTAAGACCTTATTGCTGAAGATTTCACATGCCTGAGTGGAAAAGTCACTGAGAAATCAAGCTGGTGCTTAGTAGAAATCTTCTCCCTGTAGCCCAGCCAACTGAAAGCTGGGAAAAGTTGCACTGTATACAGCCTTATGGGAGACAGAAGTCATCAGCGGTGAAAACAGTGGACACTGGAAGCCTCAAGATTGGCAAGACAGGCCAAATGACTGAACGAGTGCAGTAGTGGCATGTCTGCTCTGGGGGAAGCCAACTGCTTTCTAGTTGGACTGAAGGCCCATTCTATGGGAGGAGATATGTGGCTGGTGCTGAAAACATAATGAAAAGCCTATGGGAGGGGAGGTCATGAGCCTTAGGGGTATAAAGCCTGCTCTTGTCTGGATAAATGCATATATTACTCTAGCCAAATTGCCCTGAAATCACTACACTTAATGTTCATACTCATATATTAATGGTGCTCTCACTTCTGGTTAGAAAAGCTTCTCTTTTCAGATGGCAAGGACCACTGGGATGACCCAAAAGGCAACATAGTGCTGAGAAGAAGGGAGGGAGGAGTGTTAAGCACTGAAACATCTCACACCCTCCAAGGCTCAGGATCCATTGCTGAAGAGATAGCAAAAAGGATGTAAAACCCAAAGGAAGGGTACCACTCCTTACATACAACTGTCTGAGGGACAGAATTTGGCCTCGATATCCAAGACTTTGCAGTGCCTAGGCATACCCACACAAAACCTTCAGAATAGGAGAAAAACATGATGATATAAAATTAAAAGAGAGTAGTGGAGAGAGGGAGGGAATATGACAGTGAGCAGAGTTATGAAGGGGAAAGTGGGGCAGGGGAGGGAAATACCATGGTTTGTTTCTGTAAGTATTGAAGTTCTATCAATCTATCTATCTATCTATCTATCTATCTATCTATCTATCTATCTATCTATGTTTAAAAAAAGATCTTGGACTATGGGGATGTTTGAACATCATTGCAATTGACAAAATCTATGAGGACTTTTAAAGTTGGATGGATGCATTGCATTTTACATCATGTATGGATGGGGGACAGAGGCAGAATGTGGTGGTTTTAGTCAGTTATCCCCCATAAACTTAGGTGTTCTGGATAGTAGGTTATGTAGCTGATAGCAATTGGAAATTGATACTCCCAGGAGGCAGTGCATTGTTGGGGGTGGGCTTATGGGTGTTATAGCCAGTTTCCCCATGCCAGTGTTTGGCACACTCTCTTGTTGCTATGATCCACCTTATGTTGGCCAGAGGATGATGTCCACTTTCTGCTCATGACATCATTTTCCCTTGAGCCTGTAAGCCAAAATAAACCTCCCCCCTCCAAATAATAATAATAATGATGACAAGTTATAAGTGTTTATTAGGACATGGGTATGGCCAAGGAGGAACACTACTATTCTTGTTGAGAGTGTAAACTTGGTGCTAGGGAAATATTTGTGTGGTTGAAGACACACTTGCTTCAAGTCTGCAAGCTCATCTTCAATTATGTAACACACATGTAAGGCTGGATGCAAAGTGGCTGATGCACCTATTATTCCAACACACCTACATGAGAGGTGAAGCCACTGGAATCCAAAGGTCTTGACCCACTTTGTCTGACATTTCTTGGCAGTAGCAAGGGACCCTTTTGGAAAGAAGGAGCACAGGCATCTCAACATGACCTGCACATGTGCACTGTGACATGTGTGCATGCTTACACAAAGAAACACACACACACAAGTTTAAGATTATAAAATTCTGATTGAACAGAGACTTCTAGTCAAGATGTCATCCACCTAACTGCGTCACATCTCCCAGGAAGGAGAGGCAAGGAATCAAGGTGTCTTTTAGGAGAGAGGAATCTCTAATAGATTGCTAGTGGGAGGGTGCAAAGGGGCAAAAAAGGGAATCGGCTGATTCCAAGGCTCTCGGATAACCTACCTGTCCCCCAATCACCCCAAGTAGCCATCCTAACTTGCGTCCCAGCCTCAGGCTACTCTCTCAGCAACTGAAGGCAAGGAGACTCAGGCCAGTACTTCCAACTGTGCCACCAGGCACAGACAATTGCCTGGATCCACAGCCCCCCCACCAGGTTACAGATATCCCCTCCCACACCTCTTCAAACACCCCTCACACCCCCACTCCTGTCCCTCTCCACCCAGCCCCAGCCCTCCCTGACTTTGGAATTGCTCCACTCTGCCCTGCCTACCCCTCAACTTCCACCCACTCTGCTTGGCCTCCAGCTGATCTGGGACTTCAGATCAACCTGCTCAACCCCACCCCATATGAATTCTGACCCTATCTGCTCTGCTCCAGCCCCCCAGCACCCCCACCAGTGCACTTCTTCTGGAGCAAGCCACTTCTCCAGCCTGTGATTTCAGATCTGCTCTGCTCAGCTCTGCTCTGGCCCTGACCCCTGAAAATTCAAACCTGCTCTGCACCAACCTCACCCCGCACCCTGGAGAATCTTGATTCTCCCTCTCGGTCCTGACATGACACAGCCCCACACTCCAACCCCACCAACTGCCACAGTTCACTCCACCCTGCCCCATCACCTCCTAGACTTCCACCCACCCACCATGCCCCTTGTCTTCCTTCCACCCACTCTGCTTGGCCCCGCCCCCATGACATCAGATCCAATCCCATCAGCTCCTGGAAACTTAACAACACACTTTTAAACAATAAATGGGTAGTGGATGTAATAAAAAATGAAATAGAGAAATTTCTAGAAATTAATGACAATGAGAATGCATTGTACCAAAACTTATGAGATACAATGAAGGTGGTCCTCAGGGGAAAATTCATAGCACTAAATGCCTTCATAAGAAAGACAGAAAAATCCCAAATCAATAACCTAACCATTCAGCTCAAGGCACTAGAAAAGCAAGAACAATCCAACCCAAAAAGCTCCAGATGGAAAGAGATAATTAAGATCAGAGCAGAAACTAATGAATTGGAAACTAAGAAAACAATTAAGAAAATTGATGAAACAAAAAGTTGGTTTTTTGAAAAATAAACAAGATTGACAAACCCTGGCCCATTTGATCAGGCAAAAAAGTAATATAATAAGGCACTTCAAATTAACAAAATTAGAAATGAAAAAGTAGAGATCACAACGGACATTAGTGAAATTGGGAGAATCATCAGGTCTTACTTCAAAAACCTCTACTCTACAAAATTGGAAAATATAGAGGAAATGGGTAAATTCCTAGATACATAACATCTACCAAAGCTAAACACAGAGCAGACTAATCTCCTAAACAAATCTATCACACCCACTGAAATTGAAATGGTGATAGAAAAAAAAAAAAAAAAAAAAAAAACCTTCCCCAAAACAAGAGTCCAGAACCAGATGGCTTCTCAGCTGAATTCTATCAAACCTTCATGGAAGAAATGAAACCAGTCTTTCTCAAGTTCTCATGTTCATCATCCCTAATCATCAGGGGAAATGCAAATTAAAACTACTATGAGATTCCACCTTACCCCAGTAAGGACAGCAATCATAAAAAATCCAATGAAAATAAACGCTGGTGAGGATGTGGACAAATAGGAACCCTCATCCACTGTTGGTGGCAATGTAAGATGGTATAATCACTTTGGAAAGCAATATGGAGGCTACTAAAAAAACTGACTATAGAGTTACCAAGAGACCCAGTTATTCCCTTACTGGGCATATACTCTAAAACCTCCATGCCTCAGCTCAGAGAGATTTGCTCAACCATGTTTATAGCTGCTCAATTCATAATAGCCAAGAGCTGGAATCAACCCAGATGTCCATCACAACATGAATGGATAACTAAGATGCGGTATATCTACACGATGGAATTCTACACAGCAGTAAGGAAAAATGACACAATGAAATTTGAGAAAAAAAATGGTCGAGCCTGGAACAGCTTATTCTCAGTGAACTCACCCAATCACAGAAAGATAATCGCCACATAGTTTCACTCATCTACAGCTCCTAACCTGAATCTACCCGTCACCAACATATCTAACAAGCATCTTGAGGACCAGACAATAGGGAGGGTGGGAAAGAGGAGAGGTAAGGAATGCAGGGGGGTACACAAAACTGGACCCAAACAGCAACATTACCATAAAACTGTACATCCTAAAACACAGACCAAATGGCTGAACCTCCACCAGGCCCTTAGAGGGAACACCAGATTCACAAGGCCCTGGAGTGGGTACGACAAAATCTGTTATCTCCTCCTATTTCTCTCTCTCTCTCTCTCTCTCTCTCTCTCTTTCTCTCTCTCCCACCCTCCCTCCCTCCCTCTTCTCTCTCATCTCTCTATCTCTTTTATATCACTTATCTGCTTCTTTCTTTTCTTCTTGGCTGCTGACCTGTAACTCCTGGTACCAGCAGGTGGTAATCATCCACAGAGAGCTTTTGATCACACAGACCTACAAGGTTTCCCAAAAGAAGACAGATTTATGTCAGAGTGCTTGAGGACCCCCCATAGGTTGGTGGTAAGACCCTACTGCTGAGGACACCATACACTGTTGATATGTAGCATGGACAGACATGGCTGGAAGTTGCAAGAGAGTTAGTCCCCAGTTAGCATGTCTAGTGGCGGAAGGTGCTACAACCTGACACGATGCTCATACAAGTGCAATAGTGGCACATAGCCATGGTGGGAAACCAATTGCTCTCAATTTGGCTAACTGATCTGCTCAGTGGAACAGAACTCATAGCTGGAGCTGGGAAACAAGTCAGAACCATATCCAAAAATGAACCTGCTCTCCACTAAACTATCTGTAAAAAACAATGGTTACCACATCTATTTGGTGCTAACTTTACTCTCCACTGGAGAATCTCCTTCTCTTTTTCAGATAGATGCAGATCCTAAGGAGAGAATCACCCCTTCATACCTCAAAAGGGCCCCAGCTAAAACTAAGAATAATCGGGGAAACATGCAAGAATGCTGTTTTCTTAGCAAACCTGGAGCAAGCACAATGGTGAAGGAGATAGACATAGAGAACAATCAACCCCTGCCAAAGCAGATATCCAGAGACACAGATGAACCCAAGATCTCAACACGGAAGCAGACCTAATATGAACCCAACATGGCTCAGGGAAATTTGCAGAAGAGGGGGCAGAAAGAATGTCAGAGCCACACATTGGGTCATGACACACAGAGACATTTCCTCCTACCCAAAACTGAAGACTAACACCACAATGCATGATCCATATACCTACCCCAACAAGGAGGGTCCCAGTGGAGGAGGGGATGACAGGAAAGAGGCTAACAATGGTACATTGAATGTATTCACTGACTACAAAAATAAAAATTCTGATTGAACAGAATTAGTTTGAATAGATGTATCATATTTTCTTTATCCATTCATCTACTGATAGCCATCTAGGCTGATTCCATTTTTAAAATTTTTTGACATTTGAATGAAGCAGAATTATATAAGCATGAGAAAGTACATCTACAGTAGTGAATAGAGAAAGTAGGGAAAATGCCCAAGAGTATAATTAGAACAGATATTTTACAAGACAACACAGAACTACAGTGATTCATAATCATTACTGCTGGGATATAGCTAAAGGAACAGAAACTCAAAGGTCAAAACTTAGTGCATTCCTATGTTTGCTGTAACATTATTCAGTCTCAAACCAGATATGGAGACAATTGTGGTGCTTCTTAGATGAGGGAACAGGACATTCCCCCCAACTGCAAAGTGGCTTGGTGCTCCCTTAAGAGGCTACATACCACATCAGGCTGCTGTTGAGGTAATAACCTAGGGGGTGACATTCACTATGCACTCCAGGAAACCAGAGACATGCCTGCTGTGGACATATGGTACTCAGCACTCCTGAAACCAAGGCCATGAAGATAGAAATTGAGGTGAAGCCGGATGTGATGGTGCATGCCTTTAATCCCAGCACTCAAAGGCACAGGTAGGAGGATCACTGTCAGTTCAAGGCCACCCTGAGATTACATAGCGAATTCCAGGTCAACCTGGGCTAGAGTGAGACTCTACCTCAAAAGAAAAAAAAAAAAAAAAAAAAAAAAAAAGAAAAGAAAAGAAATTGAGGTGACAAGACACTATGGAAAGTTTGGAAAGAATAATCTCAACTCAAAGACATTCATTCCAATTAGGTGTCTGTACCTAAGGAAAAGACGTTTAAATGGAGTTAAGACAATCATCATAGATCTCCTCCCATGTGTTATGTTCACAAACAGAATTAGAAACTTCACAGCTGGAGAGATGGTGGTTAATGCACTTGCTTGCAAAGGCCAAGAACCCTAGTTCAATTCTCCAGGTCCCACATGAGCCAGATGCACAAGGTAGCACTTCATTTGCAGTGGCATGCCCATTATCTCTCTTTCTTGCTCTGTCTCTCTTTCCCTCTCCCTTTCTTTGTTCCAATCCTAAGATAAAAAATGAACAAGACCCTGCTTGTTTGACAAATACTTCATCGTAAAGAAATACTTGCAGGGATGTGGAATATTAGGAACATGATAATAGACCTAAATGGAGCAGGGGCTGCTGATCAGGGTTCTGGATTTGAAACACTACTTCTTGTACATTTGGAAAACTCAGGGGGAAAACCTGACCCACTGTGAGGAGAGGTAGCAGAGAAAGTCAGGGAGAAGTAAAACTTATGAGAAGAAAAAAAAATCCTTACTTTATAATCTACCTTGGTGACCCAAATACAACTGAAAAAATTATCCCAAGACTTAACAACTTGTTTTCCTAATGACACCCCTAGAAGTAGAATGTTTAAAAAAATGTATGTTCACTCAGGGTTACAATGTCTGTGACCTTAAGCTTAATCATATCAAAACTCTGTAAATGCTAAATATAAATGGTATGCTCATCATTTCACCTGAGAATTTTATGAACAAACGTAAAAATTTTAAGATAAGAATGCAGGGTCTGGGGAGATGGCTCAGCAGTTAAGGCACTTGCCTGCAAAGCCAAAGGACCTGGGTTTAATTTGCCAGTATCCACATAAAGCCATATAGAGAAGGTGGTACATGCATCTATTGTTTGTTTACAGTGGCTAGAGTCCCTGGTGTGCCCATTTCTCTCTCTCTCTCTCTCTCTCTTTTTCACGCCCTGCAAATAAATAAATATCTTTAAATTAGCAAATAAACTTCCCTGAAAAAAATGACAAAGAGATGTCAAATAGTTTAGTACTTTTTTTTTTCTAACTATCTGGAATTCTGTGATTACAAAGATATGAAATGGTGCACATACAAGACAGAATTCCACGGGAATGTATTAACTGAGAAAACCATCAACTTCCACTAACACAAGGCTAAACTGTCCTCAGATAGTATCTGAGAAGCATAAAACAGTCTCCCGAGCTTTGTGGTATGTTACACTGAAATAACTGCCACAATTATAAGTGCCTGGATTTATGACATTCATTGTTCCAGGACTATAATAGTGAAGGTTATCACAGCCATATCAATACTCTTTTAGAGAAGAAAGCAGTCCATGTTCCTTGACCATGTCCACTCATATCGAGCTCAGGTCAAATTCACTCTTTTTTTTTTGAAGCAAGAGCTGCATTTTACACCAAGATATAAGTAAACCAACTCATTTTAAACATATTTTTTAAATATGTCTTATCATTAAACTTTGGTGTAAACTATATCCTTTGAGCAATGTAACTATGAAAACCACAGAATCATATATATATATATATATATATATATATATATATATATATATATATATATAGCAATCATGCAGACACTTGATGGCATTGCTCTCTAAAAGCTTGGCCTTAAATTAAAGCCCATACTATTTCTTTTGTAAAAATTTTCTAAATTCCTATCTTAGTCTTCTGAAATTCTTTGGTCACAGATTTGGCTTTGCCTGAATCACTTCCATAAGGATGTGGTGTGAAGGGTTATAATTGCAGTTAATAGAGACAGTATTGGGCTGGAACTTTCCAATACAACAGCAGGAACAAGACTTATCCAGGGCTGGAAAGATGAATTAGCAGTTAAAGCCCTTACCAGTAAAGCCTAAGGATCGAGATTTGATTCTCCAAGTCCCACATTAGCCCCCTTCACATGGTGGCATGTGTCTGGAGCTCCACTGCAGTGGCTAGAGGCGCTGGCATTCCTATTCTCTCCCTCTCTCTATATCTGTCGCTAACAATTTTTTTTTTAATGGAAAAAAGGAGGGACTTCCAGCCAAGATGGTGACCTGCCTAGCTGTGCTGCAGATCCCAGGGAAAGAAAGGCAAAACATTAAGGTTTCACTGGGTCTTTTAGGGGAGAGCAATCTCCAATAGACTGCCAGTGGGAGGGCATAGAGGGGGGAAAAACAGGGAATCGCTGATTCACTCCTGGGCGGGTAGCCCACCCCTCCCCCCAGGTAGCCACCATACAGTGCCTCTGCGCGCCTATTGATCCCTGTGTGCGGAAGCTTAGACTACTCCGTCCACTCGCCCACTTACTGCTCCAACGCCGCAGGTTCAGCAACTCCAGGCAAAAACAAGGAATCGCTGACTACCTCACAGGTGGGTAGCCCACACCTCCCAACAAGTAGCCACTGTATCCACAGCACCCCAAGTGCCGACCAATCTCTGCCTGTGGAAGCTTAGATTGCTCCGCCCACTCGCTCACTGATCCTGACCCCACACTTTCAGCGAGTCCAGGCCCACAGCAACAGCCACGCAAGCTCAGACGGTGACTGTTGCTTGGGCCAGATCAGGTGCCATCCCATACCTATCTGCTGAGCGAGCCAGCCGTCATTGTTCTGTGGCAGGGGAACGCAGACTGCTTCTGGGTCCCAGTGCTCCCACAGACAGTTTAGGCTGCTTTAGTGCTTCGATCCTCAGTGCCCCTCCTAGCTCAAACGCAGGCAGCTTTGGCACATTACCACTTGAGAGATCAGGCAATTTTGGCACCCCGGCCAGGCAGTAGATCAGGCAGCTTTGGCAAGTGAGAGCCAAAGCCCAGACTACTTGGCAACTGGTCCAGGCTGCCTCAGATTCCCATTGTGCTTGAGCCAAGGCTGAACCACCCACCAATGTGCCCATACACTGTCATGGGCAGACCACAGCGCAAAAGAAATAACATGAAAAATCAAGTGCAAGAAAATCCAGTTAGAGCACACAGTCCTAATATGAATATCTGTAATCAAAACATATAATAGTCATTAGGATCAGAACACCAAAATGAAGCTATGAACAATGCAACCCTGACCAAGCAACTGGTAGAACTTGCAGAAAAGCAACAAAGGACTGATAATTGTGTGGATGCTGCCATCACTAAACTAGACCTAATAGATAAGAAAATGGAAGGAGTTCAAAGATAGCTAAGAGATTTCAGTGAGAGTGAAAAAAAAAAGAAGACCTCAAAAATCCGCTGGCCATGCTGAATGAAGAGATAAAGAACTGCAAGAATGAAGTCCAAGAAGCATCAAGAAAATCAGAAAATGATGTGAAAAGGGAGCTTGACAGAGGGATGGAAATTATACATAGAAAAGTAGTAGAAAATGCAAACCTAATTGAACAAGTCCAAAACTCTCTAGAAGCTCTCAAGAATAGAGGCAGCCATGTGGAGGATAGAAACTCTGATCTGGAAGACAAGATGGAAGAAACAGTTGAGAGTTCAAAAATTTCAGTAAGTTCAAAAGTTTCTGTGAACAGAACATGAGGGAGTTATGGGATACACTTATGTCCTAATATCAGGATCATTGGAATACCAGAAGGAGAAGAAATTCAGACCAAAGGCATGGAGAAATTACTTAACAAAATAATTGAAGAAAACTTCCCCAGTCTCTTAAAAGAAAGGCCCATCAACATACAAGAAGCAAACAGAACGCCAAACACACTGGACCAAAGGAGAAACTCTCCAAGACATATTATCATTAAGACTCTAAACATTGACATCAAAGAGAAAATCCTAAAAGCAGCTAGGGAAAAACAGCACACCACCTTCAAAGGTAACCCCATCAGAATTACTTCAGACTTCTCAATGGAAATCCTGAAAGCTAGAAGGGCCTGCAATGAAACACTGCAAAGTCTAAGAACGTATGGCTTCCAACCCAAACTACTCTACCCAGCAAAAGTATCCCTCATAATAGATGGTGAAAGAAAAACATTCCAGAACAGAACTCAGCCTTACATTTACATGACACAAAACCAAACCTACAGAGAGTATTTCAGGAAATTCTCCACAGAGAAGAAACAAGTAATCAAACTCAAATGCCTACAAGAGGCAGATCACAATAACCAAACTCAGAGCAGGCACAAAAAACTTCAAAGTCCATGAAAACAGCAAACCACATATACCATCACAATATGCCAGGGATCAAATCAAATCTCACAGTCATTACCCTAAATATTAATAGCCTTAATTCACCCATCAAGAGACACAAGCTAATAGGATGGATCAAAAACTTAGACCCCTCAATCTCTTGTCTTCAAGAAACCCACCTCACCACTAAAGACAGACAACTCCTCAGGGTGAAAGGATGGAAAACAATATTCCAAGCAAACGGGAATAAGAAACAAGCAAGCGTAGCTATATTAATATCAGATAAAATAGACTTCAAAACAAAAATAATCAAAAAAGACAAAGAAGGTTACTTCCTACTTATCAAGGGAATGATCCATCAAGAGGATATTACAATTATAAATCTGTATGCACCAAACACAGGGGCACCACAGTTCATAAAACAAAACCTACTTGACAATAAAACAGAAATAACCACAAACACCATCATAGCTGGGGACTTCAATACACCATTATCATTAATAGATGGATCATCCAAACAGAAACTCAACAGGGAAGTAAGAGAGCTCAACAAAACCATAGATCACTTAGACCTAACAGATATCTACAGAACTTTCCATCCCAAATCCACAGACTACACATTCTTCTCAGCAGCCCATGGCACATTCTCTAAAATACACCATAGACTGGGTCACAAAGACTGCCTCCAACATTTAGGAAGATTGACATAATTCCCTGCATGATATCAGATCACAATGCTATATTGCTAGAAATCAACAACAAAAGACCCACCAAGAATCCCAACAGCACCTGGAAACAAAACAGCACATTTTTAAACAATAAATGGATAGTGGATAAAATAAAAAATGAAATTGCAAAATTTCTAGAATTGAATGACATTGTGAAGACATCATAACAAAACTTATGGGACACAATGAAGGTGGTGCTCATGGGAAAATTGATAGCACCGAAAGCCATCATAAAAAAGACAGAGAGATCCCAAATCAATAACCTAACCATCCACCTAAAGGCACTGGAAAAGCAAGAAAAACCCAACCTAAAAAGTTCCAGAAAGAAAGAAATATTTAAAATCAGAGCACACATTAATGAATTGGAAACCAAGGAAACAATTAAGAAAACTGACAAAACAAAGAGCTGGTTCCTTGAAAAAATAAACTAGATTGACCAACTCCTGGCCAATTTGATCAAGAAAAAAAAAGAGAGAGAGAGAGAGAGAGAGAAGCTTCAAATTAACAAAATTCAAAATGAAAAAGGAGAGATCACAACAGACATAAGTGAAATTGGGAGAATCATCAGGACTTATTTCAAAAACCTCTATTCCACAAAACTGGATAATGTGGAGGAGATGGATAAATCCTTGGATGCATACCATCTACTAAAGCTAAACACAGAGCAGATTAATCACCTCAATCAAACCATCACACTCATGGAGATTGAAAAAGTAATAAAAAACCTCCCCAAAAAGAAGAGTCCAGCACCAGATGGCTTCTCAGCTGAATTCTATCAAACCATCATGGAAGAACTCAAACCGATCTTCCTCAAACTGTGCCACACAATGGGAGAACAGGGAAAGCTACCCAACTCCTTTTATGAAGCTAGTACCACCCTAATTCCAAAACCAGGCAGAGATGCCACAAGAAAAGAAAACTACCAGCCGATTTCGCTGATGAACTTACATGCAAAGATCCTGAACAAAATCCTCCCAAACCGAATCCAACATCACATCAAAAGCATTATCTACCCTTACCAAGTGGGATTCATCCCAGGAACACAGGGGTGGTTCAACATATGGAAATCTGTCAATGTAATACACCACATAAACAAGATTAAACATAAAAACCACATGATCATTGCAACAGATGCAGAAAAGGCCTTTGAAAACATACAGCATCACTTCATGATGAAAACATTGGAGAGAACTGGCATGCTTGGTTCATATCTTAACATAATAAAGGCAATATACAAAGCTGCTAAGGCCCAAAAAATACTTAATGGAGAGAGACTGGAGGAATTCCCATTAAGATCCGGAATAAGACAGGGATGTCCACTCTCACCTCTGCTTTTCAATGTAGTACTGGAAGTCTTAGCTCAAGCAAGAAGACAGGAGAAGGAAATAAAAGGGATACAAACTGGAAAGGAAGAAGTTACCTTAGCTCTATTCGCTGATGACATGATTGTACATGTAACAGACCTGAGAGACTCCATCCCAAAACACCTGAAGGTGATTAACTCCTATAGCAAAGTAGCAGGATACAAAATCAATGCACAAAAATCAGGAGCCTCTCTATATGCAAATGACAAAGATACAGAGAAAGAAATAAGGGACATGGTCCCATTTTCAATAGCAACAGAAAAATAAAATATGTTGGAATAATGTTAACCAAGGATGTGAAAGATGTATACAACGAAAACAAAAACACTCAAAAAAGAAATTGAGGCGGACTTCAGAAAATGGAAAGACCTCTTATTCTCCTGGATAGGCAGAATTAACATTGTGAAGATGACAATCCTACCAAAGGCAATATCCAGATTTAATGCAATTCCAACTAAAATCCCTACAGTGTTCTTCACAGAGATAGAAAAAAATTATCTCAGATTTCATATGAAAAGGCAGAAAGCCTCACATATCCAAACATATCCTCAGCAAAAGAAATACCTCTGGAGGTATCACCATACCTGATCTGAAGCTATATTACAAAGCCATAGTAATAAAAACAGCATGGTACTGGCATAAAAACAGGAGTATAGACCAATGGAATAGACTTGAGGACCCGGACTTTGGGTCAAACAACTATAGCTACTTGATATTTAACAAAGGCCCTAACAATATAGGCTGGAAAAAAGACAGCATCTTCAACAAATGGTGCTGGACAAACTGGATAACCATATGCAGGAAATTGAAACTTGACCCATTCATTTCGCCATGCACTACAATCAAGTCTAAATGGATCAAAGTCCTCAATTTAAGACCAGAAACTCGACTACTACTGGAAGAAAATATAGGAAGTACTTTCCATGATATAGGAATGGAAAAATACTTTCTGAACAAAACCCCAGTAGCTCACGATCTTAAACAGTCACTCAACAAATGGGATCACATGAAGCTGAAGAGTTTCTTTACAGACAAGCATACAATAAGCAAAGCCAATAGATTACCCACAGAATGGGAGAAAATATGTGCTGGCTATCCAACTGACAGAGGCCTAATCTCTAGAATCTACAAAGAACTCAAAAATCTGAACAGTAAAAGGTCAAACATTCCACCCACAAAATGGGGCAAAGAACTGAACAGGCAGTTCACAGAGGAAAAAGTACAAATGGCAAACACACACTTAAGAAAATGTTCACCATCCCTAATCATCAGGGAAATGCAAATTAAAACAACTATGATATTGTACTTTACCCCGAATAAGGATAGCTAACGTCAAAAAATCAAATGAAAATAAATGCTGGCGAGGATGTGGAGAATTAGGAACATTTATCCACTGTTGGTGGGAAAGTAAGATGGTACAACCACTTTGGAAAGCAATATGGAGACTCCTGAAAAAGCTGACTATAGAGATACCAACAGACCCAGTTATTCCCTTACTGGCCATCTACCCTAAAACCTTCAAACCACAGGCTAGAGAGATTTGCTCAACCATGTTTACAACGGCTCACTTTGTAATAGCTAAGAGCCATAATCAACAGAGATGTCCATCACTAGAAGAATGGATAACTAAGATGTGGTATATCTACACAATGGAATTCTATACAGCAGTAAGAAAAAGTGACACAAGGAAATTTGAGGAAAAATGGTTGAACCTAGAACAGATCATTCTCAGTGAACTTACCCAATCACAGAAAAAAAATCGCCACATAGTCTCACTCATCTACAGCACCTAACCTGAATCTACCCAAGATACCTTACATATCCAAGAAGCATCTCGTGGACTAGACACTAGGATGGAAGGGAGAG
>CM070791.1:25807770-25872770 GCA_036346955.1 Dipus sagitta
TTTTTATTATTATTTTCAATTCTTTTATTGATTAGTTTTGTATTCAGTCAGTTTGGTAGCATTATTAGGCTCATCCATGACCTACCCCCTCCCCTTGGCCCCTCCTTGTTGAGGTATACGGGTCATGCATTGTGGAGTTAGCCCACAGTTATGGGTAGGATAAATGTCTCTGCATATCATGACCCAACATGTGGCTCTGACATTCTTTCTGCCCCCTCTTCCACAAAATTTACCTGATCCATGTTGGGTTCATTTTTGGTGTGCTTCAGTGATGAGGTGTTGAGGGCCTCTGAGACTCTGGCTCTCTGATTTGGTAGGAGTTGATTTTTCTCTGTGTTGATCTCCTTCACGCTTGTGCTGGTACCGGGTTCACCAGGAAAACAGCACCCTTGCTTGTTTTGCCAATTTTTCTTAGTTTCAGCCGGGGCTCTTTTGAGATATGATGGGGTGGCTCTCTCCTTAAAAAACAGACTTTGCAATTATATCTGTTCCAACTTCTAGCTGAGAATCAGGGTTGCTATAGCACCTTAACTCTAGCACTTTCTCAATTTCCCTGACAATTACCCTAGCAAGAAGTTTCCCTCACCCTTGGCTCCATCTCTCTGGGATCCTATAGACATTCTCACTCCTGAGAACCTGATTCTCTGTTGGGTTTGTTTAACCATAATGGATTCTTCCTAATTCCAATTTTTAGTCTCTTCTGAATTCCAATAAAGATGCCTATGTTTCCTGTTGTGAATCTGACTAACCAAATTACACCACAGCTTACTTCTGTCTCCTCTCCTAAACTACAAGCTTCTTATCACTTGGAAGTATTAATAATTCTATTGTTTATACCAATGATAGAATGTATAATCTATCTCCGAGCACATTTCCTACCCAGCAGTATAATTTATGTATGTTTGTTCTTTTATGTTTGTGTTGGTGCACATGTGTCTTTATGTATGTGGAAGCCAGAGGACCACCTTGACTGCCATTCTCCAGGGGATATCCTTCTATGTCATTGGTTTTGTTTTGTGTATATTGTGGATATATGTTTTTAAGGATGGTTTTGATGTTTGTGGGCACAATTGTGTGTACAGGTATGCATGCATATGTGTGCATGTGCCTATGAAGGCCAGAGGTCAACACTGGGTGTTTCCTATATCAGTTTCCATCATATTTCTTGAGAGATGCCACCTTGCTGAACGACAGTTTGTGCATTTTGCTATGCTAGCTAGCCAGTAACCCCCATTGATCCTCTTTCTCTCCTCCCCACTCACAAGATTAAAGCCACACCCAATCATACTTAGTATTTTCCATGGGTAATGTGCACCATAACTCAGGCCCACATGCTTCCATGGCAAACATTTTTTTCTTCTTTTTTTTTTTTTTTTTGTTTGTTGTTGTTGTTTTGTTTTTTTGTTTTTCGAGGTAGGGTTTCACTCTAGCCCAGGCTGACCTGGAATTCACTATGGAGTCTCAGGGTGGCCTCGAACTCACGGCGATCCTCCTACCTCTGCCTCCCAAGTGCTGGGATTAAAGGCGTGCGCCACCACGCCCAGCTCATTTTTTTCTTCTTGAGCTATGTCCCCAGAACTGTTATCTTTTTAACATGATAGGCCCTATTAATTTACTTTTGGTGTGTGTGTGTGTATGTGTGTGTGTGATGAAAATGTATTTATACATGCATGTTCCTGTGTGTATGGTTGTGCATGAGGCATGCTGTGCATGTAGAGGTCAGAGGAAAGTCGCCAGCTTTCAGTCCTTGCCTTCACTTAGTATGAGGCAGGCTCTCTTATTTTAGTTATTGCCACCACTGCATTGACCAGGCTATGTGGTGTGAGAGTTTTCAGAATATTGTCTTGTCTCTGCCTCCCTTCTCTTCCTTGGTGTTCTGGATTACAGAAGCCCATCACAACTTTCAAAATTACATGGGGGCTGAGGATGTGAACTCAGGTTCTCATACTTGAATCACAAGTGATTTATCCAGTAAGACTTTTATCCACCCATTAACAAAGGGTCTTTCCATGGCTGAGAATTCAACATAACAGAAAGCAAGGAAAGATGGAAGGATGGAAGAATGAGAGAAGCAAAGAAAAAAGTTCAGTGGAAAGTAAACATCAAATAGAGAATAAAGCAGTGACAGTGGCTACTGGGGTCCGTTGGAGGAGGAGATGGAAAGAGCTGTTCAGAGGATACAATGTAGCAAATTTTTAGATTGAACTACTGAGACACCTGTGGTCCATTGTCAGGCTACAGTGAATAGTAATGCATTGCATTGTGAATGTCCATTGACTGAGCAGTAATAAACGATCTTGCATGGGGAAAGTGGTGACATGTTAGGCAATGCATGTGCTAATCTACTACAATAAAGTAATGATTTTACCCTATATTCATTATACAAAAATCATGTTTTATAATGTGTAGATAAAAAACCAGTACAAAAGATACAGGGAAAGCAGATGGTGGTGGCTGGAGACTCTGCTGCAATGCACGTTTCATCCTCATGTCTCCATTAAATCTCCATTCAGGAACTTCCAACAACTCTGACCATGACCATTTTCAAATATCAAAACTGTGGGCTGGAGAGATATGTTAGCGGTTAAGGCACTTGCCTTGAACACCAAAGTACTCAGGTTTGATTCCCCAGGATCCCTGTAAGCCAGATGCACATGTTGGCACATGTGTCTGGAGTTTGTGTGTGCAACCATTCTCTCTCTCTCATAAATAACTGAATAAAATATTAATAAAGCAAAACAATGTTGCGAATCCAGTGACTCCTGCATTTGTCATATATCTATACTATCATGTGAACTACCAACTTGTTAATCTAGGGAAAATAAAATTAATGTGAAGGGTAGAATAGTCCTTCAGCATTCAGGTCTCCTACTTTTAAGAGTAAGGATTCTTCTCCCAGAGTGAAGGATGCAGGTTATGCATCAGCCCAACAACATGGACTTCCACTAAGGCTGACCTGGCTATGGCTGCTGCTGAATGCCAAATCTGCCAGCATCAGAGACCAACTCTGTGCCCCCAATTTGGTAATACCCCTCAGGGTGACCAGCCAGCAACTCGGTGACAGTTTGATTACATTGGACCACTTACATCATGGGGAAGGCTATGCTTTGTCCTTACTGGAATTGACACTTATTCTGGGTATGGATTTGCTTTGCCTATATGAGGTGCTTTTGCCAAAACTACCATCTGTGGGCTTACTGAGTGTCCTATGCACCATCGTGGTATTCCACACAGCATTGCGTATGGCCAAGGAACTCACTTCACAACTAGAGAACTGTGGCACTGGGCTCATGATCATGGAGTTTACTGGTCTTACCATGTGCCCCACCACCCTTCTGAAGCAGCTGGCCTAATAGAATGGAGTAATAGCCTTTTAAAGAAACAGCTACAGTGCCAAATATGTGGCAATAGCTTTGAGGGCTGGGGTAGTGTCCTCCAGCAAACTGTATATGCTCTGATTCAGTGTCCTATATTTGGTGCTTTTTCTCCTATAGCCTGGACTCACTGGTCAAAGAATCAAGGGGTGAAAATGGGAGTGGTCCCTCTTACCATCACCCCAAGTGACCCATTAGCCAAATTGTTGCTTCCTGTTCCCACATTCTGCTCTCTTGGCCTAGAGTTCTTGGTGCCACAGGGGGTAGTGATTTTGACAGTAGGTCCAAATAACATTCTATTGAACTGGAAGCCACACAGGTATCTAGCTGCTATGACCCCACTCTTGGTGTCAACTTCACTATTGCAGTCAGGTTTGCATTGCTGGCAGAAATCACCTGACAAAGAGCAGCTTGTGTTAAAAAAATGGGGGGCGGGGATTTGGCTTACAGACTCGAGGTAATGCTCCATTATGGCAGGGGAAAACAATGTCATGAGCAAAGGGTGAATATCACCTCACCAACATCAACTGGACAAAAACTGGCAAAGAAAAACTTGCTATAATACATATAAGCCCATCCCTGACAATACAACACCTCAAGGATGCATTAATTCTCAAATCTCCATCAGCTTGGAACCTTGAATTCAGAATATTTATGGGGGACACCTGATTCAAACCACCACACCTTCCATGGGCAGTGCTTCAGTATTCACAGCCTGGGAAGACTCTGAGCTGCTGCATTTCCACCATTAAAGTTTCCAGTGCTGGAAAGACCTGGAGCAGCTTAGCCTTCTCCATGGCTGGATCCAGCGCACAGGGAAGAACTGTAGCTTCTGCACTTCTACCTCCTCCATGGATAGATCCAGTGCTCAGACAACCCAGGGCCATGGCAATTCCTCTGAGGACAGATCCAGTGCCAGAAAGATCCAGAGCCATGAGCCTCCTCTATCATGGATCCTCCTGATGTTCAGTGCAATGAGTAGAGACTCTGCTTTATGAGGATTGCCAGATCTGTGAACTTGTGCAGCTCCACCTGTGCTCTGACCTCCAATCCATTCCTGACAGACATTCCCCTGCTTTGAGCATGCATAAGATGCCTGCTTCTTTTCACTTAAAAATATTTCTATGTTATTTTTGTGTTTGTTTCTTTGTGAGCAGAGAGATAGATACAGATAAGGAGAAGGGGTTGCCTTGGAGGGATGGTTATAAGTCAACTTTAGTGTTGTATTCCCAGCACCAGCTGATTTCCTGCTTTGATGAGTTTTGAATCTCCCTGGTGTCTTCCACCCTCTCTCTGGCAGAACATCTCAGACCAACAGTGTTATTTCTTCTGGAGCTTCCTCTGTAATGTTTCCTTGGTCTTGGCTGTTGTAGTAGAGATGCCTTCTCTCATAAGCAGTAATTTCACTTTTCTTGTCCTCCTTGTGGGCTGTGTGTCTCCCAAATATTCTTTACCAATTGTATAAATCAAATTTCCAATCAGGAATGAGAACAATATGGGTTAGTGGGGATAAGCAATGGCATTTAAAAGACATTTTCATGAGCATACCCTATCCTTATATTCCAAGGAATAGTGAGATCATCCCTCTAAGGTCTCCTGCTTTCCAAACCATAGGCTTTGGACTTGGTTCTCAGCACCAGATATGAATTTCTTCCCACTGAGCACATCTCATGTCCAATCAGAGAGCAGTTGGCTAACCCCATAGCCTGTGTGCTGTTATTACACTGGTGTGCACTTCCTGCCTGGCTGCTTGATTCTGTACCTTTAGGATCTCCTGCTTGTTCATGCTGTTGAGCTGTTGGTGGGCATCATCCCTCAGTAGCCTGTATCACTCATTCCAGCATTATGAGGGCTAACCAGCATGGACCTAGCTTACACAGTCCATTTGATTTCTCAGTGCCCTGCAATCACAGCTTGTGGTATCTTCAGCAACAGGATCTTAACATTTAGACACGGGAGTTAACTAAGTGCGTTGGAAACGAACTGTAATAGTTTGGGCCTCATGGGCCTCCCTGACTAATGCACAGATTACTGTTGGGTACCCACTTCACTAGGACTCACCAACAAGAGCCTATGGCTTCTGGATGAAGTTATCTCCTCCTATATAGAGTGCAGCATAGTTTTGGGGGCCTCGTGTGTCTCCCTGACCAACAAATAGCTTACTGTGCAGTCGCTTAGGACCTGGGGTCACGAAAAAAGGCCTTTAGCTTTAGGGTAACACTTTCCCTTCCTCTACAGGTGCTTCTGCCCAAAGAATGAACCCTGTCTCATGCAGAGTCATATATTTTCAGATGACCAGGAAAAAGGCTTCTATTCAGGCCTTCATTAATTTTGCATATTTCACCCTCAAATCTCCTTATCTCACTCTCCACTCAAGACCCTTCCAACCACTGTATTTTTTCTCCACTTGCCTTTTCAGTTCCTTCCTCTCATCCCTGTCTGCTTTCCTTTCCTCCAACCCTTGCTCTAGCTGCCTTGCCAATACTGATGCTTACTACAACTTAAACAAATCACAATGTCTCAGGTTATCAACTGCACATGAGATAACATGAGTCATTTATCTTTTTGAACCTGTGTAATATCACTTTGCATGATTATTTCCAAATCCATGCATTTTCATGCAAATTTCATTATTGCTTTTATTTCTTAACATTGATGAATCCCCTTGTGTATATGTACCATACCTTCATTATCTACTCATCAATTAGTTGACATGTGGGCTAATGCTATTTCCTTGGTACTGGAAATGCCACAGAAATGAACATGGCTGAGCAAGTATCTCTAAAGAGTTTTCTTCCACCTGTATATTGTCTGTTGGCTTTGTTGATGGTTTGCTTAGCTGTACAAAAGCTTTTTAGTTTCATGAGAAACAAATGGTCAAGGGTTTGTCTAATTCCCTGGGCTACTTGGATCTTACTCAGAAAGTCTTTCCTAGACCTATATCTTGAAGAATTCTCCCAATTTAGTCTTCTATGATTCTTTTTTTATAATTTTGAGTCTGATATTGATGTCCTTGTTCTTTTTGGAATTGTTTTTGAGTAGGCCCCATGAAGAGGCTGTATATTGCTTTTTCCACATGTGATTACCCAATTTGTCCAGTATAATTTGTTGAAAATATTGAATTTTCTCCTCTTTGTCAAAGATCAGGTGTCTGTATTTACTTGAACTTATATATGTGGGTTATTATTCTACTCCTATACATAGGGTTTTATTCTATCCCATTGATCTATGTAGCTGTTTTTTTCTAGCACCATGCTCTTTTCATTACTATAGCTTTGTAGTATGTCTTGAAATCAAATATGGTGATACCTCTACTAGTATTCTTTTTGATGAGGACATCTTTGGCTGCCAAAAGTCTTCTGTGTTTTCCTTATGAATTTTAAGACTGATTGTTTATTTCTGTAAAGAGTAACGCTAAAATTTTGATTGGAATGCTATAGAATCTGTATATTTCTCTTGGTAGGATGGCAGTTTTCACAGTATTACCCCCTTTGATCTATGAGCATGTGAGGTATTTCCATCTTCTCATGTCTTTCACAATTTCTTTCTTCAGTGTTTTAGTGTTTTTATTGTACCAGTCTTTCATTTCTTTGGTTGTGGATATTACAAGATATGTAATGTTTTGTGCCTATTCTGATGGGACTGTTTTCCTGATTTCTTTCTCTGTATGTTTGACATTGCTATATATGAAGGTTACTGATGTTGTGTGTTGATTTTATATCGTACATTGCTGAAATAGGTTATCAGCTCTAGGAGTATGTTCAAGAGTCTTCTGGGAAACTTAAGTATAACATCATATCATCTGAAATTAAGCTTATTACACTTATTTCTGATTTGAATACCTTTCATTTTTTTCTCTTTTATTATTCTAGCTTAGACTTCAAGTATTATGTTAAATAGCAGGGGGAAGAGTGAATATCCTTGTCTTGCAGACCTTAGTGGGAACACTTTCTATTTTTACCTGTTTAGTCAGATAGAAGACATAGCTATGTTATATATAGTCATTATCATGTTGAGATATGATCTTTCAACCATTGTCTCTCCTAATTTTCAATCATGAAAAAAAAAATGTTGTATTTTCCCTAAGGCCTTTCTCTGTCTATGGAGATGATGATATAATTTATGTTCTTAAGTCTATTTGTATGATAAATTCTGATTATAAATTTTAATATGATCCACCATACTTGAGTCCCTGGGATAAGTTGGGTGGCAATTTTTATATGCTTTGGGATTTGACTTATAAGAATTGTATTGAGAATTTTTACATCCAAATTCATCAAGGACATTTGTCCACAATTATATTTTCTGGTGTCTTTGTCTTATATTAGGTTTTCTATGAGAAACGCAAGTGACTTTTAAGGGTAATAAATTGGGGTAGATGTACACAACTGAATGTGATTGAAATTCAACCTTCTGGAACCAAAGAGGAGATGGTCCTTCCTTTGGGTCTTGATGTCTCTGGATCGAAAATGGCAATGGCCACCTTGCTGGACCCCAAATAACCATTGTGATCATCCTTCCATGTTCCTAAAGTAAAACACACATTCCCAAATAGTTACCTCTATTATCATGATCACTGCCTACAGTCCACTAGAAAGCCAACAGCCTTTCTTCAGCTTCTCCTGCTTTTCTCCTCACATTAAGCCAGCAGTGCTTCTTTTGAAATCACTGGCTAAATACAGAGCTCACTTACTCATAATCTCTCTCATAAATTCGTCTACCAGCACAGTTAGTGTTCTATTCAGAGCATACCTTCTCATTTTGTACTACATGGCTAATAAGGAAAGTTAAAAAAAAATTAAGTACTTATCAATCTCATCTAATAATTTCTTTCTCAAATATACCTTTATTCTCACATTTTAATATACACAATAAGAAGAAATGAGGCTACACTTAGAACATTCATCTAAACTTCCATGTTCATCACTTAAATGTTCTTTCCATAAAATATTAAAATTCAATTATGAAAACTACTTTCCATTGTATGTAAAAAATTTCTTTTCATTGGCTTCCAATAATGTCCTCTTATATCTCTCTCAGATCTTTCCAGGGATACCAAGTTTGGAAATATTCCCTGCTCCTCTAATTGCTTAAAGAATTTGGAAGGAAGCCAGGCATGATGGCACACAGCTTTAATCCTTGCAGTCAGGAGGCAGAGGTAGGAGAATCACCATGAGTTTGTGGCCAACCTGAGACTATATAGTGAATTTCTGGTCAGCCTGAGCTAGAATGACACCCTACCTCGAACCACCCCTCTCCAAAATTTGGAAGAGTTAGTATTGTTGTCCCTTAACATGCTGTGTGTGATCATTAGTGAAGTCATCTGCACTGAATTTTTTTTTCTTTAAGAAAAAAGACAGAATCTTTGTATGCTCTAGCACTTGTGTATTAGAGGAACTAAGCTTTTATTGTTACATCTTTATTTTTGTCATCATTACAATACTGACCTTATAGAGTTGGAAACATTACCCCTTCCTTTTAGTGCTAAAAGAATTTGGAAATGTTGATATTATTGTTATTTAAAGTATTGATGAATTTCACCAGTGAAGACAACTACACTGAAGTTATTTTTTAAAGAGAGACGATGTTCATCTACTCTAACACTTGTACATGAAAATAACTAAAAATATACAGAACTGTCCAGTACTAGTGTTCACAAATGGTAATTTCTTGCATAAGGGAGTTCCATATTAAACCCAGCAAATCAACATTGCTACATGGAACCTATCTAATGTTGCTATTTTGTATGCGCTCATTTCTGTCTGCATAATTTTATCATCATTAGACATATCTGATTCACACAGCCACCACACAGTCAAGACCTGGATTTTACCATTACTTCAAGGTCCTGTGGCCTGCATCTTAATAACAACACTCACAATTGGTATCATAAGAAGAGAGAGAGAGAGAGAGAGAGAGAGAGTGTGTGTGTGTGTGTGTTCATATGTGTGAGTGCTGGCATGCATAGGTACTCAAGTGGAGGTCAAAGGACAACTTTCAGGCATCAGTCCTTGCCTTCCATCTCATTTGGGTCAGGGTCTGATGTTGTTTGCTGCTGCTCTCTCACCAGTCTAGTTGTACTCCAAGCTGCTGAAAGATTCCCCTGTCTCAGCCTCAGTTTTTAGATACGTGTTGGAGCTCAATTCCTGATTGACAAGTGGTTTATTGAATGAGCCACCTCCTGGCCTCAGATTATTTTGATCACTATCTTTACATCTGACAGGATTTTATACCTTCTTCTGCTTCTGGATTCAGTTTTGCCATTTGTATCTTGCCTTGCCAGGTAGTTTCCATTTCTTGACTGGGATGTTTGTTGCATTAAGTAATTTATGTTTTTCTGTGAAAATAATTTTACTTCTGTAATATTTGTTATATATCCCCTTTCATTTGTGATTAACCAATGTCTGGCACCCCTCAAATTAACTGAGTAAGAGTCTGGGAAACTTGTCTTATGGTTTCAAAGAATATTCATTTATCAATTTTCTTAATCTTTCAATTTCTTCCTTACTTATTTCTACTATGTTCTTTACTACTTCTTTCCATTTACTTTGATTTGAGCTTCCTGTTTCATATTTGTTCACAATTAATTTTCAATTATCCTTCCTACATCCCTCCCTGTGCCTTTCTCCCTGCCATAATTCTGTTTCACTTTATCACCCTGGGTATGACTTCTGTGACTTTCATATCACATAATGTCTGGGACATTCTCATACTTTCCTCAAAATCTGTTTCCCCCTCTCATGGGCTCATTTCTAATTACCCAGCATCTATACACCTCTATCCTCCATGAACATACACACACACAAAGATCTTGAGCTAAAATCCAGATATGAGCATGAATATATGGTCCTTTCTTTGTGTACAGAGATTACTTCTCATAGTTTAGTACTTTAAATTATATGTGTTTCCCAGAAAATTTCATTATGACTTTAAAAATGACATTGTGTATATATACCATGTTTTCATCATCCATTTCACCAATGATGGTGGGTAGGGTGATTCCACTTCCTTGATACAGCAAAGAGAGCAGATGTAAATATGGATGAGCAAGTATCTTTGTAATGTAGTATAGATTATTTATAGATATGCTCAGGAGTGGTATAACTCGGTCACATGTTAGTAACGTGTTTAGCTTTAGAGAAATCTCCACACTGTCTTCCATAGTTACTTTGCCAGTATACACCCTTTCAAACACAGGATAAAGTTTCAACCTTCCCCACTTATTCAGCAACATTTATTGGTTTTTTTTCCTCAAATTTTTATTAACAACTTGCATGATTATAAAAAATATCCCATGGTAATACCCTCCCCACCCCTCTTTCCCCTTTGAAACTCCATTCTCCATCATATCGCTTCCCCATCTCAATCAGTCTCTCTTTTATTTTGATGTCATGATCTTTTTCTCCTCTTATGATGGTCTTGTGTATGTAGCGGCAGGCACTGTGAGGTCATGCATATCCAGGCCATTTTGTGTCTGGAGAGAGCACATCGTAAGGAGTCCTACCCTTCCTTTGGCTCTTACATTCTTTCTGCCACCTCTTCCACATGAGCCCCTGAGCCTTGGAGGGTGAGATACAGATATTGCAGTACCAAGCACTCTGGTCACTTCTTTCCAGCACCATGATACCATCTGAGTTGTCCTAAGGTCACTGCCATCTGAAAAGTAAGATTCTCACGAAAAGTGAGAGTAGCATTAATACAAGAGTATGAACATTAAGAGAAGTGCTTACTGGGCAGTTTGGTAAGCATAGTATATACATTTATCCAGACAGCAGCAGACATTACACCCATAGGGCTCATGACTACCCCTGTTTTAAGTTTTCAGTATCAGGGATGTATTCCCTCCCATGGAGCATGCCTCCAGTCCAATTAGAGGGCAGTTGGTTTCCACCATGATAGATGTGCCACTATTGCACCCGTTGGCTCATTTGGCCTGGCTGGCCAAATATAAGGCTTCCAGTGTGTACTGTTGAGTATCTTCACTGGTGACTTCTCTTTCTCCCATTGAACTGCATGCAGAATGGCTTCTTCCAGCTTTCTGTCAGCTGGTCTACATGGAGGAGGTTATCAGCTCATTTTCAGCAGTATTTCTCAGTGGTCTTGCAGCTCAAGCATGTGGAGTCTTCAGCAGTAGGGTCTTATCATCTGTTCCTGGTGAGAAACCAAGGGCCTTGGCAATGGCCTATAATGTTTTGGGGGCATCAGAGACGTCCCTGGACAATAACTCACTGGAAGGTGTCCCATCCCTGGCACTGAAAATTTTCTAGCGAGGATCTATGGCTCCTGAGTGTTCCATTGTCCAAAAATGGAGGATTCCATATGATTTATTTATATCCTCTTAGATTTTGGTTAGCCCTCCCTCCACCTTTCCTTTACTCGATCACTTCCCCTGACCTCACTTTGGGCCTTTTCACCCTCATTAATCTATTCTTCTACTTACATATATACAATGTCATCCTAGTAAGTACCCCCTCCCTTCCTTTCTCTTCCCTTTATACCTCTTTTCTAGCTTACTGGTCTCTGCTACTGAGTTTTTTCCTTCTCACACAGAAGCCCAATCTTCTGTAGCTAAGATCCACATATGAGGGAGAACATGTGACGCTTGGCTTTCTGGGCCTGGGTTACACACTTAGTATAATCCTTTCCAGATCCATCCATTTTCCTGCAAGTTTCATAACTTCATTTTTCTTTTCACTGAGTAGAACTCTATTGTATAAATGTGCCATATTATTATATCATTATCCACTCATCAATTGAAGGACATGTAGGCTGGTTCCATTTCCCAGCTATTGTGAATTGAGCAGCAATAAACATGGTTGAGCAAGTATTTCTAAGGTAATGAGATGAGTCCTTAGGATATATGCCTAGGAATGCCATAGCTGGGTCATATGGTAGATTAATTTTTAGCTGTCTTAGGAACCTCCACACTGCTTTCCACAATGGCTGGACCAGATTGCATTCCCACCAACAGCCTAGGAGGGTTCCTCTTTTTCCACATCCTCACCAGCATTTATGGTCATTTGTTTTCATGATACTAGCCAATCTGATAGGAGTGAGATGGAATCTCAACGTAGTTTTAAACTTCATTTCCCTGATGACTAGGGATGTAGAACATTTTTTTAGATGCTTATATACCATCCATATTTCTTCTTTTGAGAACTCTCTATTAAGTTCCATAGCCCATGTTTTAATTGGCTTGTTTGATTTCTTATTATTTAATTTTTTGAGTTCCTTGTATATCCTAGATATTAATTCTCTATCAGATGTGTAGGCGGCAAAGACTTTTTCCCATTCTGTAGATTGCCTCTTCACTTTATTCACAGTGTCCTTTGCCATACAAAATCTTTGTAATTTCATGAGGTACCTGCGGTTAATCTGTGGTTTTATTGCCTGAGCAATTGGGGTTATATTCAGAAAGTCTTTGCCAAGACCAATATGTTGAAGGGTTTCCCCTACTTTTTCCTCCAGCAATTTCAGAGTTTCAGGTCTGATGTTAAGGTCTTTAATCCATTTTGACTTAATTCTTGTGCATGGAGAGAGAGAGAAGAATCTGTTTTCATCCTTCTACAGATAAATATCCAGTTTTCCCAGCACCATTTGCCAAAGAGGCTGTCTTTTCTCCAGTGAGTATTTTTGGCATTTTTATCGAATATAAGGTGGTTATGGCTACCTGGACTACATCTGGGTCCTCTATTCTGTTCCATTGATCTACAAGTCTGCTTATGTGCCAGTACCATGCTGTTTTTGTTACTATGGCTCTGTAGTATAGGTTAAAATCAGGTATGGTGATACCACCAGCCTTATTTTTGTTGCTCAGTATTATTTTAGATATTCGAGAGTTTTTTTTTGTGATTCCAAATGACGTTTTGGATTGTTTTTTTCTATTTCCATGAAGAATGCTATTGGAATTTTGATGAGGATTGCATTAAATGTGTAGATTGCTTTTCGTAAGAATGCCATTTCATTGATTCTTCTGATCCAGGAACAAAGGATGTTTTTGCATTTCCTAATGTCTTCTGCAATTTTTTGCTTGAGTGTTTTAAAGTTTTCATTGTAGAGATCCTTTATTGCCTTGGTTAGGTTTATTCCAAGGTATTTTATTTTCTTTGTTGCAATTGTGAATGGGAGTAATTCTGATTTCATCCTCTGTGTGTTTGTTGTTAGCATATAGGAATGCTACTGATTTCTGTGTATTCATTTTGTATCCTGCTACATGGCTGTAGGTGTTTATCAGCTCTAACAGTTTGCTGGTAGATTCTTTAGGGTGCTTTATATATAGAATCATATCATCTGCAAATAATGATAACGCGATCTCTTCCTTTCCAATTTGTATCCCTTTTATGTGTGTCTCCTGCCTTATTCCTATGGCTAAGACTTCCAGTACTATATTAAATAAAAATGGAGACAGTGGACACCCTTATCTTGTTCCTGATTTTAGTGGAAAAGCTACCAATTTTTCCCCCATTTTGTAATATGTTTGCTGTAGGCTTGTCATAAATAGCCTTTATTATATTGAGATATGTTCCTTCCATTCCCAGTCTCAGTAGGACTTTTATCATGAAGGGATGTTGGATTTTGTCAAATGCTTTTTCTGTGTCTAATGAGATGATCATGTGATTTTTGTCCTTCAGTCTATTTACATAATGTATTACATTTATCGATTTGTGTATGTTGAACCATCCCTGCATCTTTGGGATAAAGCCTACTTGGTCAGGGTGAGTGATCTTTCTGATATATTCCTGTATTCTGCTTGCCAATATTTTGTTGAGAATTTTTGCATCTATGTTCATGAGGGAGATTGGTCTGTAATTTTCTTTTTTGTTCTATCTTTGCCTGGTTTTGGTATCAGGGTGATGCTGGCTTCGTAGAAGGAGTTTGGTAGGATTTCTTCTTTTTCTATTTTATGGATAAGCTTAAGAAGAAATGGTGTTAGTTCTTCCCTGAAGGTCTGGTAAAATTCAGCAGTGAATCCAACTGGGCCTGGAGTTTTTTAGTTGGGTGATTTTTTGATAACTCTTGGATCTCCATACTTGTTATAGGTCTATTTAAGTGATTAATCTCATCTTCATTTAATTTAGGTAGGTCATATAAATCAAGGAAATAATCTATTTCTTTCAGATTTTCATACTTAGTGGAGTATATGTTTAAATAGTATGTCCCCATGATTTTTCAAATTTCTCTGGTATCTGTTGTGATGTTGCCTTTTTCATCTCTATTTTTATTAATTTGTGTCTCTGCTCTCTTTCTTTTGGTCCAATTTGCTAAGGGCTTATCAATCTTGTTTATCCTTTCAAAGAACCAACTCTTTGTTTCATTGAGTCTTTGGATTTTTTTTTTTTTGTTTTGGTTTCTATTTCATTAATTTTTGCCCTAATCTTTATTATTTCTTCCCATCTACTAATTTTTGGTTTGCCTTGTTCTTCTTTATCCAAGGCTCTAAGGTGAAGCTTTAGGTCATTTACTTGAGACCATCCTAATTTCTTAATATTGGCACTTAGAGCTATAAATTTACCTCGTAGGACTTCCTTTATTGTGTCCCAGAGATTTTGGTATGTTATGTTCTCATTATCATTTGACTCTATGAATTTTTTGATTTCTTTCTTGATTTCTTCATTGACCCATTCATCATTTAGTAGTGTATTGTTTAGTTTCCATGATTTTGTGTATGCTCTATAGCTTTTCGTGCTATTTATTTGTAGTTTGGTTCCATGTGGTCAGATAGAATGCAAGGAATTAATTCAATTTTCATTGTAATTCCTGATGAGCCTGAGTTCTATTAAGGAAATTCTAGTATATTCCTATATTTAGAAGTGTTTTTTTCTACTCCCCCCCCCCTCCAATTTTTCAGAGCTTTGCTTTTTACTTTAAAGTCTTTGATACATTTAGAGTTAATTTTCCTATAAGGGATAGCGATATCAGTCTAGTTTAGTTCTTCTACATGTGAATAACCACTTTACCCAGTACCATTTTTAAAGAGAGTGTCTCTTCTCCAATGGGTAATTTTCACATCTTGTCAGAATTCAGTGGTTTTTGATTCATAGGTTTTCTTCTGGGGAGATTTTATGTTATTAAATTCTCCACTTTTCTGTTTTAGGCCAATATGGAGCTATTTTTGTTTCTAATGCTATTTCATATACCATATCAAGTGTGGTGGTATCTCTTGCCATGGTTTTGCTTAAGTATGTACATGGTCCTAATTTTTGGCAAGGATGTCAAAAATTCACAACAGAATAAAGCAGGATAGTCAACAAGTGATGCTTGGAAAATCATATATCTGCATGTAGAAGAGTAAAATTAGGTCTGTTTCTCTTTTCATGTACAAAATTCAACTGAAAATGGGTTAAAAGACATCAATGGAAGACATAAAACACTTCAGCAGCTAGAAGAAAAAGAAAGGATACTTGAAGAAACAAGCATAGGAGTGGACATTCTGAATAGGACTCTACTTGCCACAAAATAAGGCAATCAACACCTGAGAACTCATGATACACAAAATCTATTTTATGTCAGGGTTATGTCTATGTCTATATCTAGGGTTGGGTTAGGAATTAAGGCTAGAGTTACAGCATAGTTAATTATAGTTAGGCTAGAAATTAGGGTTAGAGTTAGGATACAGTTCGTGTTAGCTTTATATCTATGTCTAGGCCTAGGGATATAGTTAGTTTTGGGGTAGGGTTAGGTTAAGTGTTAAGTTGGAGGAAGAGTAGTGCTAGGATTTGAATCAATGTTAGGGTAGGATTGGGAGTAGTGTTACATTATACTTAGGTTTAGCATTAGGGTTTAGGTAGAGTTATATTTATGGTCAGGCTAGTGTTAAAGTTAGTGTTAGTGTTAAGTTTAAAGTTAGGGTAGGGATAGTGTTAAGGTTGGGATTTGAGCTATGTTTAGATTTATTCTTAGGGACATGGTGACAGTTTGTGTGGTTAGAGTTAGAGTTAGTCTTAGGGTTGGCAGGTAGGACTGAGTTATGTTTAGGGCTAGGGTTATGGTCTGGTTAACGTTACTGTTAGAGTGGAAGGGTTAATAAGTCACTGAGGCAACAAAAAAAGAAAATTCCTGTGGACCATAAAATACCTTCCTGTACCATAGTGTGGCAAGAACATCTGTAGCACAGAGAACAGTGCCCTGAGAACAGAAAATCAGGTCCAAGATTCAATGATAGAGAGGTCTGACCCCAGAGCCATAATTATCAGGCCTGGTCCACTTGGGAAATCAGTCAGCAGAAGAAACAGACTTGTTTTTATCTTACCTTCCCCCTTCTTCACTCCCACTTGCTCTTTCTGTCTCTTGCCTAAACAAGTGATAAACAGACTCAACAGATGGAATGGTCTAATATTATTTTTCAACATTACCTTCGTTCCTGCTCATTTCTTTTCTGGAACCTGGCCCTTTAAAATTCCCTGCTCTGCTATACCTGGGTGCAATAGTTTCTATCCAACTATGAACTGTTGTCCTTCATTGTTCTGAATAAATACAGTCTATCTCAGTTTCTCTGTCTTCATTTTCACCTCACTTCAGTTTGTTCCAGTGTTGATTCTGGTGCCACAAGTGTTATTGTAGGTGTATTAGACAGTTCCATAATGCTGTGATAAACATCAAAACCAGACACAGTGTATGGGAGAAAGTTATTTATTTCAAGCTTAGAGATCTAGGGGAAGTTCTACCAATAGTGGAAGAAGCTATATCCCTTTCAAAGATCCACGAATAAACAAACAAGGAGCCAGCATACACACACACACACACACACACACACACACACACACGCAAGCAAGCATGAAACAGCAGCAAACAGGACCTTCAGAATTCAGGCCTCTCTGCATATGTTTTGTCTGGAAATCAAATCTGCCCACAGTGACCCCCCACCCATAGCAGAAGTCTTCCTGCTATGTGCTGCAGCTGAAATTGCAATTTTAATAATACACCCGTCTCTATGTAGCCATACACTCAAACGACCACATTTTGCCTCTAGGATCCATAGAATTATAAAAATCTCACACTGCAAATTGTATTCAGTCCAAATTTAAAGGTCCCTGTAGTCTCTGTCAACCTAAGAATGTTCCAAAATCACAAGTCACATCTGTGATTTAAGACTGTCTCTTAATTGCGAGTCCTGTAAAATCAAAATGAGCTGCATATCTCCAACACATAATGGTACAGAGTAAACATTTCCATTACTATAAGTCATAACAAGGAGAGAATGGACCAATGCTAAATCAGTAATCATCAGGTAAACATCAAACATCTGCAGTTCTAGTCTGACATTTATAAGCACTGATAATAGTTCTGGATTTTCTAATTTTCATCCCTCTAGCAGGGCTTTCATTCTGAGCCAACAGTGCTGAGCTCTATGGTATCCTATGCACAGTTCTGATATGTCCAAAATATTTTTGGGTCTCCATTTCAAACCACCATCCATCTTTAGCTCCCTACATTGGAATTTTCAGCCTTTGAAACAGGTGTATACTACTTCTGCTTAATCTCAGCAGTGGCTCCTATTTAACTTAAGACAGTTGCCTCATTGGCCACACAGGGAAATCACTATTTCACATGCAACATCTCAGCAGTGGCTCTTGGAACCATGTGTACTTCATGACCCACATTCACATATTTTGCTTGCTTACAAAATCAATATCAGGTGTTCAGTAGTAGTCATTTTGTTAATCCAGGAAGGAGTAACTTTGCTTCCTTTCAAAAGAGTTTCCATTTCTACCATTCAGTTTTTCCTAGGTGGGATTTACCTTAGGCATCTGTTCCATTGTTTCAATGCAAATCAGTTGGCCCATCCATAATAGTGGTAATCTGCTTGAAAACATTATCTTTAGTAACCTAAAACCTGTCTCTATGCCAGTAAGTATAAACTTCTTTAAAATTTTCCAATGTTTAATTGTACATCTTTCAGTTCTCTATCTTCTCCCAAGCATACCGATCCACACTTAAAAAAATATTTTTTATTAATTACTTTTGTAGTCAGTGAATCCAGTAAAGTTGGTACCATTGTTAGGCTCATCCATGTCCTACCCCATCCCCCTGGCCCTTCCTTGTTGAGGTATATGGGTTATTCATTGTGGAGTTAGCCCACAGTTAGGAGTTGGAGAAATGTCTCTGCGTATCATGACCCAATGTATGGCTCTGACATTCTTTCTGCACCCTGTTCCGCAAAATTTCCCTGAGCCATGTTGGTTTCATTCTTGGTCTGCTTCAGTGATGAGGTGTTGGGTGCCTCTAGGTCTCTGGATATCTGACTTTGTAGGATTTGATTGTTTTCTGTATCAATCTGATTCACCTTTCTGCTGGTACCCGGTTCACCAAGAAATCAGCACCTTTGCTTGTTTCGCCAATTATTCTTAGTTTCAGCAGGGCCCCTTTTGAGGTATGATGGGGTGGTTCTGTCCTTAGGATCTGCATCTATCTGAAAAAGAGAAGCAGATTCTTGAACGGAAAGTAAAGTTAGCACCAGACAAATGGGATAACCCTTATTTTTTTAATAGAGAATTTAATAGGTGTAAGCCCTCTTGTAGCCCATGATTGTTGGTAGCTTGATAATGGATAGTGGGCTCATGTTTGGATATGGTTCTGACATCATTCCCAGCCCCAGCTATGAGTTCCGTTCCACTGAGGGGATCAGTTAGCCAAATCAAGAGCAGTTGGTTACCCACCATGGCTGTGTGCCACTATTGCACTTGTGTGAGCATCACAACAGGTTATTTGCTGCTAAGTAGGTTAGACCATGAGTTTCTTGGACAGATATTGGTCATTTTCCCCCAGTCGTCCATGTAGCACCTTCTGGCACTAGACGTGCTGACTGTCTGGGGAATAACTCTCTTCCAGCTTCCAGCTTCCAGCCATGTCATTCCATTTTATGTGTCAACCACATATGGTGTCTTCAGCAGTACAGCCTTACCACTAACCTTTGGTGGGTCATCAAGTACTCTGACAAAAATCTGTCTTTGTTTTAGGAAACCTTGCTCATTGTGGATGATAGCCACATGCTGGTACTGGGAATTACAGGTTAGTGCCTATTAGGTAAAAGAAAAAAGAAGATAACTGATATAAAAGAGTTAGAAGAGAAAGAGAGAGAGAGAGAGAGAGAGGCTGTAGAAGATAAAGGTCAGTCTTCATCATGCCCTCTCCAGTGTCTTGTATCTCAGGTGTTCCCTCAAGGTCCTGGTGAAGGTGCAACCATTTGGTCTGCCTTTCAGGATGTAGAATTTTATGGTACCATTGCCGTTTGGATCTAGATCTGTGTCTCCCACATCCTCCCTTGCCCTCCCCTCCGCCCCACCCACCCTATTGTCTAGTCCTTGAGATGCTTGCTGCGTATGTCAGCATCTTGGGTAGATCCACATTAGATACTGCAGATGAGTGAGACTATATGGCAATTATCTTTTTCTGTGATTGGGTAAGTTCACTGAGAATGATCTGTTCCAGGATAAACCATTTTTCCTCAAATTTCATTGTGTCATTTTTTCTTACTGCTCTGTAGGATTCCTTTGTGCAGATATACCACATCTTAGCTATACATTATTCTATTGGTGGACATCTGGGTTAATTCCCACTCTTAACTATTACGAATTGAGCTGCTATAAACATGGTTGAGCAAATCTCTCTTAACTGATGCTTAAAAGTTTTAGGGTACATGCCCAGTAAGGGAATAACTGGGTCTGTTAATATCTCTATAGTCAGTTATTTCAGGAGTCTCCATATGCTTTCCAAAGTGGTTGTATCATCCTACATTCCCACCAACAGTGGATGAGTGTCCATAATTCTCAACATCTTGACCAGCATTTATTTTCATTTGATTTTTTGATGTTTTCTATCCTTACTGGGGTAAGGTGGAATCTCATAGTTGTTTTAATTTGCATTTCCCTGATGATTAGGGATGATGAACATTTTCTTAAGTGTGTGTTTGCCATTTATATTTCTTCCTCTGTGAACAGCCTGTCCGGCTCTTCCTCATTTTGTGAATAGCTTCTTTGACTTTTTATTGTTTAGGTTTTTGAGTTCTTTGTCGATTCTACAGATTAGGACTCTGTCAGTTGGATAATCAGCAAATATTTTCTCCCATTCTGTGTTTAATGTATAGGCTTTGCTTATTGTATGCTTGTCTGTAAATAAACTCTTCAGCTTCATGTGATCCCATTGGTTGAGTGACTGTTTAAGATCGTGAGTTACTGGGGTTTTGTTCAGGATGTCTTTTTGCATTCCTATATCATGCAAATTTCTTCCTATATTTTCTTCCAGTAGTAGCTGAGTGTCTGGCCTTATATTGAGGACTTTGATCCATTTGGGCTTGAGTGTAGTGCATGGTGAGATGTGTGAGTCAGGTTTCAATTTCCTGCATATGGTTATCCAGTTTGTCCAGCACCATTTGTTGAAGATGCTATCTTTTTTCCAGCCTGTACTGTTAAGGGCCTTTTTCAAGTATCAAGTAGCTGTAGTTGCTTGATCCAAAGTCTGGGTCCTCAATTCTATTCCATTGGTCTATACTCCTCTTTTTATGCCAGTACCATTCTGCTTTAATTGCTATGGCTTTGAAATATAACTTTAGATCAGGTATGGTGATGCCTCCAGAGGTATTTCTTTTGCTGTGGATATGCTTGGATATCAGACGCCTTCTGCCTTTCCATAAGAAACTCGAGATCATTTTTTTCTATCTCTTTTAAGATCCATGTTGGGAGTTGAATTGGAATTGCATTAAATCTGTATATTGCCTTTGGTAGGATTGCCATCTTCTCATTGTTAATTCTGCCTATCCAGGAGCATGGGAGGTCTTTCCATTTTCTCAAGTCCTCCTCAATGTTTTCTTTAAGTGTTCTTATGTTTTCATTGTATAGATCTTTCACTTCCTTGGTTAACATTATTCCAAGGTATTTTATTTTTTGTTTGTATTGAAAATGGGACCATGTCCCTTATTTCTTTCTCTGTATCTTTGTCATTTGCATATAGAAAGGCTACTGATTTTTGTGCATTGATTTTGTATCCTGCTACTTTGCTATAGGAGTTAATCACCTTCAGGAGTTTTGGGATGGAGTCTCTTGGGTCTCTTATGTATACAATCATGTCGTCAGTGAATAGAGGAAACTTAACTTCTTCCTTTCCAAATTGTATCCCTTTTATTTCTTTCTCCTGTCTTATTCCTTGAGCTAGGACTTCCAGTAGTATATTGAAGAGCAGAGGTGAGAGTAGACACCCCTGTCTTGTTCCTGATCTCAATGGGAATTCCCCCAGTCTCTCTTCATTAGTATTATTTGGGCCTTAGGAACTTTGTATATTGCCTTTATTATGTTAAGATATGAACCAACCATGCCAGTTCTCTCCAATGTTTTGACCATGAAGCGATATTGTAATTTTTCAAAGGTCTTTTCTGCATCTATTGAAATGATCATGTGGTTTTTGTGTTTAACCTTGTTTATGTGGTGTATTACATTGACAGATTTCCTTATGTTGAACCACGCCTGTGTTCCTGGGATGAATCCCACTTGATCAAGGTGGATAATTTTTTTTTTTTGATTTGTTGTTGGATTTGTTTTGCAATGGAGGATTTTGTTCAGGATCTTTGCATGTTAGTTCATCAGGGAAATAGGTTGGCAGTTTACTTTTCTTGTGGCATCTCTGCCTGGTTTTGGAATTAAGGTGATACTACCTTCATAGAAGGAGTGGGGTAGATTTCCCTGTTCTCCAATTTTGTGGCACAGTTTGAGGAGGATTGGTTTGAGTTCTTCCAAGAAGGTTTCATAGAATTCAGCTGAGAAGCCATCTCGTCCTGGACTCTTCTTTTTGGGGAGATTTTTTTAAATTACTTTTTCAAACTAAATGAGTGTGATAGATTTGTTTAGGATATGAATGTGCTCTGAGTTTAGCTTGGATAGATGGTACATGTGCAGGAATTTATCTATCTCCTCCACATTATCCAGTTTTGTGGAGTAGAGGTTTTTGAAATAAGTCCTGATGATTCTCCCAATTTCACTTATGTCTGTTGTGATCTCTCCTTTTTCATTTTGAATTTTGTTACTTTGAAGCATCTCTTTTTTTTTTCCTTGATCAAATAGGCCAGGGGTTTGTCAATCTTGTTTATTTTTTCAAAGAACTAGCTCTTTGTTTTGTCAATTTTCTTAGATTCCAATTCATTAATTTCTGCTCTGGTGTTTATTATTTCTCTCCTTCTAGAGCTTTATGTGTTGGATTTTTCTTGCTTTTCCAGTGACTTTATATGGATGATTAAGTTATTGGTTTGGGATCTCTCTGTCTTTGTTATGAAAGCATTGAGTGCTATGAATTTTCCCCTGAGAACCACCTTCATTGTGTCCCATAAGTTTTGCTACGATGTGCTCTGATTGTCATTCATTTCTAAAAATTTTGCAATTTCATTTTTTATTTTGTCCACTATCCATTTATTGTTTAAAAGTGTGCTGGCTAGTTTCCAGGCACCGATGGGATTCTTGGTGGGTCTTTTGTTGTTAATTTCTAGCAATATAGCATTGTGATGTGATACCATGCAGGCAATTATGTCAATCTTCCTAAATATGTGGAGGCAGTCTTTGTGACCCAGTATATGGTCTATTTCAGAGAATGTTCCATGGGCTGCTGAGAAGAATTTGTAGTCTGTGGATTTGGGATGGAAAGTTCTGTAGATGTCCGTTAGGTCTAAGTGATCTATGGTTTTGTTGAGGTCTCTTACTTCACTGTTGAGTTTCTGTTTGGATGATCTGTCTATTACTGATAATGGTGTATTGAAATCCCCAGCTATGATGGTGTTGGTGGTTATTTCTGTTTTATTGTCAAGTAGGTTTTGTTTTATGAACTGTGGTGCCCCTGTACTTGGTGCATAGATTTATGATTGTAATATCCTCTTGATGGATCATTCCCTTGATAAGTAGGAAGTGGCCTTCTTTGTCTTTTTTGATTATTTTTGGTTTGAATTCTATTTTATCTGTTATTAATATTGCTACACCTACTTGTTTCTTATTCCCATGTGTTTAGAATATTTTATCCACCCTTTCACCCTGAGGAGGTGTCTGTCTTTAGTGGTGAGATGGGTATCTTGAAGACAAACGATTGAGGGGTCTAATTTTCTGATCCATCCTGTTGGCTTGTGTCTCTTGATGGGTGAATTAAGTCCATTAATATTTAGGGGAATGACTTTGAGGTTTGCTTTGATCCCTGCCATGTTGTGATGGTATATGTGGGTTGGTGTTTTCATGGACTTTGAAGTTTTTTGTGCCTTCTCTGAGTTTGGTTATTGTGATCTGCTTCTTGTAGGTATTTGAGTTTGAGTTTTTGATTCTTCTATGTGGAGAATTTCCTGTAATACTCTCTGTAGGTTTGGTTTTTTTGTTCATGTAAATGTAAAGCTGAGTTTTGTCATATCATCCATACTTTTAAATTCAACTTTGATCAAACTCTTACGGCATGGGAAGAGGAATTCAGCCGGTCCTTGTGCCAGTAGCCCCATTTACAGTTCTTTACTGTATTTTCTTCCCGTTTGAATGTTCATAAGCTGTCATAGGAAACTTGATGTGATGTGAACACATGGCTTCTCCCCAGATAGGGCACAAACTTCCTGTAGCAAGGCTTCACCTCCAAACTGCATTCAAAACACAGAGTTTTATGGAGAACAAGCAATTCAAACCACCACAAATCCAAGCCTTACCCCTACCCTTATCCTAAGCCTAACACTAATCCTAAACCTAGAACTAGTCCTTCCACAAGCACAAGCTCTATAAACATAACCTCAAATCATTAATCCTACTCCTAACAATAATATTAAATTATAACCCTAATATCCTAACTTTAGCATGTTCTCTCTCATTCAGTTCCTTAATGTTAAACCATAATGGACATGGTACTAGTGTTAATGGAATTAATGAGTCAATGAGAATAATCAGGCAAAATCCACCTCAGAGAGAGGGAGAGAGCCTTTATCCACATGCAGACCTCTGCTGGATCATGCCACAAACTGATGGAGACCCTGAACTTAGATTATGCTGTACTTATATACCTTTGACAATGATTTGTCTGAGTTTTCCGAAGCTTAGAGAAGAGAGAGATTTCCATCCATGAGTGTAAGGTTCTGTCAAATAAGATTAAGTACAAGGAGCTTTCTCCTGAGATAAGGTAGTTATATATTGTCAAGCTAAGAGCTACAGAATTCTTGTTAGTGACCATCAGAGGAATCTCCCTCACTGCAGTTTCAGAGGGAAGTGCAACATCTATTGCTTAACTGAAAGTCCCAGCAGAATTTACATTTCTTATAGATAAATTGATTATACTCCATCTAAACAAATATAAGATGGAAATATTAGATATATTGTATTCCGTCAATACTAGAAGGATGCTAGGAAACAGGAGAAATAGGGAAGGAGAGCAGGAAGTCTATTCAAATGTTTTATGATCAGCAGAAAAGAAAGAAGAATGAAAAAAAATAGAAAGTGATGGAACAGTCTCAGGGGTATTGAAAGGGGGAATGCAGGAAGAATATACAAAATTAATGGCAGCATGAATCAACTTACAGAAACTTTCCTACTGGATACCCATTTATAAGTCATTAACCTCAATAAGAGGGAAGTCAGACACAAACAGAAGAACCCCATAGAAGGTAGAAAAAACATAAACCCTAAGACCATGGACTATGGCTGAGAAAGCCCAGTGCCAGAATTGGGTCCTCCCCACAGTGAGCTGTTGACGTCCCCAAAGTAACATAGGCCATTGCCAAAACACTTGGTTAAGCCGGGCGTGGTGGCGCACGCCTTTAATCCCAGCACTCGGGAGGCAGAGGTAGGAGGATCGCCATGAGTTCGAGGCCACCCTGAGACTACATAGTGAATTCCAGGTCAGCCTGGGCGAGAGTGAAACCCTACCTTGAAAAACCAAAAAAAAAAAAAAAAAAAAAAAAAAAAAAAAAAAAAAAACACTTGGTTACATGAAAGTGCTAAAAAGTAAGTCCCTATTGCTAAAGCTATTACAGCTTCATCATCAAGGCATCATGCTGGAACTGAGGGGTAATTTATCTTTCTCCTGACTAGTCTTCATAGTGCTAGAAAGTGCTATAGGAGCTTCTGGAGAATAACAGTGGCCAATTGAGTGAATAAGCAGGAGAATCTGCCAGATACAAAATCAGCCAGCCAAGAAAGAAGTATATAATTGTGCAATAGTGGAACACAACTGATGTGGGTAACTAACTGCTCATGGATTAGACATGAGACCCACTCAGTTCAGGAGAACTCATATATGATTTTGGGAACAAATCAAAATTCCCTATATAAGGAAGTTATTAGGTTTCAGAGAGAACTTCCATTGCTCTTTAACTCAAAATAGTTGTCATATACATCAATGCATCTCTCTGAAAACTAGGGTTGTTCTTTTTAATTTAAATTGATCTCACTTTTAGTTGGAGAATCTGTTCTTACATATGATGGAGAATACCATGGAGAACAAGGATCCATTAATACATCAAGAATGGAAAGCTGACTATCTACCATGAAATGGGTTACCTTCACCTCATCTTCCCAAGCCCAGAATTCATTACAGAAGAAGCAGTGACACAAATACTCCATTCAATTCTAACTGGAAAACCAGTTCCAGGGAGATGGTTACAGACACTATGATCATACAAACCTTATCAAAACAGAAATCCAAAGGCTACAGAGAATGCCAACTACATCAGATCTCTGTCTTGCCAAACAAATTTCATGGAACATTGTGGGAGAGGGGGTGGAAAGAATATAAGAGCCTCAGGGTGGGTGGGAATAGCCTGAGGCACTATGTATCATATACTCCTCCCCACCCTGCAGAGACTGACAGTGGCCTCTTGGTCCCCGCAGTGAATATCAATAACCCCACCAAAGAAATGCCTCAGCATAATTGGGGTGAGGTGAGGGATATAAGAGTACAAACTTTCTTTATTAAGAAAAACCAATGAATAGAAAAAAGGTTGTGGTTATTGTTAGGGCTGAGGATAGGATTAGGGTTGGAATAGCATCAGGGATTAGGGATAGGCTTTAGGGTTATGTGCAGAGTTGAGTGAAAGTAATGAAGGTAGTTTTACACTTAAGGTTAGTTTTTGTTTCATGTTAGAGTTAATGTTAGGGTGTAGGGTTAGCTTTAGTGTTAGGAACACTGTTCATGTTACAGTTAGGGTTATGCTATGTCTATATCTAGGTCTAGGGATAGAGTTATGTTTAAGGTTACATTAAGAGTTAGGTTTATGCTACATTTGCATTAGGGTTATATCTATGTCTATGCCTAGGAATAGGTTCAGTTATTGCTCTGTTTATGTTTTACATTCTCTTGGTTCAATTTTCACTGGTTGTATTTGTTGAAAAATTTGCTCACTTCTAACAAATATTTCAATTCATTATAGCATAAATTCTCAAAGTATTCTCTAATGGTCCTCTGGATGTTATGGGCACCGTGATAATATTACCTTCTTTGTGTCTAATTTTGTTAACTTGACTCTTTTCTCTCAGTTTGGTAAAGGTTTTTCAGTTTTGTTGGTCCTTTCAAATAACCAAACCTTGTTTCTTGTAACCTCTTTATTTTTAGTTTCCATTTTACTTATTTTAGCTCTGATTATTTTACTTTTGGAATTTGGTTTGTTATAGTTTTTTGCAACCTTGAAGTGCATCCTTAGGGTGTTGGACAGATCTCTGATTTTTGTTTGTTTTTAGTGTTAGGGATTGAACCCAGAGCCTCACACTTTCCAAGAAAATGTTCTACTACTGAGCTACCACTTTATTTCTCTTTTAACTTTTTAGGTATTATTATTATTATTGTAATTATTTACTTGAGAGAGAGAGAGGAGAGAGAGAGAGAGAGAGAGAGAGAGAGAGAGAGAGAGAGAATGAGCATGCCAGGGCCTCCAGCCACTGCAAATGAATGCCAGATGCTGGCTCCACCATGTGCATCTGATTTTACATGGGTCCTGGGAAGCAGATCCTGGGTCCTTTGGCTTTTCAGGCAAGCACTTTATCTTCTAGGACATCTCTCCAGAGATCAGTTTTTTTGGGGGGGGGGTATTGTCCATGTATATTTGTGTTCTACATGCTCATACCATAGTGTTTGTGTTTGTGGAGGTCAGAGGATGACTTTTTGGTTGGTATTAGCATTCCACCTTGTGTTGAGGCACAATTTCTGGATCATAACTTCATTCACAAGCTTCAGAGAAAGTCTCCTGTCTCCAGTTCCCTTCTTATCATAAGCACACTGTGATTACAAGAACTGTGACAGCTCCAGTTACATGGGGATCTAAACCTAGGTACTCAGAGTTGTTTAGCAACTGCTTTACCACTGAGCCATCTCCCATGTCCCAAGATGTTTAATTTTTTGATGTAGGAACTTGTAGCTGTACACTTACCTCCTGTGTCTGCTGTTAATTTCTTTTTATCTAGCAATGTGAGGTGGTTTGTTGGAAACACCTGGCCTGAGAATACAGAGGAGAATATGGAGGAGGACCCAAAAGCTAGCTCTGCTAATGAAGAGAACATTACCAATGATTACAAAATTTGAATACCCTTTGCCCAGGCACTTCTGCCTATGGAAAGCTTGCTTATCATTTCTGCATGACATTTGTGTTGCCATTAAAGTGGGGGAGCAAGCATGGTTTCTTATTGAGAGTGAAGGACAAATTATGAAAAAAAAAATCATCCTAGTGTAAGAAGACTCTATCGTGTTGTTGAAATGAGAGAAATTACCTAAATGGTGATGGAGAACCTGTCAGGAGGAGAGCTATGGACCCATGTGGTACAGACAGGCAGGTTGAAGCAGGAGGAGGCCCATAGATTATATTGGAAGCACTGAAATACTGCCACTCCAAGGGCTTTGCACATCTTGAATCAAACTCTTCAATAGCATGTTAGATAAGAAATCAAAGTAAAATTATGTGATTTTTGTCTTGGCCACTGAAGCCACCCCTGCCCCCCCCAAAAAAAATGGTGAAGCAATTCTGTGTCACACAACACTTCTCTGTGCCAGATGTATTGGTAAAGAGTGTTTTGATTCACAGACAGTGGACATGTGGAGCCTGGCATTAGTCCTGTACTTCCTAGTGGCAGGATGTCTCCCATTACAAGAAGTGATCCTCTCTGGAATATAAACATAGACCTAGGTCTCAAGCCATAAATTGCCTTCAAATCTGTCAAGTGATTTGGTAAGTATAATCATCACTTGACCATTGTGGCAACACAGAGGCCCGCAGTTAGGAAATCAGGAATGATGCCTAGCTGAAACTCAGTACCGATTCTGCCCAGTCTTCCCCATCAGACACACTACAAACAATGCTCAAAGCAGGATTTGTATGGGGATGTGTGCCATGCTTTTTACTGCCCAAGTCAACAGAGAGGTTTTAATTTTAAAACATGAAACTTCCTGGAGAGACAGATCTGTCCATTAAGTTGAACCCAGCTCTCTAGTGGTATTGCCATGACTCCAGTGGGTTCCAAGGCTACCCCTTGGCCCCTGAAAAGACAGAAAAATGAGCCCAGCCTTCCAACCTTCCCATGCCCTCCGAGCCATATGATAAGAAATCTAATAATGAAAGATGAAGGGTCAGCTGCCCTCACAACCCTGGTAGAGAATGCTTCAGGAGAAGAGCCATGGACCTCTGTGGTATATGCCCATATGCCCCCAGCATAATCCTTGTGCTTCTCACAAAATGAGCAGTGTTGGTGGTACAAGTAAGAGCAGATAGGGTAGCAACAGCCCACCAGCTGGCACCTCATTCTCCTCTATTGTTTCATGAGAGTGTATGATTCCCAGGGCTTCGCAATCCACAAAAAGCACTCACTTCATAGCCAGCAACAGGGTGACTCTACAGTCTGTGAACACCCCTGAGAGTAATGATTCCCTCCAGACAATTGCATCAAATCAAAACGTACTCCAAATAGGCCCCAGAGGGCGTGACTGCCACAAAGATCAGCTTGTTCTCTAAAAAACTTGTTCTCTAAAAAGCTTGTTCTCTAAAAAGACCAGTTTGTTCTCACCACTGTTAATGAATTTTTCCAGAGGCACTTGAGGGGGTGACAACCTCCAGTATGTATGAACACCCCAGCACTTCCCTCCATGAAACATCAACCCAGGGTTCAGCCAAGTGTTTATGCAAATCTGTAACTCAGCTGCCAGAGGCTGAAGAGGAGACCAACTGTATGCTAAGTCTGTGTTGCTTTGCACAATGGAAAAACAAAGAACTGGAGACTTCCGGCCAAGATGGCGACTGCCTAGCTGTGCTGCAAATCCCGGGGAAAGAAAGGCAAGATATTAAGGGTATATAGTGGCTTTTAGGGGAGAGAAATCTGGGAGGGCACAGAGGTGGGGGAACAGGGAATCGCTGACCCCCTTGCAGGCAGGTAGGCACCCCTCGCCCCAAATAACCGCCGTGTTCAAAGCTCCTCCCCTGCCGCTGCTGCTGCTCCGGAGCCCGCACAGCTGCCACCGCGCGCCGATCATTCCCTGCGCGCGGAAGCTTAGACTGCTCCGCACCCTTGTCCACTCGCCCACCTACTAAGTGTGCCCAGTCCCACAGCAGGTGCCCTGCAAGCTCAGACTGTATCTCTCGCTTGCGTCAGCTCAGGTGCCACCCCCTACCTGCCTGCCACACCGGTGGGCCACCATTGTCCTGTGGCGGGGGAGCGCAGACTGCTTCCGGTTCCCAGCGTTCCCAGCCAAAGTCTGGGCGGCTTCAGTGCTTGGTGCCTCAGTGCCACTCCTAGCTCGAACGCAGGCAGCTGTGGCACATTACCGTTGAGAACTCAAGCAACTTTGGCGCCCCTGCCAGGTAGTAGATAGGCGGCTTTGGCAAGTGAAATTGTTCCCTGCGTGCGGAAGCTTAGACTGCTCCGCACTCTCGTCCACTCACCCTCTGTCTGCCACGCGGCTGTCCACAATTGTCCTGTGGCGGGGGAGCGCAGACTGTTTCCAGTTCCCAGCGTGCCCAGCCAGAGTTCAGGCGGCATCAGCGCTTGGTGCCTCAGTGCCACTCCTAGTTCGAACGCAGGAAGCTTTGGCACATTACTGCTTGAGAACTCAGGCAACTTCGGCGCCCCTGCCAGGCAGTAGATAGGCGGCTTCGGCAAGTGACAGCCAAAGCCCAGGCTTCTTGGCAACGCCCCCAGGCTGCATAAGATTCCCATTGTTCTTGAGCCCAGGCTGATACGCCCACTTATCTGCCCATACACTGTCATGGGCAGAACACAGCGCAAAAGAAATAACATGAAAAATCAAATGCAAGAAAATCCAATTATATCACCCAGTCCCACAATGAATACATCTAACCAAAACATAGAAGAACCAATAGGAACAGAACACCAAATTGAAGCTATGAGCAATGCAACTCTAACCAACCTATTGGTAGAACTTGCAGGAAAGCAACAAAGGGCCGACAATCGTGTGGATGCTGCCATCACTAAACTAGAACTAATAGATAAGAAATTGGAAGGATTAGATAAGAAAATGGAAGGATTTCAAAGAGAGTTAAGCGATTGAGGGAGAGTGAAAAAAAAGAAGACCTTAAAAATCAGCTGGCCATGCTAAATGAAGACATAAATAAATGCAAGGATGAACTCCAAGAATCATCAAGAAAATCAGAAAATGATGTGAAAAGGGAGCTTGACAGAGGGATGGAAATTATACATAGAAAAATAATAGAAAATGCAAACTTAATTGAACAAGTCCAAAACTCACTAGAAGCTCTCAAGAATAGAGTCAGCCAAGTGGAGGATAGAAACTCTGATCTGGAAGACAAGATGGAAGAAACAGTTAGAGAGTTCAAAAACTTCAGTAAGTTTAAAAGCTCCTGTGAACAGAACATGAGGGAATTGTGGGATACAGTTAAACGTCCCAATATCAGGATCATTGGAATACCAGAAGGAGAAGAAATCCAGACCAAAGGCATGGAGAACTTATTTAACAAAATAATTGAAGAAACCTTCCCCACTCTCTTAAAAGAAAGGCCCATCAAGATACAAGAAGCCAATAGAACTCCAAAGAGACTGGACCAAAGAAGAAACTCTCCAAGACATATTATCATTAAGACTCTAAACATTGACACCAAAGAGAAAATCCTAAAAGCAGCTAGGGAAAAGCAGCACACCACCTTCAGAGGTAACCCCATCAGAATTACTTCAGACTTCTCAATGGAAACCCTGAAAGCTAGAAGGGACTGGAATGAAACACTGCAAAGTCTAAGAACCTATGGCTTCCAACCCAAACTACTCTACCCAGCAAAAGTATCCCTCATAATAGATGGTGAAAGAAAAACTTTCCATGACAAAACTCAGACTTACAATTATATGAACACAAAACCAAACCTACAGAGAGTATTTCAGGAAATTCTCCACAGAGAAGAAAAAAATAATCAAACACAATTGCCTACAAGAAGCAGATCACAACAACCAAACTCAGAGTAGGCACAAAAAACTTCAATGTCCATGAAAACTCCAACCCACATTTACCATCACATTATGGCAGGGATCAAATCAAATCTCACAGTCATTACCCTAAATATTAATGGCCTTAATTCACCCATCAAGAGACACAAGCTAACAGGATGGATCAAAAAATTAGACCCCTCAATCTGTTGCCTTCAAGAAACTCAGCTCACCATTAAAGACAGACATCTCCTCAGGGTGAAAGGGTGGAAAACAGTATTCTAAGCAAACAGGAATAAGAAACAAGCAGGTGTAGCTATATTAATATCGGATATAATAGACTTCAAACCAAATATAATCAAAAAAGACAAAGAAGGCCACTTCCTACTTATCAAGGGAACGATCCATCAAGAGGATATTACAATCATAATTCTGTATGCACCAAACACAGGGGCACCACAGTTCATAAAACAAAACCTACTTGACAATAAAACAGAAATAACCACAAACACCATCATAGCTGGGGACTTCAATACACCATTATCAGTAATAGGCATATCATCCAAACAGAAACTCAACAGGGAAGTGAGAGAGCTCAACAAAACCATAGATCACTTAGACCTAACGGACATCTACAGAACCTTCCATCCCAAATCCACAGATTACACATTCTTCTCAGCAGTCCATGGAACATTCTCTAAAATAGACCATATATTGGGTCACAAAGACTGCCTCCACATATTTAGGAACATTAACATAATTCCCTGCATGATATCAGATCACAATGCTATATTGCTAGAAATCAACAACAAAAGACCCACCAAGAATCCCAAAGGCACCTGGAAGCTGAACAGCACACTTTTAAACAATAAATGGATACTGGATGAAATAAAAAATGAAATTGCAAAATTTCTGGAATTGAACGACAATGAGAACACATCGTACCAAAACTTATGGGACACAATGAAGGCGGTCCTCAGGGGAAAATTCATAGCACTCAATGCCTTCGTAAAAAAGACAGAAAGGTCCCAAATCAATAACCTAACCATCCACCTAAAGGCACTGGAAAAACAAGCAAAATCCAACCCAAAGAGCTCCAGAAGGAAAGAAATAATTAAAATCAGAGCAGAAATCAATGAATTGGAAACCAAGGAAACAATTAAGACAATTGACAAAACAAAGAGGTGGTTCTTTGAAAAAATAAACAAGATTGACAAACCCATGGCCAATCTGATCAAGCAAAAAAGGAGAAGCTTCAAATTAACAAAATTCAAAATGAAAAAGGAGAGATCACAACAGACATAAGTGAAATTGGGAGAATCATCAGGACTTATTTCAAAAACCTCTACTCCACAAAACTGGATAATGTGGAGGACATGGATAAATTCTTGGACGCATACCATCTATCAAAGCTAAACACAGAGCAGATTAATCACCTCAATCAACCCATCACACTCATGGAGATTGAAAAAGTAATAAAAAACCTCCCAAAAAGAAGAGCCCAGGACCAGATGGCTTCTCAGCTGAATTCTATCAAACCTTCATGGAAGAACTCAAACCAATCTTCCTCAAACTGTGCCACACAATTGGAGAACAGGGAAAGCTACCCAACTCCTTTTATGAAGCTAGCATCACCCTAATTCCAAAACCAGGCAGGGATGCCACAAGAAAAGAAAACTACCGGCCTATTTCCCTGATGAATTTAGATGCAAAGATCCTAAACAAAATCCTTGCAAACCGAATCCAACAACACATCAAAACCATTATCCACCTTGACAAAGTGGGATTCATTCCAGGAACACAGGGGTGGTTCAACATACGGAAATCTGTCAATGTAATACACCACATAAACAAGGTTAAACATAAAAACCACATGATCATTTCGATAGATGCAGAAAAGGCCTTTGACAAGATACAACATCTCCTCATGTTCAAAACATTGGAGAGAGTTGGCATGGTTGGTTCATATCTTAACCTAATAAAGGCAATATACGAAGCTCCGAAGGCCCAAATAATACTTAATGGAGAGAGACTGGAGGAATTCCCATTAAGATCAGGAACAAGACAGGGTTGTCCACTTTCACCTCTGCTTTTCAATATAGTACTGGAAGTCCTAGCTCAAGCAATAAGACAGGAGAAGGAAATAAAAGGGATACAATTTGGAAAGGAGGAAGTTAAGTTAGCTTTATTCGCTGATGACATGATTATATATGTAAGAGACCCGAGAGACTCCATCCCAAAACTCCTGAAGGTGATTAACTCCTATAGCAAAGTAGCAGGATACAAAATTAATGCACAAAAATCAGTAGCCTTCCTTTATGCAAAGGACAAAGATACAGAAAAAGAAATAAGGGACATAGTCCCATTTTCAATGGCAACAAAAAAAATAAAATGCCTTGGAATAACGTTAACCAAGGAAGTGAAAGATCTATACAATGAAAACATAAAAACACTCAAAAAAGAAATTGAGGCTTACTTGAGAAAATGGAAAGACCTCCCATGTTCCTGGATAGGCAGAATTAACATTGTGAAGATGACAATCCTACCAACGGCAATTTACAGATTTAATGCAATACCAATTAAAATCCCCACAGTGTTCTTCACAGAGATAGAAAAAATGATCTCAAATTTCATATGGAAAGGCAGAAGGCCTCGCATTTCCAAACATATCCTCAGCAAAAGAAATACCTCTGGAGGCATCACCATACCTGATCTAAAGCTATATTACAAAGCCATAGTAATAAAAACAGCATGGTACTGGCATAAAAACAGGACTATAGATCAATGGAATAGACTTGAGGACCCGGACTTTGGGTCAAGCAACTATAGCTACTTGATATTCGATAAAGGCCCAAACAATATAGGCTGGAAAAAAGACAGCATCTTCAACAAATGGTGCTGGACAAACTGGATAACCATATGCAGGAAACTGAAACTTGACCCACACATTTCACCATGCACTACAGTCAAGTCCAAATGGATCAAAGATCTCAATATAAGACAAGAAACTCGAATACTACTGGAAGAAAATTTAGGAAGTACATTCCTTGATATAGGAATGGAAAACGACTTCCTGAACAAAACCCCAGTAGCTCATGAACTTAAACCGTCACTCAACCAATGGGACCACATGAAGCTGAAGAGTTTCTTTACAGACAAGCATACAACAAGCAAAGCCAATAGATTACCCACAGAATGGGAGAAAATATTTGTGGGTTATCCAACTGATAGAGGACTAATCTCTAGAATTTACAAAGAACTCAAAAATCTAAACAGTAAGAAGTTAAACACCCCACTCACAAAATGGGGCAAAGAGCTGAACCTGCAGTTCACAGAGGAAGAAATAGATATGGCAAACATACACTTAAGAAAATGTTCAGCATCCCTAATCATCAGAGAAATGCAAATCAAAACAACTATGAGATTCCACCTTACCCCAATAAGGATAGCAAGCATCAAAAAATCAAATAAAAATAAATGCTGGCGAGGATGTGGAGAAGTAGGAACACTCATCCACTGTTGGTGGGAATGTAGGATGGTACAACCACTTTGGAAAGCAATATGGAGACTTCTGAAAAAGCTGTGTATAGAGATACCAACAGACCCAGTTATTCCCTTACTGGGCATCTACCCTAAAACCTTCAAAGAACAGACTAAAGAGATTTGCTCAACCATGTTTATAGCGGCTCAATTTGTAATAGCTAAGAGCTGGAATCAACCCAGATGTCCATCACTAGAAGAATGGATAACTAAGATGTGGTATATCTACACAATGGAATTCTATACAGCAGTAAGAAAAAATGACACAATGAAATTTGAGGAAAAATGGTTGAACCTGGAACAGATCATTCTCAGTGAACTTACCCAATCACAGAAAAAAAATCGCCACATAGTCTCACTCATCTACCGCACCTAACCTGAATCTACCGAATATACCTTACATACCCAGCAAGCATCTCCTAGATTAGACACTAGGATGGAAGGGGAGGGAGGGGAGGGCATCAAAGAGGTGGGAAACACAAATCTAGACCCAAACGGCAATGGTACCATAATCTTCTACTTACTAAAAGACAGACCAAATGGCTGATCTTTCACCAGGCCCTTACAGGGAACACCTGAATCACAAGACACTGGAGAGTGTAAGATTAAGACTAACCTTAATCTCCTACATCTTCCCTCCGTCACTTCCCCTCTCCCTGTCTCTCTCTCTCTTATCTCTAACTCTTGTATATTAGTTATCTTTTTCCTCATTTTCTTAGTGGGCACTGACCTGTAACTCCAAGATCCAGCATGGGGCTATCATCCACAATGAGCTTTTGATCAGAGAGACCTACAAGGTTTCCTAAAAGACAGACAGATTTCTGTCAGAGTACTTGATGACCCACCAAAGGTTAGTGGTAAGACCCTACTGCTGAAGACACCTTATGTGATGGACATGCAAATTAGAATGGCATGGCTGGAAGTTGGATGAGAGTCAGTCCCCAGACAGTCAGCACGTCTAGTGCCAGAAGGTGCTACATGGGCGACTGGGGGAAATTGACCAATATCTATCGAAGCAACGCATGGTCTAACCTACTTAGCTGCAAATAACTTGTTGTGATGCCCACACAAGTGCAGTGGTGGCACACAGCCATGGTGGGGAACCAACTTCTCTCAATTTGGCTAACTGATCCCCTCACTGGTATGGGACCCATAGCTGGAGCTGGGAAACAAGTCAGAACCATATCCAAACATAAGCCCACTCTCCAATATCAAGCTACCATCAATTGTGGGCTACAAGAGGGCCTACACCTATTAAATTCTCTATAAAAAAAAAGTAAGGGTTATCTCATTTGTCCTGGTGCTAACTTACTCTCCGTTGGAGAATCTGCTTCTCTTTTTCAGATAGATGTAGATCCTATGGAGAGAGCCACCCCATCATACCTCAAAAGGGCCCCGGCTGAAACTAAGAAAAATTGGAGAAACAAGCAAGGGGGCTGTTTTCCTGATGAACCCGACACCAGCACAACGGGGAAGGAGATCAGCACAGAGAAAAATCAACTCCCACCAAATCAGAGAGCCAGAGCCTCAGAGGCCCCCAACACCTCATTACTGAAGCAGACCAAAAATGAACCCAACATGGCTCAGGGAAATTTTGCGGAAGAGGGGGCGGAAAGAATGTCAGAGTCACATGTTGGGTCATGATATGCAGAGATATTTAGCTTACCCATAACTGTGGGCTAACTCCAAAATGCAAGACCCGTATACCTCAACAAGCAGGGGCCAAGGGGAGGGGGTAGGTCACGGATGAGCCTAATAATGGTACCAAACTGACTGTATTTGCTGAATACAGAACTGACTAATAAAAAAAAATTACTATTTTGAGAGCCCGAGAGGCAGATAGAGAGAGAGAATGGGTGCACCAGGGCCTCTAGCCACTTCAAATGAACTCCAGACACATGTGCCACCTTGTGCATATGGTTTATGTGGGTACTGGAGAACCAAACCTGGGTCCTTAAGCTTACAGGCAGGTGCCTTAACCACTAAGCCATCTCTCCGGACCTAAAATGTCTCTTAATAAACTGTGACTTTGCTTCAAAAAAAAAAAAAAAAAAAAAAAAACAAAGAACTGGATAAATGGTTTAGCAGTTAAGGAGCTTTCCTGTAAAGCCTATGGACCCAGGTTTGATTACCAAGTACCTATGTAAACCAGATGCACATGGTGGTATATGCATCTGGAGTTTGTTTGCAGTGGCTGGAGGCCCTGGATCACCCATTCTTGCTCTCTCTCTCTCTCTCCTCTCTCTCTGTATTTGTATCTCTCTCTAATAAAAAATATATATAAAGTAAAAGCATTCTAGAGAGAGAGGAAGGAAAATAGAAACAAAATTTCCAGAAATAAAGTGTCTTCAGCAAATGGGGAAGAGAATGGAGCCACAGGAAACCAGGTAAGTGGGGCAGCCAAGTTATAATTCTGAATTTTATTTTACCTGCACTTTTAAAATAACCTTATCAATTGACAAAATGATTGTATTCATTTATGGGGTGTGCAACTTAACATATCTAATGCTTCAGAAGAGCCAGTCCTTAGCATCCACCCCCCTTGTGTGGAAGTTGAGACAGTTAAGCTAGAAGCAGAGAGGATGCCAAGCTTAGAGGCTGGGGATGGAGGAAAAAGAGTTGGGAAAAGGGAAAAAAAAGTTCCAGTGGGAAGAAGTCAGGTGAGGAGCTATGGCTCAGCAGGATCTGCACAGCCCTGAATAAGCCCTATATATTTGAAAGTTCTAAGAGTTCTGTCTGTGTGTGTTTATGCTTTTTAGTCATGAGGTTCGGTAGTATTGGGCCATAGGGTGAAGGTTGTCTTGGATTCCTCTTAGAGAGCCTCAACAGGAAGTTGGTCTTGAAGTCAAGGGAGCAACATGTGTCCACACACCTGGTCCAGAGACCTTTGTCCAGCCCAGGAGGAGATAATGGCCACAGCCTCAGGCTTTTTCACAGTCAGAGGAAACCTGGCCTGCACTGACCATCCATACCCTCCTGAGAGTGGGAAGTTGAGCCTAATGGATGAAGCTGTCCTGGAAGAGCACTGCTGTGGCTCCTGCTGGGGAAACATCTAGACTATTTGCAGGAACAGATCCATGGCCCACCTCCTCTGTCCTTGCCTTCATTTTCATGAGAGAAGGAAAAAAGTATAGGAGAAATAAAGATAGGAAAAATAGAAGAAATGAGTATGGAGAATGGAGATAAAGAAAGGGGTGTTTTGTTGCTTGTTTCTTTTATTTTTATTTTTTGAGTGAGTGTCACATGTATCGAAGGCATGGAGTCTTCAAGCATGCAGAGGTGAGGCTAAGCCACTTGGGCATGGGGAGCAGTCCTCCTCTCCCTCTGACCTGTGCTGTGGCTCTTCAAGACATCTGTACCACCTGCAGCTCGCTGACTCCTTTGGTGTCTTGGCTGCCCTGGCCACAGTCCCTCCCCACTGTGGTTCCACTGGCACGACAGCAGAAGTATGCTCTGGGTGAGGAGGTTTTACTCCTCTCCATACCCAGGCTCTGTCCCTATTCCTCTCTTCCTTCTCTGCCTCTCAGTGTTCCTCCCAGCCCAGTGTCAACTGGTCATGTTTTCCTATAGACTGTCCAGACAGACAATTTAATGAGGTTACTGGAGAGAGGCACCCCCCCCCCCGCCCCCACACACACACCACGACAGGTCAAGCACATTCAGTATGAGAGTTGGGGCTGGGCAAGTTTGGGCACGTCTGCAACAGGTTCTAAGACCTCAGTTTATCATTTCTTTCACTCATTTCCTCTTCTTCCTGCCTTCTGCTCACCTCCAACCACTTTCATGGATTCCCCCTTCATCCATTATGCAGTTGTTCTGCCTCTTCACCTCTTATATATGTGCACTGTGTCTAATGCTCACCTAATCACTTCATTCCTTGCCCATTTGTTCCCATTTACTCACTCTTCATGTACTCATTTATTCACTAATTTACTCTTTTCCTCTAAGCATCAGGTGATACCCTGTCTCGTAGATAGATAGAATGGGTAGATAGATGATAGTTGATGATGGATAGATGATAGATAGATAAGCAGGCAGACAGACTGGTATGGAGACAGACATTTCATGTGGCCTGGGCTCGCCTCAATCTTCCTGTGCAGTCCAGGATGATCTGGAACTTCTGATTCTCCTGCTTTCATTCTCCTAGTGCTGAGATTACAGGCATGTGTTGCTAAGCATGTTTTAACTTTTTTCTCTCCCTTAATCCCTCCCTCTGGACCTTATGCTGAACAAATGATCTGCCATTGAGCTACACCCCACCCTCATGGTTTCTTACAGTAACTAGCACACAGAGACCCTCTTTGCCTTGTAGGCTATTTAATGTGTGCTATTTTTATGTGTGTTACCCTAGTCCTCTAACTCTTTCTTTTTGTTTGTTTTTAAGGTAGGATTTTCATTTTAGCCTTACTTAAAACTCACTCTGAAGCTTCAGGCTGGATTCAGACTCACAGCAATTCTCCTACCTCTGCCTTCCCAGTGCTGGGATCAAAGGTGGGTGTCACATTGCCTGGAACAGTTCTCTCATTCTTCAAGAAACATATTAGAAGCATTCTTGCTCAAGCAAAGGAGAAGTTTCCTCACAAGATCATAGGCCGGGAATGTGGAGAGAGACCCATGAGGTGGTGATGCTTTTGTTCAGCATCTGGAGGCCAGCAGTCCTACATGCTCCATCCTAAAGTGAAAACAGATACATCTTCAGCCCCCATCACTGTCACCCCTTCCTAGTTGTCCCTCCAGGGATCAGCATTGATCGAGGTTCCATGAGCACAGAACAAAGCAGACATGTCCTTTCCTTAAAGGCATGGTGGCCCATACCTGTAATCTCAGCACTGAAATCCCAGTGGTGACAAGAGCATCAGAAATTTAAAGCCATCTTCAGCTGCATAACGAGTTCTAGGTCTGCATGATGGACCCTGTCTCACCACCATACCTCCAAAAAGATCCCACTCTCAGTTCCTCTGCTGTTCTCTGCCAGCCTCAAGGCCTTGCACTTGCTGTTTGCGCTGCCCAGAGGGCTTCCCTGACCTCCATATAACTACCTCTCCCAGACCCTACCCAGCTAAATTAATCATCATTTCATTCATGAGTCATGTTGCCTTCTTTTTTCTCTCTCTCTTTTTTATTAATTAATTTTGTACTCAGCAAATACAGTCAATTTGGTACCATTGTTAGGCTCATCCATGTCCCACCCCCTCCCACTGGCCCCTCCTTGTTGAGGTTTATGGGTCATGCATTCTGGAGTTAGCCCACAGTTATGGGTAGGATAAATGTCTCTGCATAGCATGACCCAACATGTGGCTCTGACATTCTTTCTGCGCCCTCTTCTGCAAAATTTCCCTGAGCCATGTTGGGTTCATTTTTGGTATCCTTCACTGATGAGAGGTTGGGGGCCTCTGGGTCTCTGGATCTCTGATTTGGTAGGAGTTGATTTTTCTCTGTGTTGATCTCCTTCACCCTTGTGCTGGAACCTAGTTCACCAAGAAAACAGCCCCCTTGCTTGTTTCTCCAACTGTTCTTAGTTTCAGCTGGGGCCCTTTCGAGGTATGATAGGGTGGCTCTCTCCTTAGGATCTGCATCTATCTGAAAAAGAGAAGCATATTCCCCAATGGAGTGTAAGTTAGCACCAGACAAATGAGATAACCCTTACATTTTTATAGAGAATTTAATAGGTGTAGGCCCTCTTGTAACCCACGATTAGTGGTAGCTTGATAATGGAGAGCGAGCTTATGTTTGGATATGTTTCTGAATTGTTTCCCAGATCCAGCTATGGGTCCCATACTCTTGACGGGATCAGTTAGCCAGAACAAGAGCAGTTGGTTTCCCACCATGGCTGTGCACCACTATGGCACTTGTGTGAACATCACGACAGCTTATTTGCTGCTAAGTCGGTTAGACCATGCGTTGCTTCGACAGATATTGGTCATTTTCCCCCAGTTGCCCATGTAGCACCTTCTGGCACTAGACACGCTGACTGTCTGGGGACTGACTCTCTTCCAGCTTCCAGCCATGCCATTCCAGTTTATGTGTCAACCACATACGGTGTCTTCATCAGTAGGGTATTACCACTAACCTTTGGTGGGTCATCAAGTACTCTGACCGAAATCTGTCTTTCTTTTAGGCAACCTTGTAGGTCTCTCTGATCAAAAGCTCATTGGGGATGATATTCACATACTGGTACTGGGAGTTACAGGTCAGTGCCCACTAAGAAAAGGAAGAAAAATATAACTAATATAAAAGACTTAGAGAGAAGAGAGAGAGTTGGGGGAGAAGGTATAGAAGATTAAGGTCAGTCTTCATCATACCCTCTCCAGTGTCTTGTGGCTCAGTTGTTCCCTCTAAGGGCATGGTGAAGGTTTAAGCATTTAGTCTGCATTTTAGTATGTAGAATTTTATGGTACCATTGCCATTTGTGTCGAAATTTGTGTCTTCCACCCCCTCCTTTGTCCTTCCCTCCCTCCTCACCCATCCTAATGTCTTGTCCTCAAGATGCTTGCTGTAGATATAAGGCATCTTGTGTAGATTAAGGTTAGATGCTGTAGATGAGTGAGACTGTGGAGATTTTCTTTCTGTGATTGGGTAAGTTCACTGAGAATGATCTGTTCCAGGTTCAACCATTTTTCCTCAAATTTCATTCTGTCATATTTCCTTACTGCTGTGTACTATTCCATTGTGTAGATATACCATATCTTAGTTATCCAATCTTCTAGTGATGGACATCTGGGTTGATTCCAGCTCCTAGCTATTATGAATTGAGCTGTTATAAACATGGTTGAGCAAATCTCTCTGGACTGTAGTTTAAAGTTTTAGGGTAGAAGCTAAGTAAGGGAATAGCTGGGTCTGTTGGTAACTCTATAGCCAGTTTTTTCAGGAGCCTTCATATTGCTTTCCAAAGTGGTTGTAGCATCTTACATTCCCAGCAGCAGTGGATGAGTGTTCCAACTTCTCATCCTTGCCAGCATTTATTTTCATTTGGTTTTTTGATCTTTGCTATCCTTATTGTGGTAAGGTGGAATCTCATAGCGGTTTTAATTTTCATTTCCCTGATGATTAGGGATGATGAACATTTTCTTAAGTGTGTGGTTGCCATTTGTATTTCTTCCTCTGTGAATTGCCTGTTCAGCTCTTTCCCCATTTTGTGAGTGGGTTGTTTGACTTTTATTGTTTAGATTTTTGAGTTCATTGTAGATTCTATAGATTAGGCCTCTGTCAGTTGAATAAGCAGCAAATATTTTCTCCCATTCTGTGGGTAATCTATTGGCTTTGCTTATTGTATACTTGTCTGTAAAGAAACTCTTCAGCTTCCTGGATCCCATTGGTTGAGTGCTGTTTAAGATCAGGAGCTACAGGTTTTGTTTAGGAAGTCTTTTTCCATTCCTATATCATGGAAAGTTCTTCCTATGTTTTCTTCCAGTAGTAGCTGAGTTTCTGGTTTTATATTGAGGTCTTTGATCTATTTGGACTTAAGTGTAGTGCATGGCGAAAGGTGTGGATCAAGTTTCAATATCCTGCATATGGTTATCCAGTTTGTCCAGCACTATTTGTTGAAGATGCTGTCTTTTTTCCAGCCTATATTCTTAGGGCCTTTGTCAAATATAAAGTAGCTGTAGTTGCTTGACCCAAAGTCAGGATCCTCAAGTCTATTCTATTAGTCTATACTCCTGTTTTTATGCCAGTCCTATGCTGTTTTTATTACTATGGCTTTGTAATATAGCTTTAGATCAGGTATGGTGATGCCTCCACCAGTATTTCCTTTGCTGAGGATATGTTTGCATATGTGAGGCCTTCTGCTTTCCATATGAAGTCTGAGATCATTTTTTCTATCTCCGTGAAGAATAATGTTGGGATTTTAATTGGAATTGCATTAAATCTGTATATTGTCTTTGGTAGAATTACCATCTTCACAATGTTAACTCTGCCTATCCAGGAGCATGGGAGGTCTTTCCATTTTCTCAAGTTCTCCTCAATTTCTTTTTTGAGTGTTTTTATGTTTTCACTGTATATATCTTTCACTTCCTTGGTTAACGTTATTCGATGGTATTTTTGTTGTTGTTGTTCCTATTGAAAATGGGACCATGTCCCTTGTTTCTTTCTCTGTATATTTGTCATTTGATATGAATCCCACTTGATGAAGGTGGATAATGCTTTTGATGTGTTGTTGGATTTGGTTTGCAAGGATTTTGTTCAGGATCTTTGCATCTAAGTTCATCAGGGAAATAGGCCAGTAGTTTTCTTTTCTTTGGCATCTCTGCCTGGGTTTGGAATTAGGGTGATACTAGCTTCATAGGAGTTGGGTAGCTTTCCCTCTTCTCCAATTGTGTGGCACAGTGTGAGGAGATTGATTTGAGTTCTTCTATGAAGGTTTGATAGAATTCAGCTGAGAAGCCATCTGGTCCTGGACTCTTCTTTTTGGGGAGTTTTTTTTTTATTGCTTTTTCAATCCCAATGAGTGTGATAGGTTTGTTTAGGAGATTAATCTTCTCTGAGTTTAGCTTTGATAGATGGTATGTGTCCGGGAATTTATCCATCTTCTGCACATTATCCAGTTTTGTGGAGTAGAGGTTTTTGAAATAAGTCCTGATGATTCTCCCAATTTAACTTATGTCTGCTGTGATCTCTCCTTTTTCATTTCGAATTTTGTTAATTTGAAGTGCTTTTTTTTTTTTTTTTTTTTTCTTGATCAAATTGGCCAGGGGCTTGTCAATCTTGCTTATTTTTTCAATGAACCAGCTCTTTTTTTGGTCAGTTTTCTTAATTGTTTACTTACTTTCCAATTCATTAATTACTGCTCTGTTCTTTACTATTTGTTTCCTTCTTGAATGTCCATTCCTATACCTTCCAAACCTGAAGAGATTTTCATGGTTCATTAATTATTTAATTTTTTAACTGTTTGAGGAACATTTACTTATTTATTTGAGACACAGGGAGAGATAGATGCATGTCAAGGGAGAGAAAATGGGTACACAAGAGCCTTCAGACACTGAAAATGTTCAACACCTTCTGTGTCTGGCTTATGTGGGTACTGGGGAATTGAACCTGGGTCCTTTGGCTTTGCAGGCAAGTACCTTCACTGTGAAGCCATCTAGCAAGCCCTTGGCTCATTAATTTTTTGATCATTTTTGTCCTGTGCTATAAGCTCCTGAGAATCCATGTGCCCCAGATAACTGTCCTGTGTAGTGTAGACCCTCTGACATGCATGGCCTCTCTATGTGAGGTACTTCAGTGTGTCCCAGCACCAGGGAAGATGTGATTCCTGGTATCTCCCCGGGGTACTGATATTTAATTGTCCTATAGGAAATGGGAGGCAATCTGTACTCATGTGTGTCTCTCCAGGGAATCGATTGGTACTGCATACTCAGTGATCCTCTTCTAACATATCCTGACTTATTACCAGAGATTAGAGTGCGGCCCAACTTGTCTCGGGTCAGCAGAACAGCATGAGCACCTGGATTCCAAGCTTTGTACTCAAGCATGGCCCTCGCTGCCTCCTGCCCTTCTGTCCAGTCTGGGGAAGGGTGAAGGAATCCAAGAGGAGCTCTGGCCAGGTGAGTCGGAGTCTCATGGAGCAGCTGATGGCTGTGTTCCTACTTGGCTCCAGTTTTGTTTTTTGGTTGTTTGTTTGTTTTCTCTTTCGAGGTAAGGTCTCTCTCTGGCCCAGGGTGACTTGGAATTCACTAGGTATTCTCAGGTGGTCTCAAAGTCACAACGATCCTCCTACCTCTGCCTCCCAAGTGCTGGGATTAAAGGCATGCACCACCATACCCTGCATGGCTCCAGTTTTGTGTTAGCCTTCACACTACCTGACCTGGCAGACAAGGTATGTTGCCTCCAGAGGCCACAGACCCTGTCATATGTCTAGAGCTACCTTCAGACACTGCTCATGAGCATCACATCTTCCATGCCAGCAACATCATGTGGAAGGTCAGTCCCCTGTGGGCTGGAGGAGGGCTAGACTTTCAAGAGGTTCAGTGAGGGGGGCTCAGGGCCTTGGGGTAAGTATCCAGCAATGTGACAGTAGAGGAGACAGGGGACTGGACTACCTACCCCACCTGCCCTAAAGTCCTGTGGAGATACAGGGAGACTGATGCCTCTTTTTGTATTCCCAAGACCTGCTAATTTGCTCATCAGCATCTTGAGTCAGTTCAAAATAACTGACTTTGTCCTGGCCCAGGTTTTTCCCCAAGATGGCAGTTGCCTCTTACACATACCACATGACCAGCAAGTAGTGGTCACTCATCCCCTGCAGTTCTCTCAGTAGGAAAGCAGTAGCTCTGCCTGTTCTTTCTAGACATGGATTTTGAGGCTGGAGTAATCTGGCTTAGATTCCTGCCAGACTTGTTATGTGGCTGTGTTCCTAAATGCCTTTTCAGATCCCAGTCTCCTGTATGGTGGCCATGCACAATATCAGAGTGTCAATTATGTTTATACTCCCAGAGGCAGGTGAGGATGAGGTGGGCAACTGGGTAAATTGTCCTTGCTTTGGGCAGTCTGATTAGTTTGAGTCGTTCCTCCCCATGGTGTTTATGAAGTGGGTGGAGATGGTTAGAAGAGTGTTGGTCTCTGGTGGGAAGGTTCAGGATTTGATGAACTACTCTTAGGCTCACCATGTGACCTGTCCATGTTGGCATTTACAGGTGTGCAACTCTAGGATGAGGCATCAGTGAGAGGCTAATGAGAGGCCTGTGTCTCTAGGTTTGAGGTCTCAGTCTTTTCTGGGAGGTGGGAGAAGTTCATGGTATCCATGGTTCTGATATACATATATATACAGATATATTTTGGTTTTTCACAGTAGGGTTCCCCTGTTGCCCAGGCTGACCTGGAATTCACTATGTCGTCTCAGTATGTAAGCTTGAACTCATGGCAATCCTCCTACCTCTGCCTCCCAAGTGCTGAGATTAAAGGCATGAGGCACCATGCCCAGCAATTTTTGAAAGAGAGAGGGGGAGAGACAGAGATAGAGATAGAGATCGAGAGAGAGAGAGAGAGGGGGGGGGGGCATGCCAAGGCCTCCAGCCACTGCAAACGTACTCTAGATGTGTGCGCTTCCTTGTGCATCTGGCTTATGTGGGTCCAGGGGAATTGAGTTTGAGTCCTTTGGCTTTTCAGACAAGTATCTTATCCACTAAGCCATGTCTCCAGCCCTGAGATAGTTTTACACTTCTTTCACAGAAAATGGAAGAGAAGGTGTATCTGACATGAGGCTGTGATGTTATGGAGCTCTCCAGGGTACCTGTGTTGTAGAGCTGAGAGCTTATTTGGAGTTCCAAATTCCCTGACTTTGTATCTCTGGACCTTGGCCTTGGCCTTGAAGTTTTGATCTGGTATTGGTAGGTCAACATCCCATAGGTGATATTTCACCTGCTTAGATTCTATATTCACAGGATTGTGGGCTGCATCACGAGACAACTATTGATGAGGTTCCCCTTTACTTGGAAAAGAACAACATCAAAAAGCTTTGTGATGTGCTTTGAATCTTGAGCACACTTAGCCCTCAAGTCTGGCCCATTTTTAGCCACTTTGAGTGGTATAGGTGACAAGGACATTCTGTTCCCTCTCAAGAAGTAGCTTTTCTCTTCTGTGTACCTTCGCCAAGACTCTACCCCCTTAGACCAGCATAGAGAATTGTCCTGGACCAGTATTGGCTTCCTCCCTCCTGGCTAGATGCCTGAGTCAAATCTTGTCCTCTGCTTGTCCCCACTGTAGCGTGCTAGCAAGTTGGCCCTGGAGAAGTCTTCTGAGATTATGAGGGGTGAGTAAAAGAGTGACAGAGACCATGGATTAGGACACAAAGCAAATCAACAAATACAGGAAAATTGAAATAATCCCTTGTACTCTATCTGACCACAATGGGATTAAACTACAAATCAACAACAAGAAAAACTATGGAGCATACAGAAATTCATGAAGTATAAACAGAATACTATTCAATGATGAATGGGTCATTGAAGAAATCAAAATAAAATTAATAAATTCATAGAATCAAATGGTGATGACAATACAACATACTAGTACATATTAGACACATTGAAGTCAATCCTAAGAGGGAATTTTATAGCTTTTAAGAGCAAATATTAAGAAATTATAGAGTGCACAAGTAAACAATATAGTGCCTCACCTTAAAGCTTTGGAAAAAGAAGAACATGATGAAGCAAAAATCAGTAGGCAGGGAGAAATTATAATGATTACAGCAGAAATAAATGAAGTAGAAAACAAAACAAAACAAAACAATCCAAAGAATCAATGATACCTATAGTTGGCTTTGAAATGGATAAAAATGATTGATAAACCCTGAATAAATCTGACCAGAAGATACAGAGAAGGGACAAAAAATAATAAAATTTGATTTGAAAAGGACACCATTATAACAGACACCAAAGAAATTCAGGAAATCATAAGCATATACTTTAAGAATATATATGCCTCTAAATTTGGAAATCTGAAAGAAATAGATGATTTCCTTGATTCATATGAGATCCCATAATTAAATTGGGATGACATAAACCATTTAAATAGAATTATAACACCTATTGAGATCCAAACAGTTATAAAAAGTCTCTCAACTAAAAAAAAAAAAAAATTGTCCAGGCCCAGATGGATTCAGTGGTGTATTGTGCCAGACCTTCATGGAAGAACTAACATCATTACTTCTCAAAGTTTTCCATTAAATAGAAAAGGAAGGAATTCTACCAAACTTCTTTTATGAAGCCAGCATCACCCTTATACCAAAACCAGACAAAGACAGAACAAAAAAGAAAAGAAAAAGAAATTACAGACCAATCTCCCTCATGAACATAGATGGAAAAATTCTAAACAAAATATTAGCAAACATAATAAATGAATATATCAGAAAGATTGTTCACCCATCCAAATAAGATTAATCCCAGAGATGCAGGTATTGTTCAACATATGCAAATTGATAAGTGTAATATACTATATAAATGGATTGAATGACAAATATCACAAGATCATCTCAAAAGATGCAATAAAGGTATTTGATAAAATCCAACATCCCTTCATAGTAAAAGGACTACCGAAACTAGAAATAGAAGGAACATATCTCAATGTAATAAAAGCTATTTATAACAAACCTATAGCCAACATAATTCTAAATTTGGAAAAACTTGAAGCCTTTCTACTAAGTTCAGGAACAAGACAAGGGTGTCCACTGTCCCCGCTTTTATTTAGTATAGTACTGGAAGTCCTAGCCAAAGCAGTAAGGCAAGAGACACTCATAAAAGGGATACAAATTGCAAAGTAAGAGATCAAATAATCATTATTTGCAGATGATAGGATTTTATACCTAAAGAACAATAAATACTCTACCAATAATCTGTTTGAGCTGATAAATACTTTTAGCAACAGAGCAGGATACAAAATAAGCACACAGAAATCAGTAGCTTTCCTATATACTAACAACAAACAGGCAGAGGAGGAAATCAGGGAATATCTCCTATTGAAAATTGCCTCAAAATAAAATAAAATAATGTACCTTGGAATAAACCTAACCAAGGAAGTGAAGGATCTCGACAATGAGAACTTTAAAATACTCAAGTGATAAATTGCAGAAGACAGAAGGAAATGGAAAGACATCCTGTGTTCTTGGATTGGAAGAATCAATATTGTGAAAATGTCAAACTTACCAAAAGCAATCCATACATTCAATGCAGTACCCATTAAAATTCCTATGGCATTCTACATACAAGGAGGAAAAACAATCCGAAAATTCATTTGAGGGCACCATGGGACTACAGAAAATGAGTTCCAGGTCAGCCTTGGCGAGAGTGTAGTTCTACCCTGAAACACACACATTTAAAAACCAGAGTGTTTGGGCAAAAGTGCCCTGGGAGGGTGGACAATGATACATCCATAAGTCATATGTTGTTAAAGGAAAATACCAGTGAGTTGTTGGTCATGGAGTTCCCAAAACAATGCAGGCTTTTACCAGTTTTGTTGTCCAGCATAACTAGATTATACAGCCCAGTTGTTAAAGCCAACACAAACTTTGGTTACAGTACACTGAGAAATCAAGCTGGAAGTGAGCTAGAATCTTTCTGTTGGCTAGCTGTCATAGTGCTGGAAACCCCTATTCATGCTGCTGGGGGCAGAAAACCCATTAACTGTAAGGGCTCTGAGGTCACTGAAGCAATTTAGTGTGCAGTTGTGGCTTCACTATCATAGGGTAATCAACAGCTTCCTGATTGTATTTGAAGCCTATTCCACTGGAGGGAATTTATGCCTGGTATTGAAACCTAGTTAAAAACCTATAGCTGGGCAGGTGATAGGTCCTCAAAGGAAGCTGCTACTTATTTTGACAAGTGGATATGTTGTGTCTATCAATTTGTCTTCTAAATATTTATGTTCATGCCGAATATTAGCATTCTTGTCATTTTTAGTCAGAGAATCTTATTTTTACAGATAATGATGATTAATGGAATACTAAAAATTCACTAAAATTCTGAGAATAAGTAATTTTTGAGTGTTCAGAAGTGAGACATCTGTATCATCTTCTGAAAAGCTTGAGGAACTTGTGAGTAGGTAACAGAAAGGAGTTAATAGGTAAAGAATTGGGGGGGGGGTAGGAGAGCGTTGGAACACTGCTTTCCAGATGCAAAATGACATTGACATTCACAACTTCACAGTGACTGTCATTTCCTACACAAATTCTATATGATATTAGGCCCATATCATTGTGGATGATAGAGGCCAAAAATAGACATCAGAATAGAAGTGGCTCTACTTGGAAAGACGAAGAGGTTTAGGATGGTGGTGTGGAAAAAAAAATATGTATATATAGCTGAGAGAGAGACAGAGACAGAGAGAGTGTGAACACCAGGGAATCTAGCTACTGTAAACGAACTCCAGATGCATGCGCCCCCTTGCGCATCTGGCTTACATGGGTCCTGGGGAACTGAACTTGGATCCTTTGGCTTTGCAGGCAAATGACTTAACCACTAAGCCATCTCTCCAGCCCTGGATAAATTTTTCTAACAACTCAAACCACCTCCCCCCAAAAAACTTTTCTAACAGTGTTAACTAGGCAAATGAGGACCACAATGTAAATAGACAGAACAAACAATGGAAGAGCAATGTAGGTCTCACAGGTAGTAGACTCACCAAACTGATAGTACAACCACACTCCTTGGTACTTTCTAGGGTAATACCTAAGCTAGAGTATGCTTTATTGAAAAACCACAGGAAATTTTACTTTATTGTATAATGTAAATTATAAGTGAATGCAGAAATATATAGCATATCACAAGATTGTTTAAAATTAAAATATATATATATATTTCCAGATAGGGCTTCATGCAGGAGAGGCCAGCATCAAAATTAGAATGTAGCTGGGGATGAGTTAGAACTCCTGATCCTTCTGTCTTCACCTGCCAAGTGTTGAGATGACATGCATGGCACACTACTGCTAATGGTAGTGACTTAAATTAAACATCAACTATTCTAGCTGAGACAAAGATGGTGACCTGAATAGAAATGGAATTTAAACTGGCATTTACAAGAGAGAATTCAATAACATAAATACCAAGCTTTTGTAAGCAAAAGGATAAAAAATAGAAACAAAATTTGGTATAGTTGTTTACTATCAAACAATTAACTTCATAGCAAAGATAATTACTAAGGATAAACACTACATTAAAATGATAAAATAACATTATGTGCAAAATTTTATACACTTGTATGTACATAATTGTCTCAGTTTTGGAAACAAGGTGCACAGGCTGGCTTCAAACTCCCTGTGCAGCTAAGGATGACATTGAACTCCTCCTGCTCCCTCCCCAGTACTAGGATTACATTTGTGTACCACCACACCTGCTTTAGGCAGTGCTAAAAATTGAATTGAGAACTCCATGCATAACAGGAAAAAACTGTACCTACTGAGCTACATACACAGCTTCCAAAAGTGGCATGCTCCTGCAATCCCAGCACACCAGACAGGTGGAGACAGGAGGATCCTAAGTTCCAGGTCAACTTCAGCAACACAGAGGTTGAGGCCATGTGGGATACATGAGACCCAGGTGTGTATGAGAGAAAGAGTCAAAGACACAGTGAGAATGAATGAATGCAGGGGTTTAATGGAACCACCAAATAAAAATAGTGCTATGATACAGTCATCAGCACTTGATGAGCTTTGACTCTACTAGTGGTCATCACCATCTTAAAATAGAAGGTTATCTGACCAAGGCTTAGAGCTGCTGTAATTCATAGTGTTGCAGTCTGGTTCGTATTGGTAGAAATCACCCAACCAAGTGACGCTTCTGGGAAAAAGAGGTTTATTTTGGCTTACAGGCTCAAGGGGAAGCTCCATGCCAGGAGAAAACAATGGCATGAGCAGAGGGTGGACATCAACCCCTGGCCAACATAAGGTGGACCATAGCAACAGGAGAGTGTGCCAAACACTGGCATAGGAAAACTGGTTATAACACTCGTAAGTCCACCCCCAACAATTTACTCCCTCCAGAAGGCATTAATTCCCAAATCTCTATCATCTGGGAATCTACCATTCAGAATGCCTAAGTTTATGGGGACACCTGAATCAAAACACCACATTCCACCCCCTGGCCCCCATAAACTGATAATTATGACTGATATAAAATTCAATGCATTCAGTATGACTTTAAGAGTCCCCATAGTTTTTGTCAATCCCAGTGATGTTCAAACATCCCCATAGCCCAAGATCTTCTAACTGAGCCATAATACTAAAAAATAACCTCAAAAAACCCATAATGGAACAGAATAAATATTCACACTGCAAAACATGGCCTTGGGCAGAGCAAAGAAATATTTAAACAATACAAGATATAAAACAGGGCAAACCCCAAACTGTAGCTCCAATTCCAATAACAGTAATCGGTGACAAGTCTCCAAGTCCAGTAACTAACCAGCAACAAGTCTCTGGTATTCCAATTCTGCCCCTCCAGCTAGGCTACTCACAGTCCTGGAAAATTTTATCAGGGCTGGCAGTTCCTTAGCAGCCATCTCGTGATCCTGGAAGCTCCACTGGGTCTCCATGGCAACCCCACGGTTCATCCTTATGGCCCCATGGGGACTTCATGCAGGCATCCAGCAAACCTGCTTCACATGGCCCATGGCCATTTCCAAAACACAAGACCCTGTTGCAAATTCAACGACCCTCTTTCCAGCATTTCTTATTCTCCACAATAACAGGTAGTGTGGCAATTTGTTAATCCAGGGGGGAATAAAGCAGACTTTGAAGAACAGGACTCCCTTGAGCACTCAGGCCTCTTCAAAAGAGTCTACATTCTTCATGTTGCCCCAGTGCAGCTTTCCCAATCTCAAAGGTTGTAATCTCTTAATTGCAACTGAACAAGCAGCAGTTCACACAAAGACTTTTCTTCCTGTGCCATATCCCTCTGCTCACACCAGTTCATTTTTACACAAAGCAACCCTGCACAGCTTCTCAGGACCCAGGCATAACAGCAGGCTTCCCACACAAACTGCTGGCTCAGTCCAGGAAAAGCTCTTCCTCACCCTCATAAGCCAAACCTCACAGTCCATAGATCTTACTACATTCAGGTTTTTCAACTCTGACCAGAATAGTCCATCAAGCTGTACATACAGCACTATAAGGCATCTCTTAAGCCAACGTCTCAAATCTTTCCACATTCCTCTTAAAAATCAGCTCTAAATGGTCAAAGCCACACAGTAAGGTGTCCAGCAGCAACCCCACTCCTGGTACCACCTTCCTGTTGCAGTCAGCTCCACATCGCTGGTAGAAATCACCCAACCAAGAGCAGCTTATGGGTAAAAAGAGGTTTATTTTGACATACAGGCTCAACGGGGAGGCTCCATGAAGGCAGGGGAAAATGACAACATGAGCAGAGGGTGGACATCACCCCCTGGCCCACATAAGGTGGGCCATAGCAACAGGAGAGTGTGCCAAACACTGCAAGGGGAAACTGGCTATAACACCCTTAAGTTTGCCCCCAACAATACACTCACTCCAGGAGGCTTTAATTCACAAATCTCCATCAGCTGGGAATCTAGCATTCAGAATGCCTAAGTTCATGGGGGGCACCTGAATCAACCCACCAAACATAGGTACAGACATATATGTTGGGTAGCCAATTTGCCAAATACTTGAGGAAATTTTCAGCAGTAGTTCCACCTATGGGGCCTATGAGATCCCCAATCATGCTGCTTGATAACATTCACAATGCCAGGTATGAATTCCTTCCTGTGGAGCAGGCTTCAAACCCAATCAGAACCAGTTGGTTATCTTCATAATACTCATGTCACTACTGTACCAGTGTCACCTTTTGATATGCAGACTGGTAATAGTACAATTCAGGTTGCTCAGCTGGGTAAGGATAGCACTGTCTTTTGTCCCCACATGGCCCAGCATGGTTCTCACCTCATGGTAATAAGATAAAGGCAAAGAGTTTGTCTACTTGCTCACTGCTGCATAAAAAAACTGTACAAAATTTAGTGACTTAAAACAACAACCTGTTTATTAAAGTTCATTGTGCGATGGGGTAAAAATTCAGAGAGGATTGAGTACAGCAGTCCCTCTGCAACACCTGTCAATCAGTTGGTTCATCAGTACTGGGCAACTCACAGCAGTGTCCCCCATGTGTCTGGTGCCTAGTTTGTAATGCCTGGCTGAACTGGGCTCTTCTTTTCCTCCACAGAATCTCAGACTTTCCAGGTTTTCCCACTAGAACCTTAGTCTTATGTGTAAGTTCTGGGTTCTGAGAGACCAAGGAAGAATTCTACAGTTAGATTTCATGGGTCAAAACAATATGGAATAGTTCAGATCCAAAGAGGAGGAAACACACCTTTTGGATGGAAAAATGCTGAAGAATTTGTTATCCTTTACTTATCACAGACATCCTATTGAAAAAAAGGATGTCACAGGTCATGGAGATAAAAGAAGATAGGAATTACTGAAGGAGCCTATGGACAAGTTTCACAATAAGTATACGGAGTAACTGTAGGCAGGGGAGAGCTACAAGGTGGGCAGAAAGGGGTATCTACCTGTGTTATCTGTGTGGTTGTTAACTCAAATCTCTGTGTAATAGCCTCTGTAGTTGGTTAAGACATACATATTTTTGCTTCTTGTGTGATACTCTACAAAGGAACCATTGAAACATCTAAACACTCAACTTCACAGGGTATGTCATGGCTGAGACTGTAGATGCAAGGTAGGCTCCCAGAAATATACCCTGAACACTGTACTCTTTATAGATATTTGCTCGGTCATGCTTATTTCTGCTGTATTCACAATACCTAGGGGGGAAAAAAAAAACAGCTGAGATGCCTACCAAGTGATAGTGAAATGGGCTACATATACACAATAGGATTCTATTCAATGTTAAGGAAGAATGAAATAATGAAATGTTCACTTGGGGAAGTCACACTGAGCCAGGCTACAAAGTTCAGAAAGACAAATGCTTCATGTTCTCGCATAGGTGGCTCCTGACATGAAGAGTTAAATTTGGTTATAAGTTGTAGTAAGCATTAGTCATATAGGCACTCAAGCTAGAATGAGAGTTGGGGAGAGGGGAAGCAGGAAGGGGTGAGAGGAGGGAACTTAAAAGCGAATGAACAGAAAAACAGAGTGGGTGAAAGGGTTTGCGGTGGGGACACAGAGAAGCAGGTGGTAGGGTAAAGTGCACAAAACAAATCACAGCAAGTATCAGTAATATAGAAACCTTTGTCTTGGTCAACTAATTAAAAGATGCCACATTTAAAATTTTTATTTTACTTTATTTTATTTTATTTTATTTTATTTTATTTTATTTTATTTTATTTATTTGCAAGGTGAGAGATGAAAGAGAGACAAAGAATACTCTCATTCTCCTGTGAACTAGGACCTCCATCCACTGCAAATGGACTCCAGATGCAGGGGCCATTTTGTGCATCTGGCTTTGTATGGGCACTGGGGAATTGAACTCAAGTCATTAGGTTCTGCAGGCAAATGCCTTAACTGCCAAGCCATCCCTCCAGCCCCCCAAAATGGAACTTTTAAAAAAATTATTTATTTGACAGAGTGAAAGAGGAAAAGAGAGAGAGAGAGAGTGAAAGAAAGAGGGATAGAATGGGTGTGCCAGGGCCTCCAGCCACTGCAAACAAACTCCAGACACATGCACTACTGTTGGGCCTTGAGAGGCCCACACGTGAGGCCTAGTGGAACTTCCTGAGCCTAGCTAAAGTTTGGCCATCTAACTCTTGCCAGATGTGACTCAGCAAGATGCCTAATGGCCTCTGGCCTGTTACTTCCACATAGGAGTTGGAATTCCCCCGCGCGCGCTTAGAACAAATCATTTCAAAAGTCACGATATACTATTGGCCACTACACCTCATCCTTTCCTGAGATCCCCACCTTCATTCTCAACATTATATAGGCAACCGTCTGTAACAATAAAGCAAGTTCTTGCTTCGACAAGACTCCTGACTCTGTGTTGTTTTTCTCTGGTGACTAGGAAAGGTTCTGAGTTGTCTGACGTTCAACCTCTTCCTCAACCCCTTGGGAGGAACCAGCGGGCCTGGTCTTTCCTCAGCACTACCTGCCAGGGGAGCCTGGCATCTGGCACCCAACTTGGAGCTCTGGGAACCCAGCAGACTAGTGCCCCGTGACAGGCATTCATTGAGGAGGTCAATCGGTGTGCGGGTGAGAGTACCCTCATAAGTTATGAGGTAGTCTTCATATTTAATGTACTAAACTTTGCTTCTATAACCTGTACTTGTTTGTCAATATCTCTTCATTCTCTTTCTCTTTCCTTTCACTTTCGGTTTGCAGGCCAGCTGCATCTGCGGCTTTTGTACAGCATGTTTACCTATCTTTTGGATCCTTGTGGTTGTGTTGTACTCGTGTGTCTGTGGGTTGCTATTGCCCTAATTTTATGGACATTTCTCTCTCAACTTTATAATATGGGACAGTCTACCTCTAAATCCAATCCTGCCTTAGAATCTCTCAGGGCACTCCTAAAGAGTAGAGGCTTAATTTCACTGATAATCAGGCTGGACAGACCTGGGACTGTCTTCTTAAGCTGGCGCCATGGTTGCTGGAAGGAAATCTCTTTGATTTGGACATGTGGGATAGGGTAGAGGCCCTTGTTTGGCAGGCACATGTGCAGAAGGTTCAAATACCCTCCTCAGGGGTTCTCCCTATGATCTCGGCCCTCAAGGACTACTTCCCTCCAAGGCCAACCAAACATAAACAAAAGACAGAGGAAAAAGATAGTATGCAGCCTGATCTGGCTATTGCTTCTGGAGATACAGCTTCAAAAAACCCAGAATAGGATACATCTTTATACTCCTCACTTCATCCCTTTGAGAGTGTTCCCTGGCCTTCCGGGGGACCTCCTCCACCTCCTCCATCGACTAACCCTTTCTGGACCCCCTTGGCCCCTCCTTCATATTCAGCAGCCAAGCTGCCAGAAAACAAAGCTACTTTTTTATTTCCCATCAATCTAAATCCTGGGGGCAATCGCCCTGCTGCCTGGTATCCGTGGGAAGCTCAGGACCTTAAGGAGCTTAAAAAGGTGGTCTTGGAGGATGGACCCAACTCTCCTTGGGCTGAGGCCCTGTTACAGGGACTTGCCCATCAACCTTGTACAACCCAAGATTGGAAAAATCTAGTCAGGGCTGTCTTGTCAGGTCCCCTATACATTAAGTGGTGTGCCTTTTTAAAAGATGAGTGCCATACACAGGCAGAAAGCAACCAAAGTCAACAGCCCCCTATGCCGATAACTTTTGGGATGCTCTCTGGTACCTCTGATCAATATGCTACAGGCACTCAACAGGCAGCTATCCCTGACCTGCATAGGGACCAGGTCAGGGAACTGGGCTTGGCAGCATGGAAAAGGCTTGATGAGGGACCCTCTGAACCCCCCCTTATGGGTATTACTCAGAAACCATCTGAGGACTTGGCTACATTTATAGATAGGGTGGAAAAAGCCTCCAAAGAAAATTTCCCCCAGGGGCATTAGGGGATCAGTTTACTAGAATGTTGGTCTGGGAAGGGATGATGGCTGATCACCGCCTTGCCTGTGCAGGTCTCAAGGACAACTCCATGACTAGATGGATTGTAGCCACCAAGGACGTTGGCACTATCTCCCATCAGGCTAGGGCCATGGCTTCAGCCCTTCAGGAAAATAAACAGAGAGATTTGGCTACTACGATCTGCACATTACAGTTAGATACTAAAAAATCAACATGTTTCGGGTGCAGGGACAAGGGCCACTTTAAAAAGGAGTGCCCCACCAAGACAAAGGCTCCCCGCCCTTTAGGGGGATTGACCAACTCCCCTTGCACCCGCTGCCCTAAATGCAAAAAGGGGTTTCACTGGGCTAGGGAGTGTCGGTCGAAGTTTGACATACAGGGAAAGCCCTTAAACTCCTTCCAGGGCTCCCCCCAGCCTCATTAAATAAGGGGAAAGAGACCATCAAATCCCATTGGACCATCCCTCTGGTCCCCAGCCTTAGACCCAAAATTATTTTCAATATTGGCAATAAAAAATTCAAACTTCTCATCAACACTGGAGCAGACCAAACAGTCCTGAGAAAGGAGGAAGTGCCCCCCTCCTGGGAGCTTGTGCCCAGCCCTCCCCTACTGGGAATTGCTGGGCAGTCCACCTCCTGGCAGACTGCCACGTGGCTCCCTTGGACTGACCCAGGTGGAGACAGGGGGAAAGTCTGCCCTCTCGTGGTGACTGGGCTAACTGCTAACTTACTGGGGCAAGACATCCTTGGAGATGCCAAGGCTTTCATCACTACTGACCATAAGGCCTTTTATAATGATTTGTTAGATAAAAATAATATCAACAACAGTTTGAAGAACGGAGGGAATGTCAACCCAATTGTAGAAATGACCCTTACTTTAAGCAACTCAGACAAAAGTACTCCAATGAACACCCCCAATTCTAAGGGCCACTGCCCAGCCCCCCCCCCCATTTAAAATCCAGTGGAGACAGGGGGATCCTATATGGGTTGAGCAGTGGCCTCTCCCTTCTTCTAAGTTACACCAACTCCACATACTTATTGATCAACAGTTGGAGGCCGGACATATCCGTCCCTCTACTAGTCCCTGGAACTCTCCTGTCTTTGTCATAAAAAAGCCTAATGGGTCCTGGAGATTTTTACATGATTTAAGGAAGATCAATGAACGCATGATCCCCTTCGGAACCCCCCAGAGGGGACTCCCATGATCCCAGCTATTCCCAATATATACCATATTACTATCATTGACATTAAAGATTGTTTCTTCTCTATCCCTCTCCATCCAGGAGACATGGAAAAATTTGCATTTTCTCTACCCGCTGTTAATTTTTGTGGCCTAGGTGGGAGATTTGAGTGGACTGTCTTACCTCAGGGCATGGCTAATAGCCCACCCATTTGTCAATATTACTTGTCATCCATTTTCTCTTCTCTTATCAATCTCCCCAATACCCTGTTTTATATTTACATGGATGATATTATTCTTGGGTGTCTAGATTCCTCCACACTCCAGGACCTTACCCACCAATGTCTAACTATCCTTCATACTCACAGCTTTAAAGTAGCTCCTGAGAAAGTTCAAATTGTGTCTCCCTTTAAGATCTTGGGCTCAATTCTTACCCTAGATACAGTTTCACCTGTTAAACCACAACTTTATATTCAGGATTCTTACAGCTTGCCTCAACCCCAGAAGCTCTTGGGAGAAATTAATTGGATGAGGCCTTGGATACTCATAACTACTGAAGAACTGTCCCCTTTGTTTGACCTCCAAAAGGATCTCAACTTCTCCTCTCAGGTAATTTTGTCCCCTTGTCATAAACAAATTTTTCATAAGGTACAACAGGCTATAATTGCTGTGGACCTAAAGAGGTTCAATCCTGATTTACCCATCTCCCTCTACATTTTCTCTGGGGAAACATTATGCACCACACTGTTGGCCCAGGAAGGTGAGCCCATCCAATGGGTCCACCTCTCAATCAGTGGGGTCTCTAGAGTTTATTCTGTAACCAACCAGGTTGCTGATTGCATTATCAAGGGCAGAGACACCTCTGTCCAGTTGTTTGGCACAGAACCTCACCTTATTGTCACTCCCTTTAAGATAACAGATTTCACCTGGCTTCAGAGAAATAATAACAGAGTTGCTACGGCTCTCGAGGGGTTTCTAGGTAAAACTGATTGCCATTATGGCCCCCACAAATGGATGAGTTCTTTCTCCAGGTTAGAATGGAAGTCCCCCAGGCTTTTTCTGTCTCAACCTAACCCTGACTTTCTTACCGTGTTTACCAATGGAGGGTTCCTGGGGGCTTCCCTAGTCATTTACCCTCCCTTGAAACAGGAAAAAGAGCCTATGCCCATAAAGTCAGTCTCCCATGAGGTTGAGGGGTCAGCACAATTCAAAGAACTATTTGCTGTCATTCTAGCTCTGGGCACTATTCAAGAGCCGTTTAACTTGTTTTCTGACAGCCTTTATGTTGTTAATTTATTACCCAACCTGGTTGAGGCCCATATTAGACTGGACTTCAACCCTATATCTCCTCTGATGATTCAAGCTCGTTCCCTTCTCAAACAAAGAATTAACCCCATTTTTCTTCAACATCTCAGGGGTCACCAAAACTTACTGGGATTTCTCTCTCGAGGAAACAATTTGGCTGATAAAATGGCTTCTATGCCTCAGTGTAATATTATTACAGAAGCTACACGCTTCCACTTATTGACCCATGTCAACTGGAGAGGTCTCAAGCACAGGTTTCCACAGGTACCAGTCAAGGACCTTAAAAAAATTGTCCGGACTTGTAAGTCCTGTCAGCCTTTCCTCCAAGTAACCCCCCCTTCAAGCTACAGGAAGCAGTCCTTGAGGCCTCCACCCTAATCATCTTTGGAAAATTGATCTCACACACTATTCTCCATTTGGAAAGCTTAAATATATTTTTCTTTCCCATGCCTGCTGGGCTTTGGCACATGCCGGGGAAAAATCTAAACATGCCATTAGTCATATGCTTCAATGTTTTGCCACTCTCTGGCTGCCTAATCGAATTAAAACAGATAATGGCCCCTGCTTCATAAGCAAGGCCTTTGTAGATTTTCTCCAGACCTAGAAAATCTCACATTCTACAGGCATCCCATACAACCCCTGGGGCCAGGATAGCGTTGAAAGATATAATCAGACTCTCAAGTCTCAACTACAGAAACAAAAGGGGGAATCCTTACCCCCACACGACCAACTAAAAAAGGCATTATTTACCCTAAATATTTTAAATTTTTCTAAAGAAGATAAACAATCATCCCCTTTTCAAAAACATTGGTCCTCATCCATTACCTACCGGTCTATCTGGGTAAGATGGAGGGACCCACTGACTGGGGCCTGGAGAGGACCAGACCCGCTCCTCACAGGAGGGAGAGGGTTTGGATGTGTCTTCCCTCAAGATGAAAAAAAGACCCATTTGTGTACCAGTGAGAGACCTAAAATATTTGTCCCAACAAGGGTACACTGACAATCACTTCTCCAGGGAGTGTCCCACCCCTGAAGACTGTTCCTAAAATGGTCTTCACCCTGCTAAATCAAACAATTCCCTCCCTTGTGGAGGATTGCTGGCTTTGCCTCTGATCTGGGCCTCCCCGGTTGCTTGCAGTACAGTTGCCCATATGACCTTAAAAAATTGTTCAGCCACCTTCCACATCCCCGTTTAGCTTTTCCCAATGTTTCCTCTGGAACTTGCAATTGGGCCCCGCCTTCCCCTAATAATTCCAATATAGATGTGGGATACATTCATCCTTCCTTCTGTACTTTTTTTTTTTTTTTTTTTTTTTTTTGGTTTTTTGAGGTAGGGTCTCACTCTGGCCCAGGCTGACCTGGAATTAACTATGCAGTCTCAGGGTGGCCTCGAACTCACGGCGATCCTCCCACCTCTGCCTCCCAAGTGCTGGGATTAAAGGCGTGCGCCACCACACCCGGCCCTTCTGTACTTTTAACACAACTGAGCCCAGTGCTCAATGCTGCCCACCTTCTGTAATGGTTTATGTTTGTGGAGGTGGGATGGCCTATGACTTTCTGCCCACCAATTGGACGGGCCTTTGTGCCCCAGCCACTTTAATCCCAGATGTAGATATCACTCCTGGAAATGAGGCCCTCCCTATGCCCTCTTTTGATTATATCAGAGGGAGACCTATCTCCAACAACAACTAGATTCCGTGGCTGAGGTAGTCATACAAAACAGGAGATGACTAGACCTACTAATGGCCGAAAAGGGAGGCATATGCTTTTTTTTACAGGGAAAATGCTGCTTTTATGCCAATAAATTGGTAATCGTCCAGGACAAGATTAAGAGGCTGCAGGAAGACTTGGAGAGGAGAGGGCGGGACCTCCAGGACAACCCACTGCAGATGGGCTTACATGACTTCTTACCCTACCTTCTCCCTCTACTTGGGCCCCTCGTTCTCCTTATCCTTATCCTCACTGTCGGGCCTTGTGTAATTAACAAAATTACACAATTCATTCACCAGCGGCTATGGGAAATAAAAATCCATCAGGTTGAGATACATTATCAAAGGCTGGCAACTCAGGAATTAAGTTCCTCAGATGACCCACTGCTACCTCCTCTGCCCTCCATGTGACTGATGACAGGTAAGGTCTCAGACTATCTGAGACAACCTAAGACAGGCCATGGAGTGGGTTCTCAGAGAGCTAAATACCTGTTACCCAGTGACGGGTAAGATCCCCAGAGGGGGACAACCTAAGACAGGGGCCATGGTGACTAATGCTCTTACAAAAACAAAAGGGGGAGATGTTGGGCCTTGAGAGACCCACATGTGAGGCGTAGTGGAACTGAGCCTAGCTAAAGTTTGGACATCTGCCTCTGGCCAGATGTGACTCAGCAAGATGCCTAATGGCCTCTGGCCTGTTACTTCCACATAGGAGTTGGAATTCCCCCACGCATGCTTAGAACCAATCATTTCAAAAGTCGCGATATACTATTGGCCACTACGCCTCATCCTTTCCTGAGATCCCTGCCTTTGTTCTCAACATTATATAGGCAACTGCCTGTAACAATAAAGCCAGTTCTTGCTTCAACAAGACTCCCGACTCCGTGTGGTTTTTCTCCGGTGACTAGGAAAGGTTCTGAGTCGTCCAACGTTCAACCTCTTCCTCAATCCCTTGAGAGGAACCAGTGAGCTTGATCCTTCCTCAGTACTACCTGCCAGGGGAGCCCGGCACACTACCTTGTGCATTGGGCTTACATGGGTCCTGGGGAATCAAACTGGGGTCCTTAGGCTTCTCAGGCAAATGCCTTAACCACTAAATTATTTCCCCAGCCCAACATGCAACTTTTAATGAGAGGGTGTATGTTTGGGCAGAAGCACCCTGTAGAGGGAGAATAAAGCTTCATCCTAAAACCATAGGCTGTTACTGTTAAATCCCAGTAGTGCCCTGGAGTACACCCATAGTGAGCTGTTTGTTGGTTAGGGAGGCCCTCGAGTCTCTCTAAACAACGCAGAGCATTACCAAACTATTTGATTGGCCCCTTGTCTAAATGGTGAGACCCTATTCCTGAAGACACCACAAGCTGTGGTTGAAGGACACTGAGAAATCAAGCTGGAACTCAGAAGGATGCTGGTTCCAAGCTGGCCAGCCCTCATAGTGGTGGATGAGCATCCCTGCTGGGGGATGATGGTCTTCAGCAGCTCAACAGTGTGTAGAAGCAGGAGATCCTGCAAACTACAAACAACTAGCTATGCAAGAAGTACACACCTGTGCAAGAGTGGCACACAGGCTACAGGGGTAGCCAGCTGAAGAGTCCTGCTCAGTGGGTACTGAGAACCTGGTACTGAGAACCAAGTCAGAACTTTTTGGCTTAGAAAGTAGAAGAACCGATAGGGAAGCTCCCACTCATCTTTGGATAAAGGGAAAGGATAGTCCATCAAAGAGTATTTTAACTATCTAAGCTTATCCTCCTTGACCCATGCTGCTCTCATTTCTGATTAACGAATTTGCTTTATACAGACAGTGGTGAATATCACGGAGACCTAAGACCCATCTGTAGGGCAAGAAAAGAATGCCAAATTCCTGGGGTGAGTCATCTCTACTACAACTGCCAGGGCCAAGCAAATATTAAAAAGGAACCAGAAAAGAAACAAACCAGGCTGGATGTGGTGGCACACAGCTTTAATCCCAGCACTTGGAGGGAGAGGTAGGAGGATAGCCATAAGTTCAAAGCCACCTTGAGACTACATATTGACTTCCAGGTGAGCCTTGGCTGGAGTAATACCCTACCTTGAGCTTCCCTCTCCCCCCAAAACAATTACAAAGGAAATTGCAGATGAAATAACAGTGCTGCTCTCAAGGCTGATGTGAGATTCTCCTCCTGGAAGAAGTGAGTAGACATTGAGGAGATTCAGAACTGATCAAAGCAGAGGCTGCTGAAAACTCAACACTAAAGATACATCACAAGTGCTCTGAAGCCAGGGAACATTGTGGAAGAGGGCTGGAAAGACTGCAAGAGCCACAGGGTGGGAGGAGTATCCTAGGCCTTGCTTCCCTTACAGAGATTGGTGCATTTGTGACCCCACAGTGGGTACCTTACCTCCACCTACGATGGTCCTCAATGGAATGGGCATAGAGGAGAGGGAACATGAGAGTGTATCAGTTGAGAGTTGTGAACAAGATCAGTATGCAATGTGCTCATAGAGTAGCATTCTCAATCTATTTTTTATATTTTTATTTATTTATTTACTTAGTAACAGAGACAAACGGGAGGGAAGGAGGTAAGGAAGGAGGGAGGGCGGGAGGAAGGGAGAGAGAAAGAGAGAGAGAGAGAGAATGAGAATGGGCGTGAGAGGTCTTCTACCACTGCAAATGAACTCCAGCTGCATGCATCCCTTTGTGCATCTGGGTTTAAGTGGGCTCTGGGGAAATCAAATCTGGGTGGTTGAGCTTTGCTGCCAAGTGTCTTAACCGCTGAGTCATCAATCCAGCCCCAACATTCTCAAATTAAATGAAAAAAAAAAAAGGCTAAAAAAATAGTGTACTGGGCAGCTCAGAGCAGGGCGGGGTCTGTTGGGCAGGGTTTGGAGGGCGGGGCATAGAAGGCCGCACATGCGCACAGCGTACTTCCAGCACTATGAGGTCATAGTCCATCGCTGTGGAGACGGAGGTCCAGCTCAGTGCAGCACCCGCACCCGCAGGGACGTGAGGCGGCTAGGAGGTGTCCAAGGCAGAAGGAGGCTGAGCAGTGGACAGCGCGCTGTCTGAGGCCTCAGCACTCAGGAGACCCCGGACAGACGTACAGAGGGACGCTGGGACTCGGGGGACCTTGGTCTCCTCACAGGTGAGCCCCGGGCTGCTGCGTCCGCCCTCCGGCGCCCAGCTCCCCTGGTTGGGACCCGTGGGGCCGCTGCGTCCTGTCGGGCAGATGGCCTTCAGGCCCCTCCGCAGCCTCATCGGGGGCTCCTGCGAAGACGCGGGGTCTCGGCAGACCCTGACAGGTGTGGACCTTCTGTGGCCAGCGTCCTGGGGAGAGCCTTCTAGAAGCAGAGGCTCAGGTGGGGTTGTGAGTGTCACTCGTGGGAGATCATTGGAGCTGGCGTTCGTGCTGTGGCCCACAGAGCTTAACGTGTTTGCAGTACAGCGACGAGTAACTAGTGCTGCGTGATGCATATGTGGTCAGTTTACTGTCTGATGCAAGCAGATTTAGTCATAAGCGTATCATATAGCTAGCAGAATAAACGGATACGCTATGATTATTCAACGGCCCTTGAGAATAATT
>CM070791.1:25872870-25875370 GCA_036346955.1 Dipus sagitta
GGAACCCCCCCCGCGGGGGTGAGCGCCAGGCAGGGGGGGAGAGCGCGGCGACGGGTCGTCTGCTTCCTCGGCCCCGGGATTCGGCGAACCGTTGCTGCCAGCGGGGGCTGTAACACCCGGGGGGGTGGACCCGCCGGGCCGCCGCGACCCGGAGGACGCGGGGCCGACGGAGCCCCCCGAGCCACCTTCCCCCGCCGGGCCTTCCCAGCCGTCCCGGAGCCGGTCGCGGCGCACCGCCGCGGTGGAAGTGCGCCCGGCGGCGGCCGGTCGCCGGCCGGGGGGCGGTCCCCCGCCGACCCCACCCCCGGCCCCGCCCGACCGCCCCTCCCCGCGACCGCCGGAGCGGGACGCGGGACGGAAGACGGCCGGGTGGAGGGGTCGGGAGGAACGGGGAGCGGGAAAGATCCGCCAGACCGCCGGCACGGCCGGACGCGCGCCGCCGGGTTGAATCCTCCGGGCGGACTGCGCGGACCCCACCCGTTTACCTCTTAACGGTTTCACGCCCTCTTGAACTCTCTCTTCAAAGTTCTTTTCAACTTTCCCTTACGGTACTTGTTGACTATCGGTCTCGTGCCGGTATTTAGCCTTAGATGGAGTTTACCACCCGCTTTGGGCTGCATTCCCAAGCAACCCGACTCCGGGAAGACCCGGACCCGGCGCGCCGGGGGCCGCTACCGGCCTCACACCGTCCACGGGCTGGGCCTCGATCAGAAGGACTTGGGCCCCCCACGAGCGGCGCCGGGGAGTGGGTCTTCCGTACGCCACATTTCCCGCGCCGCGCCGCGCGGCGGGGATTCGGCGCTGGGCTCTTCCCTGTTCACTCGCCGTTACTGAGGGAATCCTGGTTAGTTTCTTTTCCTCCGCTGACTAATATGCTTAAATTCAGCGGGTCGCCACGTCTGATCTGAGGTCGCGTCTCGAAGGATGGTGCGAGCGAGCGAGCGAGCAAGGGAGCGACGGGGACGGGCGGGCGGGGGAAGGCCCCGCGCACCGCCCCATCCGCAAGCGCCCGCGGAACCGGGAGCGCGCGAGAGGGCGCGAGGCGGACGACGGGACGGGGTGACCGTCCCGCGTCGGGAGAGGGAGCGAGGAGACCGCCACGGAGGGGACGCCACGCGACCCCCGAGGGGCCCGCGAGGCCTCACGCGCGACGACGCCCTTCCCCGAGGGCTCCCGCCACCGACCGGCCACCACGGCGGAAGATAACCCCCACGCGCCGCACACGGGCGCCGGGGAGCCGCGATGGCGACGGAAGCGGGTGCGCGGGAGAGGGGACGGGCACGCGCCGACCGGGCGGACCCGAGGACGGGAACACGGGCCGGTGACCGCGGTTTCGTCGGGCTCGGAGCTCGCGGGACGCACCGGGGCCGCCCCCCCAGCGGGAAGAGGCGCGCATCGGCGGACGGGCAACCGCAGCGTCCCGCGGTGCCGCCCGCCGGGGCGTGCGCCCCCGAGGGGGGGAGAGGCGGGTCGGAGACCCGCGGCCCCGCTGGCGACGCCTCGCGGGCCTCGACGCGAACCCCACCGCCGCCGTGACGCAGACGGGGATCGACGACCCCCGCCCGGAACGGCGGCGGCCAGACGCGGGACACGTGCGGCGCGAACGGACAAGCTCCCGGGGGGGACCGTGGACCGAGGGCTCGGGAGCCTCGGGGACGGACCGCAACCCCCTCCCGAAAAGCGGAGCGACCTCGCCCCTTCGCCATCTCTCGCCTCTCTCCGAGCACACCGGAGGGCGCAGCGACACGACACCACCGGCCTCGCAGATCCACTTCCCACGCCCCAGAGCAAGCACGCGGCGCCGGCCGGGGCCCGCCCCCATCCCCAAACGCCACGGAGGGCGTTGGGTTCCGCAGGGGACGGGCGACCGGACCGGAGTCGTTAAGAGGGGGGGAACGGAGGCGAGCCGGGCGGAGGAGTCGCTGACGCGCTACGGTCTCTACTTGAGGGGACGGAGGGCCCCGGAGGGGCCCTACGAGAAAACCCCCAGCCGCGACCCCCAGGGCGCGCAAGACCCCAGGGGGCGATTGATCGTCAAGCGACGCTCAGACAGGCGTAGCCCCGGGAGGAACCCGGGGCCGCAAGTGCGTTCGAAGTGTCGATGATCAATGTGTCCTGCAATTCACATTAATTCTCGCAGCTAGCTGCGTTCTTCATCGACGCACGAGCCGAGTGATCCACCGCTAAGAGTCGTACGAGTTTTGACGGGTGTTGCTGACACGGCAAATCGGCCCCCTCCGCGGGAGTGGGAGGAGGCTCGCCTCGGGCCGGCCAGCGAGACAGCAACGAGAACGGAACTCCGAGGGGTCGTAAAGGACGAGACACGGGGCGACGCCCGGCGCCACGGCCCGCAAGCGGGCGGGCGCGCGGGATGACCCCACAGGCGCCCGGGGAGTTCCCGCCCCACAAAACCGTGACGCGGCCAAGGGCCGCGGCCACGGAAGGGGCGGAGCCCGAGGAAGCCGGGAACGGGAGCGAGCCCCCGACCGGCTTCCCCACC
>CM070791.1:25880370-25892870 GCA_036346955.1 Dipus sagitta
CACAGGGCATCTTGAGCAACCGCGGCCGGGGACCCGGGAATCAAGGCCAGAACTCCCAAGAGGAGTCAGGGCCCGGGCCCGCCACGATCGCTCGGCACACCCGACATCCGTGCTCAGCCCGCGGGAGGGGGCGGGACACGGAGGGCATGCGCTCGCCCGAAAGTCCCCGCCACACACGGGGACTTGGTGGAGCAACACACGTCTTTTTTCTTACCGCCTCGACCCCCCGGACGCAGCAAGACCTACGCCGCCACAACACGGGGTCAACAGCACCATCGCAACGGGTGGACGGAGGAGGAGCTCGGGAGCAGGAACGACACCACCACTCAGCCTCAGGCACCTCGAGGGCCAACCTGGAGCGCTCCAGGAGCACCACAAAGGGCCAGGGCAAAGGCGCAGCACACACACCACTCGGGAGGGCAACGTGGCGCGGCAGCGGGGACAGCCCCTTCCGGCACGGAGAGGGACAACCAACCGCACACGGGGACGGAGACGAAACGGCAAGCGAGATCTGGTGCCTGCCGCACGCAACCGAGGACCGCCAGCCACAGTCAGGGCAGGAGGTTAAGCAACGTCGGGCCGGATACCGCACCCCTGCCTTCCACACACCACCAACGGGTGGGGAGGAGAAGCGAGGGGCCCGCAGGCAGAACGAGAAGAGCGGTCCCATTCGCCTTGAATGTCCGTCCCTCGCCTGGCGCGGCTTAGGCCCGGCCCGTAGCAAGCACAACAGAACCACATCGATCAAACGGACACCGGCAGAAGCACAAGCGGGAAAGGCACCAGAGGGGCCCCCTCGGGAGCGGGAACCCAAGACATCGGAAGGAACGAGGGAAAACGCCGAGCCCGACCGGCAAAGCAAACGGGAGAGGTCCGGACTCAGACTCACATGATGCTCACAAGAAATCCACACAACCAGAGTGTAACTCGGGAAGACTCCAGCAGGTGGGACAACCGAGGGCTCCGGGTCAAGAGGCCCCGTAAAAGAACCTCCCTGAAGGGAAAAGGAAAAATCCACCACCCAGCCAACACACTCGGGAGGCTCCAGCCGGCGGCGCCCCAGAGAGTCGGAACCAAGACACAGGAAGAAAAAAGAAGCCTCACGGTAAAAGAAAAGCCCACCACCAAACCAAAGCACTCGGGAGGCTCCAGCCGGCGGCACCCCAAGGAGTCAGAGACATGAGATCACGGGAAAGGCTGCCTCAACAAGGGGAAAACTTAAAAATAAAAAAATAAAAAAATAAAAATCACCCAACCACAGCACTCGGGAGGCTGTAGCCGGCGGCGCCCCAAGGAGCCACGTTCAAAGGCACGAAAAAAGCTGCCCGGCAAGGGAAAGAACATCACCAACCAAAGCACTCGGGAGGCTTCCAGCTGGCGGCGCCCCAAGGAGGTGGCATAAAAGATTGCATCTCGCAAGGGGGAACGGAGGAAAAAAAAAAATCACCAGGTGCAGGAGGAGCGAGGACGGCCAACACACACAAGCACACCCCGTTTTAGACAAGCCTCGCCACAAGCCCCACAGGGCACCGGGTGAGAGCGATGGACAACCGCCGGGAAGGGCTGATCGGGATTGCCTGACACGCACAGCAAAAGCACCACGGAAGGGTGGGCGGTTGTCAAGAGCATCATCGCGGCACCTGCAGCGCGGAAAGCGGGGAAGCACACGGGGAAACAGCAACCCCAAGGACACCACAGCAAGCAGGTACCAGAGGCCTGGAAGACACGGACGGACCTGAGCGACCAGCCAGCGAACACGCAGAGCACCGAGGGAGATGCGTCACAAAGCCAACAGCCGGGACAAGGGCACCAACGTCACAGGCAACCCACAGCCTTGGCGGCAACGGTATCCGACAAAGACCGCGCACTCCCTACAGCTTCACAGACCCGAGGACAAGCGTGTCAGCACCATTCTGCAGGTCAAAATCTCCCAATTAGTGCCGATAAAATCATGACGCCAGACAGCGGGGACAGTCCACGGACCACTGGGAATTCCTGGAACCCGGGGCCGGATACCTGGCCCTCAGATGTTCCCAATCCACGAGAGAACCGGAGCTCTAAGAGACAACTGGTCGACCCCTCAGGGCAAAAACCGGAGAGATGGGCGACGGGCGGGACTCTCCTACCACCGCGGCCGATCGGGTCGCCCCTGGCCGGCCACAACACCCACAGAGGCACGGCTCGGTTCCCCCCCGACCACAGCCCAACACACCACAAGCAGGCGGACACAGGGCAGGATGTGCGGCGCGGCAGCCGTGGCAGGCCCCCTCCACCGCGGGGACCGACAACCAACCACGCACGGGAACGGACACAAGGACAGGTGAGGGAGGCCGCCCCTCCGGGCCGTACGAGAACCGTCCCTTAGGTCCGCCACGGGCGCCCTTCCCTCGACCTGCCGGCCCCGCGTCAGGCGCGGTCGGACAACGGCACAAGTACAAGCCGGTGAAACGCCAGCAAGACCCCGTCGGAAGGGGGCGCTCCACCGGCCCCTCATGGCAAGGGCAAGGGGTTTGAGGCTCAGCGCGGGCGGCCCGGGCAACGCACACCGGGCCCCCTCACGCCACCGGCCGGCGGGGAGGCGAGGCCGCCCCTCCGGGCTGGACGAGAACCGTCCCTTAGGTCTGCCACGGGCGCCCGTCCCTCGACCTGCCGGCCCCACGTCAGGCCCGGTCGGACAACGGCACAAGTACAAGCCGGTGAAACGCCAGCAAGACCCCGTCGGAAGGGGGCGCTCCACCGGCACCATCGTGGTAAGGCACACCGGGCCACACACAGGCCGCCCCTCCGGGCTGGGCGAGAACCGTCCCTTACGTCCGCCACGGGCGTCCGTCCCTCGACCTGCCGGCCCCGGCGGGTAAGGCCCGGTCGGACAACGGCACAGGTATCAGCCGGTGGAACACCAATCAGGTCTCTGTCGGAAGGGGGCGCGCGCGAGCGGCGTAAGGAAACGGGAATGGCGGGCGAGCTTCCTCAGAAGCCACAGAGGACCCCCCCCTCCGGCGCCAAACTGAAGCAGCGGTTGCAGCCGGCCCCACACGCCGAGAGATCAGGAGAGGTCCGGCTCGAGTGCGAGCCGCTCCATGGGAAAGAGAAGACAAGCACACACGGGGCAGCACACTCGGGAGGCTCTACATGGCGGGCGGGCGGGGAGTCAGAGTCAGGACCCAGGGGCGGCGGTCAACAACGGCGTCGGGGTGCCGGCAGCAGTGAAGCACGCGTACGGGGATGGCCAGCAGACCGCAGCCGGCACACCAGCGACCCGGAACGGTTGAAGACAGCATAACAGCAGGGACTTCTGGTCGACCCGCCAAGAACGCCCCCTCACCCTCTCCTGTTCAAGGAGGTGGCCAAAAACCACCTCACACGCATTTCTGCAGGCCCAATCTCCGCTAAGCGGACGCCTCTGCGCCACGCGGCACTACCGAGACGATCGCGTCTGTCACAGCGGGTCTAGTAGACAGTGCTCGGCTCACAGCGGCCAGCTAGCTTCCCTTCCTGATGTTCCAGGAAGAGGGAGGCTGCACGTCAAAAAGCGGCCACCAGATGGAGCCCGTGAGACAGCCGCCTGGAACGTTAACCGAGCTCCTGCCAAGCAACGGAGGATCCGCGGGCAATCTTAACGGCCAGACAGACACGCACCACAGGCCAAGACGACCCTGCGGGGATGGGGAGGTGGGGAGGGAAGTTCCCTCTTCACCCTCGAGTGGGGGAACAATTGGTATTCTGGTGAGTGACCGCTGGAAACGGCCCTGGCTACCGGCCGACTCCGGCTGCAAAACCGAAAGTATGAGTTAGACACGTGGAAGAACCACCCGCCCTACCCTACCCCGGGGAAGAATGGGCAGAAGGGGCGGTGGCGGACTCGAACAAGCACCCACTCATCCGCCCTCCCCTCTACGAGTGAAGAATGGCGGCGGGGGCGGCGGCGGCGGCGGCGGCGGCGGCGGCGGCGGGCGGGCGGGTGGGCGGGCGGCAGCCTCAACCAGAATCACACCACTGGACAAGATGTCCCTGCCAGGGAGTCTTGGGAGGGGCTTCCCGCCTCGCCCTCGCCTCGAGTGGGAGGACAATTGTTTTCGTGGGGGAGTCCCCGCTGGACACAGAAATCGCGTCAGAGTACCGGGCGACTCCAGCTGTAGAACCGAAACTATAGGCACGTACAAGAATTGCATGTACCCCACCCGCCCTAACTTCTCCCTGAGAAGAAGGGGCAGCGGCGGCCTCTTGCAAGTACCCCCCCCTCCCTTGTCTGGCTTAAGAATGGGCGCCCCGCCCAGGCAGCGGGGGCGTGCCTGGGGAAGCACAGGACAGTGCCTGCCAGGGCACATGAGTCAGAAAATGCCCTAAGCTGCTTTAAACATGCTGGGTCACACAGCCTTCACCGTCTCACGTTCCAAACGAGTATCCCCTAGATGCTTATTTTACCCAGGATCTCTCCTTCTCCCTCCCTCCCTAGCTAGGTAGCTCGCTCGCTCGCTCACTCACTCACTCACTCACTCTTGCTTAGTCTCTCACTCTCTCTCAAGCTAAAATAAAAAGCCTCCTTGCCAGTAGGGATAAACTCATGAAGACAACATACCACAGGTGATTATTAAGTATGAAATGCTTAGCTCTTTGGCTTCACGTGCTTGTTTCTTTAACAGTGCTCACACAAAAAACCATAGGAGGGACAGAAGAAACATACCTTGTCCACCACAAGCAATCCCCGCTTTTCTAACATGTCTGCTTCATTCTAGTTAGAAAAGCCTTCGGGAGCACTAGAAGAATCACAGCGGCAGTTTAAAAAGAAAAAGGAAAGGAAAGAAAGAAGAGAAGAGAAAGAAAAGAAAAAGAGAAGGCGGGCACGGTGGTGGTGGTGCAGACCTTTAATCCCAACACTCCGGAGGCAGAGGTAGGAGGATCGCTGTGAGCTCAAGGCCACCCTGAGAGTATGTAATGAATTAATTCCAGATCACACATCTGGAGTTCGTTTGCCATGTCTAGAGGCTCTGGCACATCTACCCCCCCCCCCATAAATAAGTAAGTAAGTAAGTAAATAAATATTATTCTTTAAAGAATAGGCTGGGGAAATGGTTCAGTGCTTGTGCACAAAGCCTGATGACCTGGCTTCAATTCCCAACTAATCACGTAAAAGCCAGGCACATAAAGTGGCGCATGTGTCTGGGGTTAGTTCCATTTGCAGTGGCAGGAGACCCTAGCATTCATTCTCCCACGCAGAAATCTTACAAGTTATCTGTGGGGGGGGGGGGGCAGAAAATAACTTTTTATCTTTTTCTTAGTGGTTTCTGGGGAGTCCCGGCTGGACACAGAAATAGTCTCTGGTACCGGCCAACTCCACCTGCAGAAAGGACACTGTGAAGCATCTGATGGATGACATGTACCCCAACCTCCCTCCCCTACTCTACCAGTGAAGAATGGGAAGAAAGGGTGGCCAGGCGGAGCCCTGGCCATGGCCGAGACAGAGGCAGAGATGGGGGACACTTAGAATAATCTGTTTGTATCACAGTGAAGAATGGGCGCCCGCCTAGGCGGCGGCATGCGTGGAGAGGTACAGGACAGGGTAGCAGGTAGTAGGAGGAGACTCTCCAAGAGACGCGTGACTGGATGGGAGTGGTTGGTGGCACGGCACTATGCATTGCCACACAAAGTGTGCAGAGGAACCAAAAGAATCCGACTCTAGGCTGCTGCTAACATGCCGGGACCGGCCACACAGCTTTCTTTCACCACCTCACGTTACAAATTAGCATCCGCTAGATGGCGCCCCAGGATAGGGTAAAACACTACTACGGATGGACTGACGGAGGGTGGAAGGGCAACAGAGGTTGCGTAGGAAATCTGACGGCAGGACACGGGCCAAGGCCAAGATGTCCCTGAGGGCGGACGGGCGGGCGGGCGGGGGTGGGGGGGGTGGGGACAGGAGGAGGGGAGGACAGGGCTAGAGGAGAAAAAGCTATGTATCTCAAGAGACTTAAGCGTCAGAATGGGACCGGCGGTGGGTGGCCCTCTGTACTCCCACACAAAGCGTGCACGGCAACGTTTTGCCGGCTCTCATGTCTGCCAGGGCACACAAATCAGAAAACGCCCTAGGCTGCTGTAAACACACTGAGTCGAGTCACACAGCCCTCACTGCCTCGCGGCATTCCAAATAAGCATCCCCTAGATGCTTATTTCATCTAGGATCAGGTAAAACACCGGACCCCTGGTAGAGAGAGACAGGGAGGGAGGGAGGGAAGGAGGGAGAGAGGGGAAGCGACTCAGGGGGTGTCAAACAGACCAACTGGAAGGAGATTGGAAAACTAGATAGAGCTCAGTGAATGAAGGAAGCTGTCAGACAGCCTGAGAGAACAGACACCAACGCCTCAACTTCCATCAATCTAAACAATATAAGAAGATCATCATATCATCCGTCTCTAGTGGCAGGAGGCCGCCCATAGCGTTCATCCTCCCAGGTGAAATCCTACAAGTTGTCTGCTTTTTAGCGGTTTCTGGGGAGTCGCGGCTGGACACAGAAATCGTGTCCTGGGGTACCGGATGACTCTGGATGTAGAACCGAAACTATGTAGGAGCCCCATAGAAGGCTGGCATGTACCCCCAACCGCCCTGAAGGATGGGAAGAAGGGGTGGCGGCGGTGGCGGAGGCAATGCGTGGGGAGGTACGGGGCAGGGTAGGAGGAAAAGGCTCTCTCAAGAGACTCGTGACATGATGGGAGCGGTGGATGGCACTGTGCATTCCCACACAAAATGTGCAGGACAACCAAGAAAGTCAGGCCCTAGGCTTCTGTTAACACGCCTGACCTCGCAACTTTCTTTCACCACCTCACGTTCCAAATAGGCATACGCTAGATGGCGCCCCAGGATAGCGTAAAGCACTGCTCCACTCCCCGCCACACACACACACACACACACACACACACACACCCCGCGCCAGATGTGTGCGGCAATCTGAAAGGCTGGATTCGCAGCACAGGCCAAGATGCCCCCGCCCTGGGCTCTACCCTCTCCTGGGAAGAAGGGGAAGCGGTGGCATACTCGGAAAAGTAACCCACTGGCCCGCCCTTCTCCGGGTTAAGAACGGGCACCCTCCCTGACGGAAAAAAAAAAAAGGCTCTATAGCTCAAGAGACCCAAGTGTCAGAATGCGACTGGCGGTGGGTGGCACTATGTATTCCCACACAAAGCATGCAAGGCAACATCTTGCCAGCTGTCATGCCCGTCAGGGCACACAAGTCCGAAGATGCCCTAGGCTGCTGTAAGCACGGTGGGTCAGTCACACAGTCACTCACCGCCTCACGCCATTCCAAACAAGCATCCGCTAGATGCTTATTTCATCTAGGATCGGGTAAAACCCTGGACCACGGGTAGAGAACTCACAGGGAGAACTCGGAGGGAGGGAGGGGGGGAGAGAGAGAGAGAGAGAGAGAGAGAGAGAGAGAGAGATAGAGAAAGATTTCTTTCTTTCTTTCTTTCTTTCTTTCTTTCTTTCTTTCACTTCCTAACGTGTTGAGAAGAACTCTGACATGCGGGCATCACATTGTGAGTGCTTGCTTCTTTAAGAGTGTTCATATAAAAATCCATAGGAGAGACAGAAGAAACGTGCCATGTCCATCACCACAAGCAAGCCCCCACTTTCATGAAATGTCTGTTTCATTTTACTTAGAAAAACCTGTAGGGCAACTAGAAGAATCACAGCAGCACTTAAAGGAAGAAGGAAAGAGGTGAAGAAGAAGGAGAAGAAGAAAGAATGGGCTGGGGCGATAGAAATGGTTCAACTCCCCACTAACCATGTAAAAGCCAGGTACACAAAGGGGCGCATGTGTCTGGTGTTAGTTCTGTTTGCAGTGGCAGGAGACCCTAGCATTCATTCTCCCACAGGAAAATCCTACAAGTCATCTGTGTAAGTCCTGGCTGGACAAAAATCATCTCTGATACCGGCCGTCTCCACCTTCAGAACCGATACTATATAGGAGACACGTGGAGAGGCTGGCATGTACCCCAGCCAACCTCCCCTCTCCCGGTGGTGAAGAATGGGAAGAAGGGGCGGCTGCCCTGGTGGCAGCGGCAGTGGCGGAGATGGGAATACGTAGAAGTTGTATCTGTCCCAGTGAAGAATGGGTGGCGGCGGTGGCGGCAGTGGCACACATGGGGAGGTACAGGACAGGGTAGGAGGAAAAGGCTCTCTCAAGCTTGGCAACCAAAAAAGTCAGGCCCTCCCTAGGCTGCACGAGTCCCACAGCCCGCTTGGAAGGAGAGTGGAGAGCTAGAGCTCAGGGAATGAGGCTGGCCACCGGCCACCTGGGCTGTGAGGTGGGTGGAAGAAGGAAGGTGATCCTCACCCCCACAGCCTGACAGAACAGAAACCTAGTCAGTCCCTTACACTCTCCCGATAAAAGGAAAAGAAGAAGACTTATTTTAGTGACAACTTCCATAAATGTAAACAATACAACAAGGTCAAGAACCTGGGCATTCTTCCCCGTAACTGATGGCTAGCTACCCCCATAATGCACTACCCACAATCCCCATGGGGCAAGGATGAGGGTAAGAATGGAACCAACATGTGCTGTTCACATACTGGGTACAGCCGTAACTCGTAATTGTTTTTAGTAAATAAATAAAAGAACCTGCGCACCCGCCACATGCTCATGACCGCCAGCATGATCTGTGACTTAGGAAGGAAGTTTAACTGTAGGCCGACCTAGGCTACATAATGAGGGGGACTCTCCCTCCCTCCCTCTCTCCCCCCCTCTCCAAAAAATAAAAAGCCAAGGACTAAAGTCATGCCTGAATATCTACCAGTCCTTTAACACATTAAGTAGGCGGAGTAGGGTGACTGACTGATACCAGAGAAATTGTATGTAATGGAAGTGTCTCCGCATGTGTGAGAAACATGCCAGGACTGTCTGACGATAGATGACAAACAGGAACCTTCACATCTCTGAAAAAAAATATTTTACTAGATATTGAAGCAAAAGCCGAAAGATGGGATATGTCCTGGGGAACATACATGGACACACACACACACACACACACACACACACACACACGCCTCACATGGCATCCCTAACATCATTGAAACGTGAGACTGGAGTTTGTTTGCAGTAGAAGTAGCAGAAGGCCCACTGCTCATCCACGTTCATTCTCTCTCTCTCTCTCTCTCTCTCTCTCTCTCTCTCTCTCTTTCTCTCTTCTCTCTTCTCTCTCCCATTTCACTATCTCTTTAAATAAATAACTACAAATATCTGGGGGTGGTGGCACACGCCTTTAATCCCAGCACTCAAGAGGCAGAGGTTGGAGGATTGCCATGTGTTTGAGGCCACCCTGAGACTCCATAGTGAATTCCAGGTCAGCCTGGGGCTATAGTGAGGCCCTACCGCAAAAACAAAAGAAAAAGAAAAAAAAAAAAAGAAAGAAAAAAGGAAAAAAGAAACACCTATAAATGATAGATAAGAAAGTAACAGGAAGAGTGAAATTAACAAAGAAAGCTTTTGGTAAGACCAGAAGGGAACAGAAGGTAGTGTGAGGACAGTGCAAGAATGCAAAAACCTAAACCTACAAGTTATCTGTGGTGACCACTCAGAAAAATATCTTTTTTTTTTTTTTTTCTTAAAATGACGTATAGTATAATCTAGAGAAAGATGAACACCCCTTTCACTCCAGCCCTCACTCGAGAAGCTGACGGAGGATATCCGTGAGTTCGAGGCCAGTCTGTGAGCTCTGCATGAGTGTGGCTGGTGTGGGCGAGGGCCTGTTTTCCCAACTTTCACGGTCCCACGTTTCAAACAGCAACCTCTAGATGGCACCCCGGGACCGAGGAAAGCACAGGGTCCTGCTAGTATTCCTAAATCGCCAAATCGCCTTCGGCTAGGCTTTCTCTTCTTCCCTCCCCCTCCCCTCAAATAAAAGTGGAAGTCAGGGCCTGCCTGATCTGCCGGCTGCTGCCATTGCTGGAGGGGGTGGGTGGGTGGGGCACAGCGGCCTAAACAACAAGTGCCACGTGATGTCTTTCTTCACCAGCAGGGCCTCAGCGGGAACCCAACCCCCCATCCCAGGGCAGGCTGCCTGCCATTGCCGCAGGCGGCGGCTCGAAAAATGCATTCAAGAGCCTGCCCCCCACCCCCACCCCTAGCCCCATAGATAAGACCTGTGTTTTCTTTGTTGACTTTTCTTTTCCTCTCCCTCCCGCCTTTCTTGAAACAATGACGTGCAATCTGTTAATTTTTGTGCTTAGGACAAGTGACGGTAAGGTTTTAATTAAAGATCTGAGGAAAACACTTCAACGTTAATTACAATACCCTAGCAGTTTTTCGGGGAACGACCTCCGTAACCTGACATCACTACGGCCAGCTCTGCCTACATTTAAGCAAGAAGGCAGAAAACACACATGCAGATAAGAAGAAGATTCACGCCTCGCTCGACCAGAATGCGTCTAAAGAATCAAAACAAATGGCGGCAGGCAGGGCGGGCCTGTGGTATTAAGGGATCACTGGGTAGGTTAGGGCTCTCTCTTTTTGTAACCTGTAACGTGAACTGAGGGAGGCGGTGGGGGTGGTGGGACCCATGGGCCCTCGGTTCAACACTCAGTAACATAATAATAATAATAATAATAATAATAATAATAATAATCGAATCTATACAACATACGCATAAGGAAATAAATCATTGTCAGCTAACCAATCTTCACACAAGATTTTTTATGTGGGGAGGCAGGGATCTGAACTCAAGTTCTCAGAGTTAGTTGCATCACGCAGCAAGCAGTTTATCCACTGAGCGATCTCCCCAGCTCAGTTTTAATTTAATTTAATTAATTTATTCATTTTTACTTTTATTATTATTTACTTATTTTTGGTTTTTCGAGGTAGGGTCTCTCTCACTCCAGCCCAGGCTGACCTGGAATTCACGCCCAGAAAAATTAATTACTTTGCACTGGTTACATTCATCACTGATTTCTTTTCTAAGATCACAGCGATCCAGAATTCTGCTACCGAAAAACAAGCAGACAATTCAGTAAAAATAAAATAAAACTGGAGCCGGGCGTGGTGGCGCACGCCTTTAATCCTACCACTCGGGAGGCAGAGGTAGGAGGATTGCTGTGAGTTCTTGGCCACCCTGAGACTGGGCTAGAGTGAAACCCTGCCTCAGGAAAAGAAAGAAAGAAAGAAAGAAAGAAAGAAAGAAAGAAAGAAAGAAAGAAAGAAAGAAAGACATAAAAGAAAAGCAAAAGAAAGGAACCAATTTTACAGTTTCTATTTGATTGCACCTGGAGGTGAGCAGGACTTTTACGTTAGCGCCCTTACCAATGAGCCGTCAGCCCAGTCATTGGAAATTTTTTTATTTTCTGAATTTTATATTTATTTACAGGTGGTTTTTTTTTTCTTTGCTTATTTGATGGAAAGATATATATGCACAGAGACTTAGAGAGAACATGCCCAAATTAAAGGCATGTGTCACCATGCTCGGCTTTTATTCTTGCTGTTGTCATTTGCAAGAAGAGAGAGACACAGACAGAGAGGGAGGGAGGGAGAATGGGTGTGAACCTTTGCAAGCAGGCAAGATGAACATCTCCCCAGCCCTTAGAAGTGTTATCTCTCTCTCTCACTCTCACTCTCTCTCTCTCTCTCTCTCTCTCTCTCTCTCTCTCTATCTCTCTCTCTCTCTCTCTCTCTCTCTCTCGCCCAGGCTGGAACTCACTCTGTAGGCCCACACTGGCCTTAAACTCACAGTGATCTTCCTACCTACCTACCTACCTACCTACCTCAGGCTCTCGAGTGAGTGCTGGGATTAAAGGTTGAGAAATATTTTATTGACAGTTCCCAGTTTAACTTGAATCACAATTTTCAGATTCATATGGTAATGTCCCGAAAATAATCATGGAAAAGTTAGAATTAGGGTTACTCAGGCTCCTCCTCTCCTTTTCACTAGTCCAACTCCTCCCGAAAGGTTCAAATGTTGCCCTTCATTCTTCCCTGTCATCCTTGAAGCAAGACTGACTGAGATCAGTCAACTCTAGTGCTATTTACTCTAGTCTGTGTGGCTTGCAAAATTCATCATGTAATGAAAGGATGTTTGGTTTCAGACTACTAACATTCTCTAATCCGGGAGTACTTTGGCAGGAAGCACCAAGAGGTGTCTGTTACTTTACTTTGCAGCAGCAACAGGCCCTGGTGCATGCGCTCTCTCTCTCTCTCTCTCTCTCTCTCTCTCTCTCCACCTTCCCCCCAAATTTCAAAAGTGTTACAGTGAGACATGAGACAAATGAAACACAAAAATGTGCAACTAAGAAAAAGAGGCACAAAAGCTCTTTCTGGCATCCCAAAGAATGAGAGACAGCTGATTCTGGGCCAGCTGTGAGTAACTTTGGCCCAGGAACAGACATTCAAGTTCTCTGGAATCACGAATCTTTCACTGTGGAAACAGTAATATTGACCTTTATAAGAAACGGGAGGAGAAGCCGGGCGTGGTGGCGCACGCCTTTAATCCCAGCACTCGGGAGGCAGAGGTAGGAGG
>CM070791.1:25897870-25902870 GCA_036346955.1 Dipus sagitta
GCGGGTGGGTCTCGCTCCAGGTCAGGCTCACTTGGAATTCACTATCAGGGTGCCATCTAAATCCTCACAGGCAGTCTTTGACCTCTACCCCCCTCCCCCACCTCCCTCCCTTCCTTCTAAAAAAAAAAAAAAAAAAAAAAAAGGCTCAAAAAATTCTGATTCTGAGCCAGCTGTGGGTAACTTTGGCCCAGTAACACATATTCAAGTTCTCTTGAATGAAGAACCTTTCATCCATCGTGGAAACACTAATATTGACCTTTATGAGAAACCGGAGGGCTGGAGAGATGGCTCCTTGGTGAAGGTGCAGCCACGTGTACAAAATGGTGCATTCTCTCTCTCTCTCTCTCTCTCTCTCTCTCTCTCTGTCACAAATAAATAATAATAAAATTTAAAAGAAGAAGTAGTGTATGTGTCTGGCGACAAGAGATCCTAGGGTGCCTATACATGCACATGTAAATAAAACAACAAAAACAACTGAAGGGAGGCTTGAGAAAGGAGTCCGTGGATAAAGGATCAGACGTGAAAAGCTAGGTGCGATTTCCAATACCCAGTTACGGCCATGTGCACAAAATGGCGCATGCTTCTGGAGTGCATTTGCAGCGCCTGGAGGCCCTATTGTCCCCATTCTCCCTTCCTCTCGCAAATAAATAATAAAAATCAATTTAAAAGGAAAAGTAGTGTATGTGTCTGGGCACAGGAGATCCTAGGGTGCCCGTATGTGCACATGAAATTAAAAAAAAAAAAAGAGAAGGAAGAAAAACCTTAATCCCAGCAGTTCGGAGGCAGGCAGAGGTAGGAGGATCGCCCACCGTGAGTTCAAGGCCACCCTGAGACTACATAGTGAATTCCGGGTCAGCCTGAGCCTAGAGTGAGAGCCTAACTGGAAAAACAAAACAAACACCTGAAGGAAGGACTCCGTGGATAAAGGTACTTGCTTGCAAAGCTTGGTGTGATTCACCAGGACCCACAATACAGCCACGTGTACAAAATGGTGCACTTGCAGTGCCTGGAGGGCCCTGCTATACCCATTCTCAACCCCCTCCCTTCTCTTTCTCTCTCTCTCTCTCTCTCTCTCTCTCTCTGTCATAAATGAATAAAAATAAAATTTAAAAGAAACAGCCGGGTGTGGTGGCGCACGCCTTTAATCCCAGCACTCGGGAGGCAGAGGTAGGACTCTATAGTGAATTCCAGGTCAGCCTGAGCTACAGTGAAACCCTACCTCGAAAAACCAAAAAAAAAAAAAAAAAAAAAAAAAAAAAAAAAAAAAAATTAAAAGAAACAGGAGGGAACTTTCTCTGTGGTGAAACGTGCTTGCCTGCAAATTAGGTTCGATTCCCCAGGACCTACCTACCTACCTACCTACCTACCTACAATACATTCTCTCTCTCTCTCTCTCTCTCATAAATGAATAAAAATAAAACCTAAAAGCAAAAGTACTCTATGTATGTGTCTGGTGACAAGAGAGCCTAGGGTGCCCATACATGCACGTGTAAATAAAAAATAAAAGGGGGGGGGGGGGGAGAAAGGAGGAAGGCTGAGAGATGGCTTCGTGGTGAAAAGTAGCCCCTCAATAGCCTCAATGAGCTCATGAGATAATAAATGGAGCCCAGACACACACACAGACACACAGACACACAGACACACAGACACACACACACACACACACACACACACACACACACGTCTCTGCCTTACAGATAGGTGGTGAATGTCACCTGTTGGAAAGGTGGTGGTAGTTTACATGTGGAATTGCACCAACCAACATGGAATCGAATGGATTGGGGCCACGGGGGTACAGAAGTCTATAGTGTCTGTCTGTATCTGGGGACAAGAGATCCTAGGGTGAGTTCTAGGCCACCCTGAGAATACATAGCGAATTTGAGGTCAGCCTGAGCCTAGAGTGAGATCCTAACTCAAAAAGAAAGAAAGGAAAGCAAGCAAGCAAGCAAGCAAGCAAGCAAGCCAGCCAGCCAGCCAGCCAGCCAGCCAGCCAGCCAGCCAAACAAACAAAATCTGAAGGAAGGACTGCGGATAAAGGTGCTTGCCTGTAAATCTAGGTTCAATTTTCCAGTTCAGTTCAGTACCTACCCACACGCAGCCATCTGGAGTGCATTTGCAGTGCAGTGCAGTGCCGTGCCTGGAGGCCCTGTTGTGCCTACTCCCTCTACCCCATACATAAAGAACAATAAAATTTAATAGAAAATTAGTGTATGTGTCATGCACATGTATGTATGTAAATAAAAAAGAAAAAGGCAAAGAAACAGAAGGAAGACTAGCTGGAGAGATGGCTCCATGGGGAAAGGTGCTTGCTTGCAAAGCCTATAGGCCCAGGTTCGATTCCCCAGCAGGACGGACACACACACACACACACACATATGTAAAGCCAGAAAGGGGCATACCAGGAGAAAGAAAGATGGATGGATGGATGGATGGATGGATGGATGGATGGATGGATGTGACAGGATTTCCAACGTGTTTTGTGCCACTGTGGCCACTGCAGGCCAGCAAAACCACCTCCCTCCATAGGTGAGCTTTTGGAATTTGAGTGAGTTAGCCCGTCTTCTTGTTCTTGTGTCATTTCTTTTTTAATGTCTGCCTGCTTCCTAAGCTTATTTTTTCTTTTGTTCATGACTTGAAACGCTGTAGCCCCTCTTTCATTTAAAAAAAAAAAAGAAATAATTTTGAAACCCTAAGCTACTGTATGTTTTGTTTGAGAGAGAGAGAGAGAGAGAGAGAGAGAGAGAGAGAGAGAGAGTTACTTGTTTGGCTATTTATTTGAAAGTGTGTGTGTGTGTGTGTGTGTGTGTGTGTGTGTGTGTAATCATGGCTTCATTCAGCCAGGTCAGTGTGTAGTCAGCAAGCTTTGTATTTATGCCTGCTCGCTCGCTCTCTCTCTCCCCCCCCCCTTGTTTTATAAAATTGCATTTGAAGTCTGGCACGATGATGTGTCTTCTTCTGTCAAGACACTCACTCCAGATAAAAGCGGACCAGTCAAGATTCCACTTTTGTAAAACAGCAATGAATGAGTTTATTTCACTGTGTTACAGAGCCCAGGTAGTATGAGGTAGTTCCTGGAGATTTAGAATCGTCTTAACGCCCCCCACCCCCAAACAAATAAGCGAACAGCAGCCAGCCACCGAAGTCACAAAGGTTCATCTGGCAGCAGTTTATAACGGCATGTGTCTGCCATTGTTCTGTCAGTTCTGCCTGTTCAAAGGCTTGGGCAGCATGGGGGAGGGATCGTAGCTCTGTGGTGTCAGGTTGCAACGACCGCTGGCTTGTGAGAAATTGTCAGCTCCTAAAGCAGGGCCCTTCTTCCAGGCATGTGAGCGCAGTGATTATCCACATCATGAGTTGAAGGGAGAGCCAGGCAGGAGCTACAAAGGAAGGAAAGAAAGAGAGTAAGCGAACGGAGGCTCCCCTTCACACAGCTTGTATACACACGTGTTCAAAGCACCTGCCTTACATTTGGAGGGGTTAAAATGGAGAGATGGCTTAGGGAGGGGTTAAGGCATTTACCGGGAAAGCTAAGGACCCAAGCTTTGAATGAATGAATGAATGAATGAATGAGTGAATGAGTGAATGAATAAAAAAAAATTTCAAAGTCAGGCATGCATGAAAAAAAAAAAAAAAGAAGTAGTAGTAAAGGTCCAGGCATGGCGGATTTGGCTCACGCTTTCAATATACAGAGGCAGAGTTACGGTGTGTGTTTAGCTGCAAGGTAGACAGGCAGGCAGAAACTTACCCAGGGTCTCTCTCCGCCGCGGACACGTGTGCGCATGCGTGGTGGCGGCAGCGTGCATCCACGGGTGCGTAGGTACGTATGTATAAACAAACAAACAGACAAGCAACTAAATAAAGATAAAATGAGTCAGGCGCGGTGGGGCAGGCAGAGATTCCTCATTGAGTTCGACAAAAACAGAAATCCTGTAAAAAAAAAAAAAGTACGTATTTAAGCCGATTGTTGAAATTGAAAACAAAAAGAAAAGAAAAGAAAAGAAAAGAAAAGAAAAGAAAAGAAAAGAAAAGAAAAGAAAAGAAAAGAAAAGAAAAGAAAAGAAAAGAAAAGAAAAGAAATCCACCCCACCCACCGACATAGACAGCTGCCCTGCCGTCCTCAAGCACTAGAGCGCCCCCTTGCGGCGGCGTTGATGTAAATAGACAACTGGTCGACCTTCCTCTTTCAAGAAAATGGCAGACAAGGGAGGAAAGCAAAGGTTAATTAAGAAACAGGCGAAGAAAGAAAAGAAAAGAAAAGAAAAGAAAAGAAAAGAAAAGAAAAGAAAAGAAAAGAAAAGAAAAGAAAAGAAAAGAAAAGAAAAGAAAAGAAAAGAAAAGAAAAGAAATCCACCCCACCCACCGACATAGACAGCTGCCCTGCCGTCCTCAAGCACTAGAGCGCCCCCTTGCGGCGGCGTTGATGTAAATAGACAACTGGTCGACCTTCCTCTTTCAAGAAAATGGCAGACAAGGGAGGAAAGCAAAGGTTAATTAAGAAACAGGCGAAGAAAGAAAAGAAAAGAAAAGAAAAGAAAAGAAAAGAAAAGAAAAGAAAAGAAAAGAAAAGAAAAGAAAAGAAAAGAAAAGAAAAGAAAAGAAAAGAAAAGAAAAGAAATCCACCCCACCCACCGACATAGACAGCTGCCCTGCCGTCCTCAAGCACTAGAGCGCCCCCTTGCGGCGGCGTTGATGTAAATAGACAACTGGTCGACCTTCCTCTTTCAAGAAAATGGCAGACAAGGGAGGAAAGCAAAGGTTAATTAAGAAACAGGCGAAGAAAGAAAAGAAAAGAAAAGAAAAGAAAAGAAAAGAAAAGAAAAGAAAAGAAAAGAAAAGAAAAGAAAAGAAAAGAAAACTAGAGCGCCCCCTTACGGGGGCTTTAATGGAAATAGACAACTGGTCGACCTCCTAATACGCCCGGGATGAGCAGAGACTAAGTCCGGGCGGACAACTGGTCGACCTGTTTGACCAGGGAGAGAGAGGGAGGAGACAGAGATCGA
>CM070791.1:25907568-25928206 GCA_036346955.1 Dipus sagitta
TTGCTATCGTGGGTAGAAAGTATCCCATTCATCTTCCAACTACCACATGATGGCACGCGGGGGCAGGGGAACGGGCAGATGTGAAAGATTCCAAGAACGCTGTGCAAGCTTGCTCCAATTGCGGCACTCGGGAGGATCCTTGTGAATTCCCTGCCGGGTTTTCAGACAGTCTTGTGAGATCCGTGGCAGCCAGGGCCCGGCGAGACCCTCGCTCCAGCGGCCCCTAAGTAAATCAACCAACCAAACAACCGACCGACCGACCAACCAATTCACCGAATAGACAGTTAGATGAAAAAACTACCATTAAAACTACGGGATAGCGGGGAAAAAAGATGCCTGTAAATTAAACACGGTTGGGTGTGCTGCTGTTGGCCACAGTTGGAAGCATCAGGAGAGGTGGCCAGGGGCAGCGGGGAAGATAGAAGGGCGATGTGACTGTGAGGGCTGTGTGTGATTGCACTGAGTTCCAGGGCGAGGAGGGGGGCGCTGAGTGACTGGAATCCTCCTCCCCCCCTCCCCCCCCCATCGATTTCTGAAGTGACCATGCCTCTGAACAGCTATGGAACTAACAAAAAGGGATCGCGAGTTCCCGTTGCAATTCACCGGATCGTGGGGCACGGAAGGCACGGTTGCAGTGTGGCCTTGTGTCTGTTCCTGTGTCTGTGGATTCATGGCGGCGTCCGCATCCCTTGCTCCGCAGGTTGCCTAGGCGGGGGATATGTCTGGCCTTCACGCCTTGGAATGCCGGAGGTAGCCCGTACTTCTGGGAGGAAGGGACTGTGAGCACGGCCTCAGTGCGTGCCCCTTGCGCCCGGGCAGGAACTTGGGATCCTTCCAGCGGCAGCAGTGGAAAGGCGCAGCAGGAGGGCAGAGCCCAGTTTCCTTCCCCGGGCAATGTCCCTTGCTGCCTGCGTGGGCTCATTCTCCTGGAGCACAATCTTCTTGTAATGTCTTATGCTCTTGGCATGAGTGGGGCGATTTTCTTGGTGCTGAACCCTGCCGCTTTGGGCGCGGCCGCAGGGACCCGTGAAGAGGGCCCAGGCACAAGCAGAGGCGGGTTTTTGGGCACGGGGGCGGGATGGAGACTGGCCGCAGCTGCTGGCTTCCCATGGGTCAGCGCCCCTCCTGCGGCACAGTGCTCCTGTCTTTGGGGGAGAAGGCTGCCGGCACTGGTGGACGCGTCCCGGCCCGTTGGAAGGATCGCTGGGATGTCAGCTCTGGGGTCCTGCGCCTCAGCAGCGTCGGGTGCTGCGGCTCCATGCTGGGAGCCCCTGCTTGGAAGAGTCCTGCAGCATCGGGTCGAATTGGCGCCAGGTGTCCCGCCCCTGGGGCTTCTCCTCCGTCATGAGCTCCGTGCAGTGAAGCCTCCGTAAGCCACGCGGCTCGGCAAAGGAGATTCCTTGTGATCTTCTCCAGGGCATTGGAGCGGCGGGGGCGGGTGCTTGTCCGGAGAGGGCCACCCGACAACGGATTGCCCCATTCCGCTGGCTTCCAAGCGAACACGCTTCCTGCTCGTCCTCCTGCTCCCCCCCGCGTGGGGCTCGAGAGCGCACATTTGCACTTGGCTTGGGGGGGGACGCCTGGCGTCCTATAGGGAGTGGCAGGCCCTGCCGCGTCCAGAGTTGACGGGTGTCTTAGAGTGCCACTTGGCTCCCCCGGGTGCAGCCTCATCTCGTACTGCCCCGCACAGGAGCTCGCCATGTCCTCTGGTGGGGAGAAGGAGGCCCTTTCCATGTCCAGGGAGGCCTGGCGCCCTGTGATGCCTGGGCCTGGGCGATGGGGCATCATGGAGCCTGGCCGCTCCTCCCTCGGGGAGTCGTGCCGATGCCTGCCTTCCGCACTGGGCTTCGCGGGGGGCCCTGGCGAGCCGCCTCTTCCAGCGGGCCGCCAGGTCCCTCGCCATGGGTCCAGGTGCGCGTGTTTGCGCAAGCCCTTCACGGTTTCCTGATGCGCTCCCTCAGGAGGTGGAGTCATGGGGTAAGGCCGAGAGGTTTCTCCAAAGCTTTCGCTGTTGTGTGGTACGGTTGAGGTCCATGCGGACCTGGCACTTCCACGCGTCCCTCAGCTCGCTATCTCCTCCATCCCCTTTCCTGGCTGGTGCGAGAGTGGCTCCCCTCAGGTGCGGCTCTCCCCAGCTAGCTCTCAGACTTCGCTCCCGCAGGGGTTTCCCAGCCGGGGACCTGGGCACAGCGCAAGCCGTCCCACCTCCGGGGCCTCCGCGATCCTCCTCATCTCCTCGCTGGTCGCCTGCCCAGCATCCCAGGATTTGCTTTCCAAGGACCTCCCGAATTCTCTGGTACTGCGCCGGCCCGCCCGTGCGCCGGACCTTTATATACTGCCACCGCCCCTTAGGCTCCGCCCTCCTTGGCTCGCTGGGCTTATCATTGGGCACCTCGCTCCTTGGGCGCCAAGATCCCTCCCCTGGTCCCCTCGTTTTCCCCACAAGCACGTCGGCCACACCCAGGGGGACGTGCGGCCTTCATAAAAGGGGAGGCCCTGTGCTCCACATGCCCACACTCACTTCCACGGGCTTGTGGGGGGGGTGTGGCCACAGGTTGTGCTCTGCCATCCCCCCCCCCCCCAGGGGGGGGCTCCGTGTCACTCTTCTGCGGCCTGGGCGCTTGGCAGAGCCACGTTTTCTAGTCATCACTAAACTCAGCTTCTTCTCCACAGAGACTCGATGTTCGAATATTCCCCTCCTTCCCTTCTTCAACAGCTACTATTCCTGCTTCCTTTCCGCTGTCGCTTTGCTGCTGTTCTTATGTATTTATTTATTTATTTGATTGCTTGTTTGTTATTTAATTATCTTTACTTACGGATTTCCTTTCTTCTTCTTTTTGGGTTTGGGTTTTGGTTCGTTGAATATTCCCTCCCGGGACCCCCAGAAAAAACTTTATGGAGCCCCAAACGCTCTGCCCCCCTGCCCACCCACCCCGCCCGTCCCTCACAATTCCCTAGGTGCCTGGGTTCATCAGGCAAATTAATGGATAAAAGTTTATTCTGGGGGGTACCCACAGGGCAATTTAATTCATGACCAGGTAAATTTGGAAAAAGTTGCTATCGTGGGTAAAAAATTTTTCCCCCATTCATCCCCAAAACTACCCACATGAAGGCACGCGGGGGCAGGGGCGGGAAGATGTGAAAGATTCCGAACCCTGTGCAGCTTGCCCCAAGGGGCGGCACTCGGGGGGAAAATCCTTGGAATTCCCTCCCAAGGTTCAGACAGTCTTGGAGATCCGTGGCAGCCAGGGCCACGCGAGACCTCGCTCAGGGCCCAGAAGTAATCAACAACCAAACAACCGACCGGGACCGACCCCCAAGCCCGAATAGACAGTGAGATGAATAACTACCATTACAAACTAAGGGATAGCGTGGAAAAGATGCCTGTAAATTAACACGGTTGGGTGTGCTGCTGTGTGGCACGTTTGTAAGATCAGGAGCAGGCTGGCCAGGGCAGCGGGGAAGTTAGACAGGGCGATGTGAATGTGAGGGCTGTGTGATTATTGCATGAGTTCCAGGGAGAGGAGGGGGGCGGTGACTGGAATCCTCGATTTCTGTGTGACCCTGCCCTTCTAACAGCTATGGAACTAAGCGAAAAGGGATCGCGAGTTCCCGTTGCAATTCACGGATCGTCCGGGACACGGAAGCACGGGTTCTAGTGTGGCCTTGTGTCTGTCCTGTGTCTGTGGATTCATGGCGGCGTCCGCATCCCTTGCTCCCGCCGGTGCCCTAGGCGGGGGATATGTCTGGCCTTCACGCCTTGGAATGCCGGAGAGTAGCCCGTACTTCCTGGGCCGGAGACTGTGAGCCACGGCCTCAGTGCGTGCCCCCCCTTTGGGCCCCGGGGAGGCTTGGGATCCCTTCCAGCGGAGCAGTGGAAAGGCGCAGCAGAGGGCAGAGCCCAGTTTCCTTCCGGCAATGTCCCTTGCTTCATGAGCTGGGCTCATCTCCTGGGCACATCTCTTGTAATCTCTTATGCTCTTGGCATGGTGGGTGATTTTCTTGGTGCTGACCCTGTCGCCTTTGGGCGCTGGCCCGCAGGGAGGGACGTGAAGAGGCTAGGGCACAAGCAGAGGCTGGTTTGGGCACTGGGGGGGGGACTGGAGACTGAACCGCAGCTGCTGGCTTTCACCTGGGTCAGCCGCCCCTCATGCGGCACAGTGCTCTTGTCTTTGGGGGTTGGAAGGCTGCCGCTGGTGGACGCGTGCGCCGTTGGCCAAGGATCGCCTGGGATGTCCGGCTCTGGGGCCCCGCGCCCTCAGCAGCGTCCCGGGATGCGGCGAGCTCCATGTGGGAGCCTGCTTGGAGAGGCCTGCAGCCTCGGTCGATCTGGGCCAGGGGTCCCGCCTAGGGCTTCTCCCCCCGTCAAGGCTCCGTGGCAGTGAAGCCTCCGTAAGCACGCGGGCTCGGCAAGGAGTTCCTTCGTGTTTCTCTCCAGGGCATGGAGCGGCGGAGGGCGGGTGTTTTGTCCGGAGAGGACCACCCGAACAGGATTCGCCCCCATTCCGCTGGCTTCCAAGGCGGAACAGCTTCCTGCTCGTCCTCCTGCTCTCCCGCGTGGGGCTCGCAGAGCGTCACCGTCGCACTGGGCTGGACGCCTGGCGTCCTGTAGGGAGTGGCGGCCCTGCCCGCGTCCAGGAGTAGCACGTGTGTCTTAGAGTGCACTCGGGCTCCCCCGGTGCAGCTCATCTGCGTTCTGCCACCAAGCAACAGGAGCAAGCAGTCCTTGGTGGGGAAACGAGAAGGGAGGGCCTTTCCATTCCAGGGAGCGCCTGGCGCCCTGTGCTGGGCCCGGGGCCAGGGCGTGGGGCATCCTGGAGCCCAGCGCTCCTTTCCCCTCGGGGGAGTCGTGCCGTGCCTGCCTTCCGCAATGGGCATTCGGGGGCCCTGACCGAGCAGCTCTTTCCTGCGGGCCGCCATGTCCCTCGCCAAGGGTCCCAGGAGCGCGTGTTTGCGCAAGCCCTTCACGGTCTTCCTGATTGCCCGTTCCTCAGGATGCGTTGGAGCATGGTAAGGGCCGGAGGAGTTTCCATAAGCTTCGCTGCTTGTGTGGGTACGGGTTTATGTCCAGGCGGACCTGGCACTTCCACGTGTCCCTCAAGCACCCGCTTCTTCCTCATCCCCTTGCCCCCTGGGGTGCGAGGAGTGGGCTCCCCTCAGGTGCGGCTCCCCCCAGCTAGCTCTCAAGACTTTCGCTCCCGCGGGGGGTTCCCCCAGCCGGGTCCTGGGCACAGCGGCAGGCGCTCCCACTCCCGGGGCCTCGCGATCCCCTCGTCTCCTCGCTTCGTCGCCTGCCCAGCACCCTGGATTCTGCTCTTCCAAGACTCCCGAATTCTCTGGTACTGGCCTGGCCCGCCTGTGCGCCGGCCTTTATATACTGCCCCACCGACCCCTTCCGGGGCTCCGCCCTCTTGGCTCGGCTGGGCTTTCATTGGCCACCCGCGCTCTTGGCGCCTAGGATCCCCTCCCCTGTCCCCTCGCTCTTTCCCCCCAAGCTCGTCCGGCCAGACCCAGGGGGACGTGAGCCTTCAATGAAAGGAGGCCCTGTGCCTCCACATGCCCACCACCTCCTTCACGGGCTGGTGCCACTGGTTGTGCCTCTGCCTCAGCTCGGGTCACTCATCTGCGGCCTGCGGCGCTTGCAGAGCCACGTTTTCTAGGTCATCACAACATTCAGCTTCTTCTCCCACAGAGACTCGATGGTCGAATATTCCCTCCTTCCTGCACTTAAACGCTTACTATCCTGCTTCCTTTCCCGGCTGTCGCTTTGCTGCTGTTCTTATGTTGTATTTATTTATTTGTTAGCTTTTTGTTTATTTATTTATTCATTTACTTACTGATTTCCTTTCTTCTTCTTCTTGCGTTGGTTGGTTCGTTGAATTCCTCCGGGCCCCCAGAAAAAACTTTATGGAGCCCCAAACCGCTCTGCCCCTCCTGGCCCCCACCCCACCCCGCCCGTCCTTCACATTTCCCTATGGTGCCTGGTTTTGCAGGCAAATTAATGGATCAAGTATATTCTGGGAGTATGCACATGCAATTTAATTCAGTGACGAGGTAGACTGGAAAACGTTGCTATCTGTGGTAGAAAGTATCCATTCCAAAAAAAAATATCCAACTACCCACATGAAGGCACGCGGGGCCAGGGGTACGGCAGTGTGAAAGATTCCAGAAGCCTGGCAGCTTGCCTTCAAATTGCGGCCTCGGGAGGATCCTTGTGAATTCCCTGCCAGGTTCAGACAGTCTTGTGAGATCGTGGCAGCCAGGGCCACGCGAGACCCTCGCTCCAGCGGCCAATCCATGGAGTAAAATCAACAACCCAAACAACGACCGACCAACAACCAATGCCACGAATAGAAGTGAGAGATAACTACCATTACAAACTAAGGGATAGCGTGGAAGATGCTGTATATTAAACCCGGCTTGCGGTGTGACTGCTGTGTGTCCACAGTTTGGAAGGCATCTGGGAGCAGGCTGGCAGGACAGCGGGGAAGATAGACAGGGCGATGTGAAAAGTGAGGGCGTGTGTGATTGCACTGAGTTCAGGGCGAGGGGGTGAGCGCGGTGATGGACGTCCTCGATTTCCTGATGTGACCCTGCCCTCTGAACTGCTATGGAACTAGCGAAAAGGGATCGCGAGTTACCGTTGCAAATTCACGGTCGTGGGGCACGAAGCACGGTTGCAGTGTGGCCTTGTGTCTGTCCCCGTGTCTGTGGTTCATGGCGGCGGTCCGCATCCCTTGCTCCGCCAGGTGCCTAGGCGGTGGATATGTCTGGTCTTCACGCCTTGGATGCCCGGTGCATAGCCCGTACTTCAGGGCAGGAAGATGTGAGCACGGGCCTCAGTGCGTGCCCCCTTGGCCCGGGCCAGGGACTTGCGATCCCTTTGCAGCGGCAGCAGTGGAAAGGAGCAGCAGAGGGCAGAGCCCCGTTTCCTTCCCTGGGCAATGTCCCCCTTTCTTCTGTGTGGGCTCCTCTCCTGGACCAATCTCTTGTAATTTTATGCTCTTGGGCCTGAGTGGGGCGATTTTCTTGGTGATGACCCTGCCGCCTTTGTGCGTGGCCCGCAGGGAGCCCGTGAAGAGGCCAGGGCACAGCAGAGGCTGGTTTGGGCACTGGGGCGGGACTGGAGACTGAGCCGCAGCTGCTGGCTTTCCAGGGTCAGCGCCCCCTCCTGCGGCACAGTGTCTGCCTTTGGGGGGAGATGGCTGCCGCCTTGTGGACGCGTGACGCCCTTGGCAAGGATCGCCTGGGATGTCAGGCTCTGCGGCCCCTGCTCTGGAGAGTCCTGCAGCCTCGGGGCGATCTGGGCCGGTTCCCCCCCCTGGGGGTTCTCCTCCGTCAAGGCTCCCTGGCAGTGAAGCCCCCGTAAGCCCGCGGCTGGAAAGGGTTCCTTGTGTTTTTTTCTCCAGGGCATGGAGCGGCGAGGGCGGGTGTTGCCCGGAGAGGGCCACCCGACAGGATTGCCCCATTCCGTGGCTTCCAAGGCGGAACAGTTTCCCTGCTCGTCCTCCTGCTCCTCCCGCGGGGGGCCCGAGAGGGGGCCCCCTGCACTGGGCTGGACGCTGGCTTGTAGGTAGGAGTGGCGGCCCTTGCCCCGTCCAGAGTAGACGGGTGTCTTAGAGTGCACTCTGGCCCCCCCCGGGTGCCCCTCATCTCGTTCCCCCCGCACAGGGCACGCCTGCCCTTGGTGGGGAGAAGGGGGCCCCTTTTCCATGTCCAGGGAGCGCTGGCGCTGTGCTCCCCGGGGGCCTGGGCGAGGGGGCACCCGGGAGCCCAGCCGCTCCTCCCTGGGGAGTCGTCCCGAGCTGTTTCCGCACTGGGCTTGGGGCCCTGCCGAGCCCCCTTTTCCCAGCGGGCCCCCAAAGCCCCTTTGCCAGGGCCCCAGGGCGCGTGTTTGCGCAAGCCCTTCACGGTCTTTCCTGAGCCCTCCCCCTCAGGAGCGTGGGCATGGGAAAGGGCCCGAGGGGGTTTCCCCAAAGCTTTCCTGCTTGTGTGGGTAGGGTTTGATGTCCAGGGGGACCTGGCACTTCCACGTGCCCCTCAGCACCCGCTTTCCTCCACCCCCTTCCCTGGCTGGTGCGAGGAGTGGCTCCCTCAGGTGCGTCCCCAGCTGCTTCAAGATTCGCTCCCGCAGGGGTTCCCCAGCGGGTCCTGGGCACAGCGCAAGCCGCTCCCCCCCTCCCGGGGCCTCCGCGATCCTCCTCGTTCCTCGCTGGTCCCCTGCCCAGCCCCCAGGATTTGCTTTTCCAAACCCCCCGAATCTCTGGTACTGCGCCGGCCCGCCCGTGCGCCGGCCTTATAACTGCCCCCCGCCCCCTTCCGGGCTCCGCCCTTGGCTCGCTGGGTTTCATTGGCCACCGCGCTTTTGGGGGCCCCAAGTCCTCCCTGGTCCCCTCGCTTTCCCCCACAAGCTCGCCCGGCCCAGACCCGGGGGGTGCCCTTCCGAAAGGAGGCCCTGTGCCCCCACATGCCCACCACCCTTCACGGGCTGCGGCCACAGGTTGTGCTCTGCCTCAGCTCGTGTCACTCATCTGCGGCCTGCGGGGTTGCAGAGCCACGTTTTCTAGTCATCACAACTCAGCTTCTTTTCCCCAGGACTCGATGTTCGAATATTCCCCTTTCCCTTCCTTCAAAAAGTCATCCTGCTTCCTTTTTCCCCGCGTCGCTTTGTGTGTTTTATGTATTTTTTTATTTTTTGTTTGTTGTTTGTTTTTTTATTTATTTTTACTTATGATTTCCTTTCCTTCTTTTCTTGGGTTTGGTTGGTTCCTTTTAAATTCCTCCCGGGGCCCCCCCGAATAATTTATGGAGCCCCAACGTTTTGCCCCCGCCCACCCCCCCCCGCCCCCTCCTACTTTCCCCAGGGGCCCGGTTTCAGGCAAAGGAATTGATCAAGTTTTTTGGGAGGGGTGCAATGCAATTTAATTCAGTGCCCGTTAGAATGGAAACGTTTCTATCGTGGGTAGAAAGTATCCATTCATCATCCACTACCCCCATGAAGGCACGCGGGGCAGGGGGCCCGGGCAGTGTAAAAAATTCCGAAGGGCCCGTGTAGCTTGCCTCCAAATTCCGGGCCCCGGGGGATCCTTGTGAATTCCCTGCCAGGTTCAGCCGTCTTGTGGATCCCTGGCAGCCAGGGCCACGGCAAGACCCTGCTCCAGCGACCATAAGTAAAACAACCACCAAACAACCGACCGACCAAAACCCAAACCCAAAGCACGAATAGACAGTGAAATGAATAACTACCATTACAAACTAAGGGATACCTGGAAAAGATGCCTGTAAATTAAAACCCCGGTTAGATGTGCTGCTGGTGGCCCCATTTGGAAACATCAGGGAGCAGGCTGGCCAGGGCAGGGGGAAGTAGACAGGGCGATGTGAATGTGAGGGCTGTGTGTGATTGCCTGATTCCAGGGCGAGGAGGGGGCGCGGTGACTGGTCCTCGATTTCCCGATGTGACCCTGCCCTCGGGACAGCTATGGAACTAAGCGAAAAGGGATGGAGTTCCGTTGCAAATTCACCGTCGTGGGGGCACGGAAAACCGGTTCAGTGTGGCCTTGTGTCTGTCCCGGGGCTGTGGATTTTGGCGGGTCCGCATCCCTTGCTCCCGCCGGTGCCTAGGCGGGGGTATGTCTGGCCCCACGCCCTTTGGAATGCCCCGGGGAGTAGCCCGTACTTCCGGGCCGGAAAACTGGAGCCCCGGCTCAGTGCGTGCCCCCTTGGCCGGGCAGGACTTGGGATCCCTTCCGCGGCCCGCAGTGGAAAGGCCAGCGGGGCAGAGCCCCGTTTCCTTCCCCGGGCAATGTCCCCTTTCTTCCTGAGCTGGGTCATCTCCCGGAGCACATCTTTTTGTAAACTCTTATGCTCTTGGCCATGAGTGGGGGATTTTCTTGGTGCTGACCCCGCCGCTTTTGGGGCTGGCCCCCAGGGAGCCCGTGAAGAGGAGGGCACAAGCAGAGGCGGTTTGGGCACTGGGGCGGGATGGAGCTGACCGCAGTGTGGCTTTCCAGGGTCAGCCCCCCCTCCTGGGACAGTGCTCCTGTCTTGGGGGGAGAAGGCTCCCGCCTGGTGGCGCGGGGCCCCCGTTGGAAAGGACCCCGGGGAGATTTTGGTCAGGGCCTCTGCGGCCCAGGGGGCCCTTTTGGAGAGCCTGCAGCCTCGGGTCGATCTGGCGCCGGGTTCCCCCCCCTGGGGCTTCTCCTCCGTCAAGGCCCGGGGCAGTGAAGCCCCCGTAAGCCCGCGGTTTCGGAAGGATTTCCCTTGGCTTTCTCCAGGGCATGGAGCGGCGGGGCGGGTGCTTGTCGGGAGGGCCACCCGACAGGATTCCGCCCCATTCCCTGGCTTCCAAGGCGGAACAGCTTCCTGCTCGTCCTCCTGCTCCTCCCGCGGGGGTTTTTGGGGAGGGCACCTTCCCGGGGGCTGGACCCCGGCGCCCTGTAGGGAGTGGCGGCCTGCCGCGTCCAGAGAGACGGGTGTTTAGAGTGCATCTGGCTCCCCCGGGTGCACCTTCATCTGTTCTCCCCCAGCACAGGAGCACCCCATGTCCTCTGGTGGGGAAAAGGGGGCCCCTTTCCATGTCCAGGGGCGCCTGGCGCCCTGTGCTCCCCGGGGCTGGGCATGGGGCATCGGGAGCCAGCCCGCTCCTCCTCGGGGAGTGTCCCGATGCCCCCTTCCGACTGGGCTTGGGGCCCTGCCGAGCCACCCTCTTCCAGCGGGCCGCCAATCCCTCCCAAGGGCCCCAGGAGGCGTGTTTGCGCAAGCCCTTCACGGTCTTCCTGACCCCGTCCCCCTCAGGTGCGTGGAGTCAGGGTAAGGCGAAGTTTCTCCAAAGCTTTCGCTGCTTGTGTGGGTAGGGGTTGATGTCCAGGCGGCCTGGCACTTCCACGTGACCCTCAGCACCCGCTTTCCTCCACCCCCCTTGCCTGGTGGTGCGAGGATGGCCCCCCTCAGGTGGCCCCCCCAGCTAGTTAAAGATTTCGCTCCCGCAGGGGTTCCCCCAGCGGGCCCTGGGAAAGCGAAGCCGCTCCCCCCCCCGGGGCCTCCGGACCCTCCTCGTCTCCTCGTGGTCGCCTGCCAGCACCCGGATTTGCCTTCCAAACCCCCCAATCTTGGTACTGCCCGGCCGCCCGTGGCCGGCTTTATTACTGCCCAACCCCCCCCTTCCAGGCTCCCCCTCTTGGTGCTGGTTTCATTGGCCACCCCCCGCTCCTTGGGCCCAAGATCCCCCCCCTGGTCCCCCCGCTTTCCCCCACAAGCTCGTCGGCCAGACCCCGGGGGCGTGCGCCTTCCCGAAAGGAGGCCGTGCTCCCATGCCCCCCTCTTCCGGGCTGCGTGCCACAGGGTTGTGCTCTCCCTCAGCTCCGTGTCACCATCTGCGGCCTGCGGCGCTTGCAGAGCCCGTTTTTTAGTCATCACAACATCAGCTTCTTTTTCCCCAGGACTCGATGTTGAATATTCCCCCTTTTCCCTTTCCCTTAAACCGCTTCTATCCGTTCCTTTTCCCCGCTGTGCTTTTGTGCTGTTTTAGTTTTTTTTATTTTTTGTTTGTTTTTTTGTTTTTTTTTATTCATTTATTACGATTTTCCTTTCCTTTTTCTTCTTGGTTGGTTGGTTCCTTGAAATTCCCCCGGGACCCCCCAGAATAACTTTATGGGCCCCAAAAGTTTTTCCCCCCCCCGCCCCCCCCCACCCCCCCCGTCCCCCATTTCCCTAGGGGCCTGGTTATCAGGCAAGGAATTGATAAGTTTATTCTGGAGGTATGCCATGCAATTTAATTCAGTGACCGTTAGAATGGGAAACGTTGCTTCTGTGGGGAGAAAGTATCCCATTCATATCCAACTACCCACATGAAGGCACGCGGGGCAGGGGCGGGCGATGTAAAAAATTCCAGAAGCCTGGTTGCTTGCCCCAATTGGCCCTCGGGGGGATCCTTGTGAATTCCCTGCCAGGGTTTAGACGTCTTGTGAGATCCTGGCGCCAGGGCCACGGCAAGACCCCCGCTCCAGCGACCAAAAAGTAAATCAACCAACCAAACAACGACCCCGACAACCAATCAATGACGAAAAAGACAGTGAATGAATAACTACCATTACAAACTAAGGGATACCTGGAAAAGATGCCTTGTAATTAAAACACGGTTAGATGTGCTGCTGTGTGGCCACAGTTTGGAAGCATCAGGGAGCAGGCTGGCCAGGGCAGCGGGGAAGATAGACAGGGCGATGTGAATGTGAGGGCTGTGGTGTGATTGCACTGATTCCAGGGCGAGGGGGGGCGCGGTGACTGGAACCCTCGATTTCTGATGTGACCCTGCCCTCGGGAACAGCTATGGAACAAAGCGAAAAGGGATCGCGAGTTCCCGTTGCAAATTCCCCGGATCGTGGGGCACGGAAGCCAGGTTGCATTTGTGGCCTTGTGTCTGTCCCTGTGTCTGTGGATTCATGGCGGCGTCCGCATCCCTTGCTCCCGCCAGGTGCCTAGGCGGGGGATATGTTGGCCCACGCCTTGGAATGCCCGGAGAGTAGCCCGTACTTCCTGGGCAGGGAAGACTGTGAGCCACGGCTCAGTGCGTCCCCCCTTTGGGCCCCGGGCAGGGACTTGGGATCCCTTCCAGCGGCAGCAGTGAAAGGCCGCAGAGGGCAGAGCCCAGTTTCCTTCCCGGGCAATGTCCCTTGCTTCCTGAGCTGGGCTCATCTCCTGGAGCACATTTTCTTTTTATTCTTATGCTCTTGGCCATGAGTGGGGCGATTTTCTTGGTGCTGACCTGCCGCCTTTGGGCGCTGGCCCGCAGGGAGCCCGTGAAGAGGCCAGGGCACAAGCAGAGGCTGGTTTGGGCACTGGGGCGGGACTGGAGACGGGAGCCGCAGCTGCTGGCTTTCCCAGGGTCAGCCGCCCCTCCTGGGCACATTTGCTCCTGTCTTGGGGGAGAAGGTTTGCCGCCTGGTGGACGCGTGACGCCGTTGGCAAGGGATCGCCTGGGTGTCAGGCTCTGGGGCTCCTGCCCCTCAGCAGCGTCCCGGGTGCTGCGGCTCCATGCTGGGACCCCCCTCCCTCTGGAGGTCCTGCAGCCTCGGGTCGATCTGGCGCCAGGTCTCCCGCCCCTGGGGCTTCTCCTCCGTCAAGGCTCCGTGGCAGTGAAGCCTCCGTAAGCCTCGCGGTTCGGCAAGGAGTTCCTTGTGACTCTTCTCCAGGGCATGGAGCGGCGAGGGCGGGTGCTTGTCCGGAGAGGGCCACCCGACAGGTTTCCGCCCCATTCCGCTGGCTTCCAAGGCGGAACACTTCCTGCTCGTCCTCCTGCCCTTTCCCGCGTGGGGTTCGAGAGCGGCACCGTGCACTGGGCTGGACGCCTGGCGTCCTGTAGGGAGTGGCGGCACTGCCCGCGTCCAGAGTAGACGGGTGTCTTAGAGTGCACTCTGGCTCCCCCGGGTGCAGCCTCATCTAGTTCTGCCCCAGCACAGGAGCACGCCATGTCCTCTGGTGGGGGAAGGAGGCCCTTTCCATGTCCAGGGGCGCCTGGCGCCCTGTGCTGCCCGGGGCCTGGGCGATGGGGCATCCTGGAGCCCAGCCGCCCCTTTCCCTCGGGGAGTGTGCCGATGCCTGCCTTCCCGACTGGGCTTGGGGGCCCCTGCCGACCCAGCCTCTTCCAGCGGGCCGCCAAGTCCCTCGCCAAGGGTCCCAGGAGCGCGTGTTTGCGCAAGCCCTTCCCCGGTCTTCCTGATGCCCGTCTCCCTCAGGATGCGTGGAGTCATGGGTAAGGCCGAGAGTTTCTCCAAAACTTTCCGCTGCTTGTGTGGGTACGGGTTGATGTCCAGGCGGACCTGGCACTTCCACGTGACCCTCAGCACCCGCTTCTCCTCCCTCCCCTTGCCTGGGGTGGTGCGAGGAGTGGCTCCCTCAGGTGCGGCTCTCCCCAGCTAGCTTCAAGACTTCGCTCCCGCAGGGGTTCCCCAGCCGGGTCCTGGGCACAGCGCAAGCCGCTCCCACTCCCCGGGGGCCCCCGCGATCCTCCTGTCTCCTCGCTGGTCGCCTGCCCAGCACCCAGGATTCTGCTCTTCCAAGACCTCCCCAATCTCTGGTACTGCGCCCGGCCCGCCCGTGCGCCGGGACCTTTATATACTGCCACCGCCCCTTCAGGCTCCGCCCTCTTGGCTCGCTGGGCTTTCATTGGCCACCGGCTCCTTGGGCGCCAAGATCCCTCCCCTGGTCCCTCGCTTTCCCCACAAGCTCGTCCGGCCAGACCCCGGGGGACGTGCGCCTTCCAGAAAGGAGGCCTTGTGCTCCCATGCCCCCCACTCCCTTCACGGCTGCGTGCCACAGGTTTTTGCTCTGCCCTCAGCTCCCTGTCACTCATCTGCGGCCTGGCGCTTGCAGAGCCACGTTTTCTAGTCATCAAAACATCAGCTTCTTCTCCCCAGGACTCGATGTTCGAATATTCCCCTTCCCTTCCTTCAAAAAGTACTATCCTGCTTCCTTCCCAGCTGTCGCTTTGCTGCTGTTCTTATGTATTTATTTATTTGTTTGTTTGTTTGTTTTTTTTTTTATTCATTTACTTACTGATTTCCTTTTCCCTTTTTCTTCTTGTTGGTTGGTTCGTTGAAATTCCTCCGGGACCCCCCAGAATAACTTTATGGAGCCAAACGTTTGCCCTCTCCCCCCCAAACCCCCCCCGCCCGTCCTAAAATTCCTAGGTGCCTGGTTATCAGGCCAAAAATTGGGTCAAGTTTATTCTGGGAGGTTGCACATGCAATTTAAAATTCCCGTGCAAGGTTAGAATGGAAACGTTGCTATCTGTGGGTAGAAGTATCCCATTCATCAAACCAATACCCAATGAAGGCACGCGGGGGCAGGGGCCCGGGGAGATGTGAAAGATTCCGATGCCTGTGAGCTTGCCTCAATTTTTTGGGCCCCCGGGGGGGATCTTTTTGATTCCTGCCGGTTTTTAACAGTCTTGTGAGATCCGTGGCAGCCCGGGCCACGGCGACCCTCGCTCCAGCGCAATAAGTAAATCACCAACCAAACAACCGAGACCAACCAACCATGCACGAAAAAGACGTGAGTTTAATAAATACCATTACAAACTAAGGATTTGGGGGAAAGATGTGTAATTAAACCGGTTGTGTTTCTGCTGTGTGCCACGTTGGAAGCATCAGGGGCAGGCTGGCCAGGGCAGCGGGGAGATAGACGGGGGGTTTTTGAAGTGAGGGCTGTGTGTGATTGCACTGAATTCAGGGCGGGAGGGGGGGCGGTGATGGAATCCCCGGTTTCCCGTGGGACCCTGCCCTTGAAAGTATGGAAACTAAGCGAAAAAGGGATCGCGAGTTCCCTTGCAATTTCACCGGATCGTGGGCACGGAAGCACGGTTGCAGTGTGGCCTTGTGTCTGCCCTGGGGCTGTGGATTCATGGCGGCGTCCGATCCCTTGCTCCCGCCGGTGCCTAGGCGGGGGTATGTCTGCCTTCACGCCTTGGAATGCCGGAGAGTACCCCGTATTTCCTGGCAGGAAGACTGTGAGCCACGGCCTCAGTGCGTCCCCTTGGCCCGGGCGGGGACTTGGGACCCCTTTTCCGCGGCCGCAGGGGGAAAGGCGCAGCAGAGGGCAGAGCCCATTTTTCCTTTCCCCCGGCAATTCATGGTTTCCCTGAGCTGGGCTAATTCCCTGGGGCACATTTCTGGTAATCTCTTTGCTCTTGGCCAATGAGGGGGCGATTTTTTGGGGGCTGACCCTCCTTTGGGCGCGCCCGCGGGGGAGCCGTGAGAGGCCAGGGCACAAGCAGAGGCTGGTTTGGGCATGGGGCGGGACTGGAGACTGAGCCGCAGCTGCTGGTTTTTCCAAAAGGGCAGCCGCCCCTCCTGCGCACATTGCCCCTTTTTTTTTGGGGGGAAGGCTGCGCCTGGGGGAAACGGTCCCGCTTTGGGCAAGGATCGCCTGGGATGTCAGGCTCTGGGGCCCCTGCGCCTCGCAGCGTCCCGGGTGCTGCGGCCATGCTGGGAGCCCCTGCTCTGGGGGGAGTCCGCAGCCTCGGGTCGACTGGCCGCCGGGTTTCTCCCGCCCGGGGTTTTCTCCGTCAAGGCTGTGGAGGAAGCTCCGAAAAGCCACGGGCTCGGCAAGAGTTCCTTGTGACTCTTCTGCGGGCATGGAGCGGGAGGGGGGGGTGCTTTGCCCGGGAGAGGGCCCCCCGGGGACGGATTCCGCCCATTCCCGCTGGCTTCCAGGCGGAAACGCTTCTGCCCCTTTTTACTCTGTCTCCGCGTGGGGCTGGGAGGGGCGGACCGTGCACGGCTGGACGCCGGCGTCCTGTAGGGAGTGGCGGCCCTCCCCGCCCCCGAGTGAGGGTGTCTTAGAGTGCATCTGGCCCCCCGGGGGGGCGCCCATCTCGTTTCCCCCCAGCACAGGAGCAGCATGTCCTCTGGTGGGGGGGGAAGGAGGCCCTTTCCATGTCAGGAGCGTGGCGCCCTGTGCTGCCCGGGGGCCCGGGCGACGGGCACCTGGAGCCCAGCCGCTCCTCCCCCGGGGGTCGTGCCGATTTCCTGCCTTGCACTGGGCTTCGGGGCCCGCCGAGCCAGCCTCTTCCAGCGGCGCCAATCCCTCGCCAAAGGGGCCCGGAGGCGGTTTTTCGCCCAAACCCTTCACGGTTTTTTCCTGATGCCGTCTCCTCAGGAGCGTGGAGTCTGGGTTTTTAAAGGCGAGAGTTTCTTCAAGGGTTTCCGCCCGCTTGTTGGGTAGGGGTTTTGTCCCGGGGGGACCTGGCACTTCCCCCGTGACCCCCCAGCACCCGCTTCTCCTCCTCCTTGCTGGCTGGTGCGAGGAGGGCTCCCCAAAGGGGCGGCTCTCCCCAGCTAGCTCTCAAGACCCTTTGTCCCGAGGGGTTCCCCAGCCGGGTCCTGGGCACAGCGCAAGCGCTCCCCCTCCCGGGGCCTCCGCGATCCTCCCGTCTCCTGCTTTGGGCGCCCTGCCCAGCACCCCGGATTTTGGTCTTCCAAGACCTCCCGAATCTCTGGTACTGCGCCCGGCCGCCCGTGCGCCGGACCTTTTTTATACTGCCCACCGCCCCCCTTTCCCGGCTCCCCCCTCTTGGCTCGCTGGGTTTTCATTGGCCACCCCCGCCCTTGGGCGCCAATTTCCCCCCTGGTCCCCTTTGCTTTCCCCAACAAGCCGTCGGCCACCCCGGGGGACGTGCGCCTTCCTGAAAGGAGGCCTTTTGCCCCCACAGCCCCCCCCCTCTTCCCCGGGCGCGTGCACGGTTGTGCTCTGCCCTCAGCCCGTGTCACTCACTGCGGGCCGCGGCGCTTGCAGAGCCAGTTTTCTAGTCATAAACATCGCTTTTCTCCCACAGAGACTTTGATGTTCGAAATTTTCCCTCCTTCCCTCCTTCAAAAGGGGACTATCCGCTTTCCCTTTTCCCCGCTGTCCTTTGCTGCTGTTCCGTATTTTATTTATTTTTTTTTTGTTTGTTTGTTTGTTTGTTTATTCATTTACTTACTGAATTTTCCTTTCCTTTTTTCCTTTCTTGGTTGGTTGGTTCTTTAAATTCCTCGGTCCCCCCAGAATAACTTTTTGGAGCCCCAAACGCTTTGCCCCCCTCCCCCACCCCACCCGCTCCGCCCTCACATTCCTAGGTCCCTTTGGTTATCAGAAATTTAAAATGGTCAAGTTTATTCTGGGGGGGTATGAAATGCAATTTAATTCAGTGACAAGGTAAAATGAAACGTTGCTATCTGGGGTTGAAAGTATCCCATTCTTTCACCCAATTACCACATGAGGCCCCCGGGGGCAGGGGAGGGCAGTGTGAAAGTTCCCAAAACCCGTGCAGCTTGCCCCCAAATTTGGGCATCGGGGGATCCTTGTGAATTCCCTGCCAGGTTCACACAGTCTTGTGAGATCCGTGGCGGGCCAGGGCCAGGGCGGACCCTCGCTCCGCGGCCAAAAAGTAAATAACCAACCAAACAACCGACCGACAACCACCAATGCCGAATGACGTGGTGAATAATACCATTACAAACTAAGGGATAGGGGGAAAAGAGCCGTAAATTAAAAGGGTTGGGTGTGCTGCTGTGTGGCCACAGTTTGGAAAGCATCGGGGAGCAGGGGGCCGGGGCAGGGGGGAAAGATGACAGGGCGATGTGAATGGAGGGCTGTGTGTGATTGCATGAGTTCCAGGGCGGGGAGGGGGCGCGGGGGACTGGAATCCCGTTTCCTGATGTGACCCTGCCCTTGAAGCTATGGAACAAAGGAAAAGGGGGGATCGCGGTCCGTTGCAAATTCCCCGGATCGTGGGGCAGGGAAGCACGGTTCCAGGTGGGCCTTGTGTTTTGCCCCTGTGTCTGGGATTCATGGCGCGTCCGCATCCCTTGCCCCCGCCAGGTGCTAGGCGGGGGATATGTCTGGCCTTCACGCTGGGAATGGCCGGAGAGTAGCCCGTACTTCCTGGGCAGGATGACTCGTGAGCCACGGCCTCAGTGCCGTGCCCCCTTGGCCCGGGCAGGGGACTGGATTCCCTTCCAGAGGGCAGCGTGGCAAGGCGCAGCAGAGGCAGAGCCCGTTTCCTTCCCGGGCAATGTCCCTTGGCTTCCTGAGCTGGGCTCATCTCCTGGAGCACATCTTCTTGTAATCTCTTATTCTCTTGGCCTTGAGTGGGCGATTATTCTTGGTTTGCTGACCCTGCCGCCTTTGGGCGCTGGCCCGCAGGGGAGCCGGTTGAAGAGGCCTGGGCACAAGCATGAGGCTGGTTTGGGGCACTGAAAGTGGCGGGACTGGATGACTGAGCCGCAGTTGCTGGCTTTCCCAGGGTCAGCCGCCCCCCTTCCTGCGGCACAGTGTCCTTGTCTTTGGGGAGGAAGGCTGCGCCTGGTGGACGTGTCCGACGTTGGCATGGATCGCCTGGGATGTCAGGCTCTGGGGCCCCTGCGCCTCAGCAGCGTCCCGGGTGCTGCGGCTCCATGCTGGGAGCCTCCTGCTCTGGAGAGTCCTGCAGCATCGGGTCGATCTGGCGACAGGTGTCCCGCCCCTGGGGCGTCTCTCCGTCAAGGCTCGTGGAGTTGGAAGCCTCCGTAAGCCACGCGGCCCTCGGCAACCGGGTAGTTCCTTGTGATCTTCTCCAGGGCATGGAGCGGCGAGGGGCGGTTGCTTGTCCGGAAGAGGGCCACCGACAGGATTCCGCCCAATTCGTGGCTTCCAAGGGGGAACACGCTTCCTGCTGTCCTCCTGCTCCTTCCCGCGTGAGGGCTCGGAGAGCGGCAACGTGCATGGGCTGACGCCTGGCGTCCTGTTGGGAGTGGCGGCCTCCTGCACGCGGTCCAGAGTAACGGGTGTCTTAGAGTGCACTCTGCTCCCCCGGGTGCTGATATTATCGTTCTGCCCCAGCAAGGAGCAAGCCATGTACTCTGGTGGGGAGAGGAGGCCTTCCTGTCCAGGGGAGCGCCTGGGCCTGTGCTACCGGGGCCTGGCCGATGGCATCCTGAGCCCAGCCGCTCCTCCCTCGGGGAGTCGTGCCGATGGCCTGCCTGCCTTCCGCACTGGGCTTCGGGGCCCTGCCGAAGCCAGCCTCTCTCCAGCGGGCCGCAAAGTCCTCGCCAAGGGTACCAGGTGCGCGTGTTTGACGCAATGCCCTCACGGTCTTCCTAGTTGGCCCGTCTCCCTCAGGATGTTTTACGTGGTGTACATGGGTAAGGCCGAGAGTTTCTCCCCAAAACTTTCCGCTGCATGTGTGGGTAGGGTTGATGTCCAGGCTGACCTGGCACTTCCCCGTGACCTCAGGCACCCGCTTCTCCTCCTCCTTGCCTGGCTAGGTGCGAGGAGTGGCTCCCCTCATGTGCGGCTCACCAGCTAGTCTCAAGACTTCGCTACGCAGGGGGGGGTTCCCCAGCCGGGTCCTGGGCACAGCGCAAGCGCTCCCACCTCCGGGCGCCTCCGCGATCCTCCTCGTTCCTCGCTGGTCGCCTGACCAGCACCAGGATTCTGCTCTTCCAAGGGACCTCCCGAATCTTTGGGACTGCGCCCGGCCCGCCCCCTGCGCCGGGGCCCTTGATCTATGCCACGCCCCCTTCCAGGGGTCCGCCCTCTTGGCTCGTGGGCTTCTCATTGGCCACCCGCCGCTCCTTGGGCGCAAGGATCCCTCCCCTGGTCCCCTCGCGTTCCCCACCAAGCTCGTCCGGCCAAGACCCCAGGGGGGGCGTGCGCTCCACGAAAGGGAGGCCCTGTGATCCACATGCCCACCAACTCCTTCTCGGGCTGCGTGCCACAGGTTGTGCTCTGCCCTCATGCTCCGTGTCACTCATCTGCGGCCTGCGGCGCTTGAGAGCCACGTTTTTAGTCATCTCAACATCAGCGTCTTCTCCACAGGAGACTCGATGTTCGAATATTCCCCTCCACCTTCTTTCAAACATCTACTATCCTGCTTCCTTTTCCAAGCTGTCGCCTTTGCTGCTGTTCTTATGTATCTATTTATTTGGTTGTTTGTTTGTTTGTTTGTTTTACTTATTTAATTTCATTTACTTACTGATTTCCTTTCCTTCTTCTTCTTGGTTGGTTGGTTCGTTTTCAATTCCTCGGGGACAACTCCCCCCAGTATAACTTTATGGAGCCCCCAAAAGCTCTGCCCCTCCCTGCCCCACCCCACCGCTCGTCCGCACATTTCCCTAGGTGC
>CM070791.1:25941126-25972665 GCA_036346955.1 Dipus sagitta
AGACAAAATAAACCTCTTTCTCCCACAAGCTGTTCTTGGTTGGATGATTTCTACCAGCAATGCAAACCTGACTGCAATAAGCCTGCTTAAAGGTTTCTAGTTCATATTCATTCATGACATGCACATTGCTGTGTAGCCTAAATAAGTTGTTTCACTAAACTGGGGATTACATTGTTTTAATTTGTAGGCAATAGTTCTGTACTGGGTGGATAGTTGTCAGAGTGTGTCCACTGGAATTGTTTGAATGCTATGATCTGACCTTCCACTGGATTCTCAGGTGTAAGTCCAAAAGAGAGTTTTTGCACTCGAGGGGAAACAGGTGGCAGTGAGCTGCGGCGAGCCCCCCCGACCAGCGGGAAAGAACAATCACCACACGAGGATCCTTCTTGATCACACTTTAATGGAGAGCTCTTGGTTAACAGGAGAGCGGAAGGAGAAGGACGCGGGGGCGGGATGTGCAGCTACCTTTATAGGGGGATGGGCAATAAGGCACCTACGGATTGGCTGCTTACCCGCTTGTCACCGCCAGGCGCCACGGGATAGGCTCAGGACAGGTTGCGTCAAGCGCATGCGCGTACCTTGAATACGGTTGGCGCGAAAGCACTGTCGTAAAGAAGCTGAACGCCACGAGGTCAGCGCCATCTTTATAAAAGCGGATTACATGTGGTTTCGTGCAGTGCCAGCGACATCTAGTGGTGGGGACTAGATGTGGCTCCCTGCAGTTCCCCCTTTCTATTATAAAGCGCAGCAGGTGAAGGTAGAGGTTTGATCTCTGATAAACAAAAGGACATTGTGAAGACCCCAGGCCAGGTGGCCAGCCAGGCTGGTGCCTCACCCGTCCGGTACCTTTTCTCAGAGATGGGATGTCGGTACCAACCCATATGCAATCAAACATGCCCTCCATGAGGCTGCTAAGAGCATACCTCATGTGCAGTACTTTGTCTCGCAGCCTGAGCGCCAATGAATGTCGTGTTCCCAACACCAACCCTCTGCCTATCCTTGTGCAATGGGCACTTCAGGCCCTAAGGGTGCAAGGGCCAGGGGAAACTAGGTGCTCTTTAGGGCCGACAGCCAAATCTGGGGGGAGGACCCACACTCCAAAGCGGCAAGTGCTTGAGAAATAACTACCTTGTCCCGCCTGGTCTGGGCTTGCAGGCGACAAATCAACCAGAGGCACAGCGCACAGCCCCCAAGGCAGCAAACTGCAAACATCCCTACCCCTACCCACTCCTTGAAGAAGGAAAAGGCAGAAGAAAGCCAAGAGGTAAAACCCTCAGCCAGGCTAAGGTCCACTCGCGTGGAATTGATCATAACAATAGCTTGTCTTAGTTCTTCCAATTCCGCATCAAAATCTAGGGACCAATTCCCTGCCAAGTACAAGGACAGTTGCTTTGACAGATTTGCTGCCCTTGTAAAGTTTTCATATTGAACACTAGTGATACATAAGGCATTAAGTTTCCATTCACATCCCAACTGAGCGATTTGCCAAAGAACATCAATTTGCTCCTGAACTAGGTCCACCCTTTGATTTAGGATCATAATGCCACCTTTGAGTTGGGAATTTAAATTTGATTGTGTGTCTAAGGCGGCAGCTGTGGAAGAAGCCAAGGTATTTAAGGTAGAGGCGGTTTGAACGGAAGAAGCCATGGCTACACCTGCGGCTGTAGCTGCGGCAGCAGCAGCCGCCACCGCAGCAATAACAGCGGCCGTAATTCCAAAATCTCTCTTATGCCTGAACAAAGACAATGTACTAGGAGCCTCTACAGGCACGGGGACCCAACGGGGGACCCTAAGTACCATGGCTCTGTGATAGAGTGTTGCGTCCCAACATTGGGACAAATAACAAGAAGCATTAGAACAATTGCTGAAAGAAAAGTTACTAAGGACAAACATGAATGGTGGATGGACACACACCGGGGTGGGGGCATAAGAGGCATTTTTTCCTAGGTATTCTCCTATCCGGGTGACACCCCCGAGCACTCCCCCAAATCTCCATTCAAGGAATTCGCTCAGGAATAGTAGCTCATGGACTACTCCAGACACATTATTACGGGCAACTGTCCCCCCCCGTAATAAAACAAAGGGTGTCATATCTGTGCAGCTACCATTAACCCCACACAGAACCCACTTTGAAAATGGGTTCATATTACTATCCTGTAGAAATGGTCCCTCCTTCCACGACAACTGTAAAGGAAAAAGCCCTTTCATATTCGGGGAATAAGTAAAGGTCCGTCCCACATCTGCCCAGCCCACAGTACTGGACTGGCATTCCGTCCATGGCCAAAGGTCCCCTTCATAAGTTCCCATACAGTGAGGTGCCAGGCGTGGTTGAGGCAGAGTCACAGTACCTCTCTGGCCACGAAAAAAGGTACCATTGAGCGATATCACCTCTTCTGAGAAGGGGTAACTATAAGCTTTGTGGGACGAATTCTGAAAGGTAGATTCTGGGCCCCATCTCCTGTTCCCCCTAAACCAAGCAAATGCCTGCATCTCCAGTTGTATACAAGAGTCACGTTCACGGGCGAGAGTAAAGCAGAGACTTCCACTTTCCTCGAAGTGTCGAGCCTCCCCCAGGGGGGCAAGGGTCAGGTCTTTAACAACCGTAGGGAGATTGAGACCTTGCTGAGTAGTGAAGAACCGAGGAAGGACTCTCGCCGTGTGGCGAACGGGCAGGGGCTTGGGGAAAACAGACAGGATGCCCCAGCGCAATTCTCCTCTACTAGTCTCCAGGCACATAAGGATCAGCATCCACAGGATCTTTGGCACTCGTACTTGGATGGCCATCCTCGTCCCCTGGACTCTCCTCTGGAGTTGATGTCAGCGTCTTGACTAGCCGGGCCGGGACCCAATGTGGCGATTCCTGGTCCTGTGGAAAGACACAAACAGCTCCCCTGGATCTTACCAAAGCAGGATCCGGTCCCTTCCATTTATTATCCAACACATCCTTCCACATGACCAGTTCCGGATGTGCTTGTGCCCCCTGGTGACAATGTCTGTCTGCTGCAGACCTATCATGAACATCCAAAACTAAAAAATTAAGGGTATAGAGTGCTAGAGAGACTCTCTCCTTGGGGGTTGCATTCTCCGCTATCCCCCTTCGTTGCTTAAAAAGGATAGCTTTTAAACTTTTATTTGCTCTCTCCACAATACCTTGGCCTTGTGGGTTGTAAGGTAGGCCAGTAGTGTGGGCAACCTGCATCTGGGCACAGAAGGCACGAAAGCCAGAGGAAGCATAAGCAGGGCCATTGTCAGTCTTTAGGCGTCGCGGTTTTCCCCAAGACGCCCAGGCTTCCAAACAATGAGTTTTTACATGAGTAACCTTTTCCCCTGCAAGAGGAGAAGCATGTATGATTCCTGAGCAAGTATCCACCGAGACGTGCAGGTATTTAAGCTTGCCAAATTCCAAGACATGAGTAACATCCATCTGCCAAAGATCACCAGGTCTTAGGCCCCGTGGGTTCACACCCACATGTGGAGAAGGCAGGAAAGTGACACAGGATTGACAAGCCTTAACAATATCACGTGCCTCGGACCTAGAAATGGCAAAGGTCTTCCTTAAGGTGTTAGCAGGAACATGATACAGTCTATGGAACTCGGTGGCCATATCTTTAGGACTACTCATGGCTAACATAGTCATCCGCGTGGCTTTGTCTACCAAGTCATTTGCTTGAGATATAGGTCCTGGTAACAAGGAGTGAGCACGAACATGAGTAACATAGAAGGGGGAAGAGCGTTGCCAAATGAGAGATTGAATTTGAGAAAGAATGTTTGAGACAGGACTAGCAGAACGAATAGAAGCAGCAATTTCCAGTCCAACAACTGCATTAGCCACATACTGTGAGTCTGTGAACAAATTAAAGGGACTACCAAAAGTCTGAAACACCTCCAAGACAATCATGCATTCCACAATTTGGGGAGAGTCAGGCCTATAGAACTTCACCACAGGTTCTGAGCCCTGAACCATATAAGCTCCGCGACCTGTTTTTGAGCCATCAGTGAAAATGGCAGGGGCTGAGGGCAAAGGGCCCTTTGATGTGACCCGGGGAAAATAGACTAAATTTTTTTCCACGAAGGACAGAATGGGGCTTTTTGGGTAATGGTTATCTATAGGATTTGGAAAAGCACACATAAGAATGCTCCATTCATCAACCGTACCGGATAGAGTCTCTACTTGTTCCTTAGTATAGGGGATGATAAGCTTATCAGGCAACTTTGCAAAATGAGTTAGGCACAATTTTAAACCCAAACAAGCCTGTTGGGCAACCAACTGTGGGAAGTACTGCAGGGTACGAGCTCCCAAGGAATGTCCATGAATCCACAAAAGAGGGCCGTCCTGCCATAGCACTCCCGTGGGGACATCCCTTGTTTTTAGAATACAAAGAAGTGGACTAGAAGGGTCAAAGCGTTTAAGCTGTGCCTTCATAAGGGCCTTTTCTATTTTGCTTAAGGCTTGACGAGCTGGCTCAGTGAGCACACGAGGAGAGGTAATCTCAGGATCACCCTCCAAAATGGAAAACAATGGTAACAAATCTGCACGGGGGACATGGAGAAAACCTCGCAACCAATTAATGTCCCCCAAAAGTTTTTGAAAATCATTTAATGTATGCAAATGGGAGGTACGGATGCAAATTTTTCGAGGTTTCACAGACTGAAGGCCAATGACGGACCCAAGGAAATTTACTGAATCCGTTTGCTGGACCTTCTCTGGGGCAATAAAAAGACCCTTATGTTCCAATGCCTTGACGACCTCCTGAAAGGAGACATGCAAAACATCTAAGGTGGGGGCTGTGAGTAGGATATCATCCATATAGTGGATCATACGTAAAGAGGGGAACTGTTGTCTTACTACAAATAACACTGAGTCTACATAAAGCTGGCACATAGTGGGACTGTTGGACATCCCTTGTGGCAACACACGCCACTGAAAGCGGGCATCAGGCTTCTCATGATTTACAGCTGGTAATGTGAAAGCAAAACGCTCTCTGTCCTGAGGGCAAAGGGGTATGGAGAAAAAACAGTCTTTAATATCTAAAACCATCACTGGCCATTCCCTGGGGAGAGCAGAAAGCGCTGGCAGGCCCCTCTGAACTGGGCCCAGGACCTGCATTTGAGCATTGACAGCCCTCAAATCATGTAATAATCGCCACTTTCCAGAGGACTTTTTAATCACAAATATAGGTGTGTTCCAAGGGGAAATAGAGGGCTCCAGGTGGCCTAACTGCAATTGTTCCTCAATTAACCTCTGGGCTGCTTCCAGTTTTTCCTGTGAGAGGGGCCACTGAGGAACCCACACTGGCTTATGAGTCATCCAGGGTATGGGCACCTGTTCAAAATTGGAAGCAGAATTTTCAGTGGTCCCTAAGAAAAACCCAACCCAAAGCGATCCAGCTTCTCCTCCGGGATGATGGGCTGAGGTCGCCCTTGAAGGTGCTTCCCTAGACCTGAGCCTGGAACAAAGCCCTGAATTTTCATCATATTTTTACTAGCTTCTGAATATTCATTAGTCAAGCGGAGATTCATCTGGGTCTGAATATCTCTTCCCCATAAATTAATGGGAACATCCAACACAAAAGGTTGGATTTTTCCCTTTTGACCCTCTGTAGTGGTCCATGTTAACTCCTTTGCACTCATATGTGGTGTTTTAGCAAACCCTAAGCCTTGCAAGATCTGAGCTGATCTCTGCAAGGGCCAGGCTTTTGGCCAAGAATCCAATTTTATTATACTTTTATCTGCCCCAGTGTCCACCAGTCCTGAGAATTCTCTTCCTTCTATGGTCAGGCGCAGAAGGGGTCTTTGATCCAACTCCAAAGACAAGCAGGTCAAGTCCACACCGGTAGACCCAAGGCTCTTGTCACCCCTTTCCTTATCTAGTGCAGGAAATAGAGAATGGTTAGAAGGCAAAATCAGCAATTGGGCAATACGGTCCCCAGGGGCCACTGACACTGCCCCATAGGGGGAATGACAAAGAATTTTAATTACACCTGTATAATCTGGATCGATAACACCGGGGAAGACTATGAGACCCTTTAAAGTAGAGGAGGAGCGCCCCAAAAGAAGGCCCACCGTATCTCTTGCTAGCGGGCCAGACACATCTGTGTCCAGGATTTGCACGCCCATTTCCGGAGTTAAGACCAATCCGGAGGTGGCACAGAGGTCCAGGCCTGCGGAGCCCGATGTTGCTCTCCGGGCTGAGGCAGCGGGGGATCTGGCGCCACAGTCACCGGGACCTGAGGTGTCTGCATTGCCCCATAAATTTGTGGGCCCTGGGAACGTGGGCCCTTCCCCCCGTTTTTTTGGTCCTGATTACTTGAAAGAGGGGGGAGGGGCAGACCATTAATATCCCTCACAGATCTACATTCATTAGCCCAGTGTTTTCCCTTCTTACATCTAGGACAAGTCCCAGGGGGGCGCTGTGCCGGTCCCGCATCTCGGACAGGGGCTGGGCTATCCGCTTGAGGACATTGGCGTTTAAAATGTCCCAATTGACCACATCGGAAACAGCCCTTTTGAGTCCCTGTCCGTTGAGCCTTAGCGGCAGCTATGACTGCTGCTGCTAATCCTGCATTAGACAGAGGCCCCCCTATCTCTCGACAGGCTTTGAGCCAGTCATCCAATGTTCCCCTTCTTACTGGTTGTATAGCCTTTTTGCACTCCTTAGTGGCCTGTTCAAATATTAGCTGTTGTATAAACGGCATGTTGTGGTCAGCAAGGCCAATTGTCTTTTCTGCCACTTCCAACATTCTAGCTGAGAAATCAGAAAATGACTCTGTAGGGCCCTGAACAATCTTAGTCAACTGTCCTGCGGCCTCTCCCTTATTGTGGAGCTCCTTCCATGCCTGATAATGAATATTATTAATTTGGATATACACGTCTGGATGAAAATCGAGCTGATCTGTAAGAAAGGGACCAGTCCCCAGAAGCATATCAGAAGACCAGTCCCAGTCCCCTTTCATAATATTCTGCCTAGCTTGTTCTTGGGCTTTATCAGAAATCAGTGATCTGAAATCCAAATATTGCCCCCTCGTTAGGCAAGCCCGGGCTAAATCTAACCAATCACCAGGAGTAAGGTTGCGCTGCGTGAGTCTGCGAAGCAGCATAAGTGAATAATCAGCAGTGGGTCCAAAGTCTTTGCAGGCCTGGACTAAATCTTTAAGTTCCGTATAGGGGATTGGCTCCCAGCCTCTTTGATTGGTAGTGTTATTCAAAAAAACCGGGAAAGCGGAGGCCAGGCGGGACCACGTGCGCGGCTTAACAAAATGGCTGCGATCCTCGGCTGGGACATGGGGGGGGGGAACATGAGGGCGTGGCAGAGCACTAGGCGGTGCTCGGTTTCGAATACCAACTTCCTCTTTTAAGGCACTCCTCCCCCTAACCGCGGGAGGGCAGACACGCCTGCCCACAAACTGAGTATCCTGAGTACAAAGCAAAGCTGCCTCCTCTAAATCCTGTCCCTCTGTCCCACTGGAGTCCTCCTGATCAGAAGCAGAACTACTGCCGTGATCGTCTCGTATACTCAGGTGTCGCAGCGGCTGTAGGGAAGGATATAACCCCACAGCCCCCTGCTGCGGCGGGGCCCTAGGGAAGTCCTCACCCCTCCTGTGCATACAGCCGGAGCCCTCATTACTCTCTTCTAACGGGGGTGCCTTCTCCTCTACATGGCAGGGAACCTTTTCCTTGAAATGACTGGCCACATTGGGAACTCCTCCCGGGAACTGACTGGCCCTTTTTTCCTGTACTTCCGTATATAATCTGGGTTTGCTATCCCCACTTGCATCAGATTCTGACAAACTATCCTGATGTTGCCTGAGCCGTCTCCGGCCCTCCTGAAGTGGGTCCGGGTGGCTTCCAGAACGTAAACAAGAATGTATCATCCTCCAGAAAGGGAGGGTACCTCGACCTAAGTGCCCCTCCTCCCTAGCCGCCTCAAGGTCTTTACCCAGCTTTTCCCATGAGGGCAATGAGAGATCTCCGGACACCGCAAACCATGGAGCCGCAGCATCAATGTCCTTAACAATCTTTTTAATAGTGGCATTAGAGACCTTTAGATCACGTTGTTTCAAAACTTCCTTTATAGGCTGAGTAAAATCAATGGGAGAAAACCGTGCACTCGATGTATTGCCCATCACGAGCTGGAAGGCTGGAAATAAAACTAACAGCCAGCCCCACGCTATCTACTGAGGATTTATCTGACTCGAGGCTCCAAGGACCAGAGCCGCGTTGTCTACCGCGGGTTTAACCGGTCCAGGCTATTAGCAGACTAGGCAGGATAGAAATGAACGCAAAACAATAGAAAGGCCCAGACAAAACAAACAAAAAACAGCAAGAACAGCGAGGCCCTCAGACACGGACATGACTGAGACACAGAAAAGAAAAGAAAAAAAAAGAAAGAATGACTTACCGGTACCTTCCTCTCCGTGTGTCGAGTTCTGAATCCTCCTTTGGTCCTTCCCTGGTGACCACAAGGCTCCCGGCGTCCCGGAACTTTCGGCACCACTTTGCGGCGAGCCCCCCCGACCAGCGGGAAAGAACAATCACCACACGAGGATCCTTCTTGATCACACTTTAATGGAGAGCTCTTGGTTAACAGGAGAGCGGAAGGAGAAGGACGCGGGGGCGGGATGTGCAGCTACCTTTATAGGGGGATGGGCAATAAGGCACCTACGGATTGGCTGCTTACCCGCTTGTCACCGCCAGGCGCCACGGGATAGGCTCAGGACAGGTTGCGTCAAGCGCATGCGCGTACCTTGAATACGGTTGGCGCGAAAGCACTGTCGTAAAGAAGCTGAACGCCACGAGGTCAGCGCCATCTTTATAAAAGCGGATTACATGTGGTTTCGTGCAGTGCCAGCGACATCTAGTGGTGGGGACTAGATGTGGCTCCCTGCAGTGAGCCTTCACAGTTCAGCCCTCTAGCAGCTCCCCTGGAAGCAGTTTTTTAATTGCTTGGTTGAGGTTTGTAATGCTGCATGGCTTTTTGAGGGTACCCACCTGAGAGTCTCTGCTCTTGGCTTTAGCCCCAGCACTGTACAACAGTGGGAGCTCTGTAGTGTTCATTGACCAGAGCAGTGAAAATAACAAGTGAGTGATCACGTAAGTCTAGGAGATTCTGTGTTAGCAATACATGGAGATTTTTACTGCAGCATGTTAAAGTAGAAAGCACATGCCTCAAACTAACATCAGGAAAGATACATGTGTAATAATGCAAAACTCTTGAAGTGGTCCATTTCTAGCTGTGTTGTCCCTACAGTGGCCACTAGTGACAGGCAGCTGCTGAACCTTGAAACAGGGCAGGTCTGAACAGAAACTTGAAATATCAAATGCACCAGACTTCAAAGAACTAGTGTGAAAAAAGTATGAAGCTTAACCTCATCATTTTTGTATGGATTACATGTTGAAAGATAATGGGTTAAATGTACAATGAAAATTATCTCCACCTGCCATCTCCTTATAAGGTGGTTACCTGAGTTGTGTAACTGTGGATAGAGCTGATAGTAAAGTTCCCTTATTTGTCAGCTGGCCCTGCCCTAGACATCAGAAACTACTCTTCTCTATTATGTTTAAGTTTTTTCCACTTACATCACTTCAGGAAAAGAAACTGAAATCCATGTGTTGGGGCAGCACACACCTCTGTCTTTCTGATGTAAGGGGCATTTCCTTTTGGACCTCTCTGCCTCTATAGAGACATAGCCTTTGAGTCCTGAGTTGATAGGTGATAGATAGATAGGTAGGTAGGTAGGTGGATAGATAGATAGATAGATAGATAGATAGATAGATAGATAGATAGAGACTAAAAGCCTGATAAGGTTTCAGGTCTGAAAAGTCTCACCACTCTCTATATTTACCTGCCTGAGGAGCAAGGTGCAGAGCAGTTCAGGATCAGTTTACACAGTCAAAACTAAATGTGGGCCTGTGGCTCTTTACTATAAAGCTGTCCTCAGCACTAAGCTGGTTTTCTCATGCCTGCAGACTCTATGATTAGGCCCATGAAATCATCCAGCCCAGAGAAGAGGCACAGAAATGCTCACTGCTGTCTCCATGGCTCCTACCTACCACTGCTGTGACCTCATAGAAGCCCACAGGGAACTAGGTCTGGTCCTCAGCTCTTCCCACGTTCAGGTGATGAGATGGCTAGTTGTGTTGGAAGGCGATTCTCTATGGTGTGAGGACTGCCATGGGAATGAGCATGTGTAGATTTATTGTAGGGAAGGACACCCATGCTGACCAGGGGACCCACAGCCTGAGTTCTGGTTTGGGATCTCCCACTGAGGAACTAGACTAACTTCATGTGCCCCAGGACTCCTCATCTATGGAATCTCATGTAGAACTATCCAGAGATTGAAGGAAAGGTTCTGTTCATATGTGCATAAACCACACATCCTGAGATAGTTCTTCCTGTCCCCTTTGTCTGGTGGAGAGTGACAGCAAACAGCCCTCCTTAGTGAATGCTACCCTAAAGGAGAAGGGTTTCATGCTGTATAGCTACTAGCTGACCCATGGCAAGGGGAGAGGGGCAGGGATACCCAATCATAAATAATTCCCACCAAAAATGGATTTTAACAATCGTTTTTGATAGCTTGAGTAGTAAACATTGAGCCACTTGATAAAAGAAAAGTTGATGTTTCCATCTCATAAAACTGAAAGTGACCAAGTTGAAGTCTCAGGGGTAAAAAGTTGGGCTATTTTTGGTAAAGGAATCTGCCATTTGGGAGTAGAGGCTGGGAGAGGGGGAAATATATCATAATGGAGTAGATATGTGCAGTAGGTAATAATGAAAACATTCTTTCTTACAGCAGAATTATGGAAAGGATGGCTTTGCTGGTGCTTGCAGCCACATGACAACAAAATCAATGGCTGCCCCTCCCAGCTGGAGACTGAGGTCACTTCTGGTTCTGGTGGTAACTGCTCTGTCCACCCTTTTGTCTTTATCATTGGTGGAAACATTATAACTGCATTCAGGAAAAAAAAAACAGTATTTACATGTAAAGAGATTTTTAAGAAAACAAGAATTTGTTTCCTGTCCTCTTGTATATCTGAATATCCAGTTTTAGCAGCACAGTTGAGAAACAGTTTATCCAACTGAAGCTTGGTTTGTTTGTTTAAAGAAAACTTCTTGTGATCCTTGGGGGCTTCTCTGTAAAATATACTACAAGGTTACATTCCCAACTCAGAAGACTTTGGGGAATGCTGTATTCTAAAGGGACAATTTGTAAGTTTGACTATAAAGGAAGCTGAGGCCCTGTTTTGATGATTATGGTTATTTTTCCACACTAATTCTAATGTGCTATAAACAGTTCTGTGTTCCACTGCAAAATAAAAAGCAGCTGTCACATGCAAATGTAGTATCTGTCTGTCAGTCCAACGTGAGGGAAAGTGGGCCTCACAGGAACCTGTATAATTGATGGACACTCTCGCAAGCCATTACTGGGTGAGAAGCCCTTAGACGAACCTGAGTTGAAGCAAGCTGAAGCATCACTCTGGCACTTCACACTTAGCTGGTTATAGGTTGAAAACAATTTTACTACCTAATGATATCAACTATCAGTTTTCTATATTTGAAATTAATCATGTTGTCTTTTTCTTTTACTGAGGGCTTAAAGCAAGATATGTATGGCTTGTTTTTCCTAAGTAGTGTTAGCTCTATTATTAACATCAGAGATCTAGATCTTCAAAATCAGATCCTAAGAAGCCTCATGCACTGACAGAAAGTGCTGCACCACATTGCTGTGGGCAGGCAGGAGGAAAAGTGTCCAACCAGTATCATGTCCTGAAAAAGCAAGCGTGCATACCTGTGAGGAATAGATGACTGCTTGTAAGTATTCTGCAGTCTGATGGCACTTTGGGCAGTTGGCACACCCAGTACCTCTTTCTTTCACGTTACCTGACAAAGGTAGCTCTGATTGGGGAAGTGGAGAGATGTGTGTTGCCCTCTCTTTCAAAGCTGATTCCTGCCAGGCTGCAGTCATTTTCCTTATTGGTGTCTACTCCTGGTTATAGTGTCTCAGCCAGTGTTTAGGGAAGTTTGGTATGAATGCCATCAGTGATAGAATGTGACAGTGCAAAAAGGAAAGATGGTCTGTGGAGCTAGAATGTTGACATGAGGTTTGGGCGGGGGAGTTGGCTACCATAGATACACAGAATGGGACGGAACTCAGCATAAATTCATCTGGCTTCTCAGAGGTCCATGTACTACTCTCTTGAGCAGATGCTAAAGTGCATATTGGAAGCCTGGTTTCACATGTCAGGGTCAGGAGCTGCAATGATTGCTTATTGGAAGCTGTGCTTCACCCAAACTGAATAAAGAAAAGTCTCCATCCACAGGGACTGGGAGCATGAGCTTGCTTTCTACCTGCAGAAGGCTAGAGGAGAAAGACTAGTCCACAGTTCATGCTAAGATTACCCTTTGCCCACTTAGGTTTGCTTTGGGAAATTAATGGGCTCCATAGAAAAGAGGAAGAAATCTAGGAAAGCTAAGAGACAGACCTATCCATTTTGCTCACTTGGTGTTGGAAGTACATTCATACTCACATACTAATGAATACCAACATAAGCTCCTCAGCACCAACATGTTTCAACTTCAGGATTTTTTTTAAGGCAAATGCTTCCGTATCCAAGTGTATTTATCAGTGAAAAGTCATTATGACTCTTACTTTGAACATATATTCAATGAGTCAAAAACATTTGGAATGCCAGTCATTGTGAATATTTCTTACAGAGCATATTTTTGTTTTAATTGAGGTATCTCTACATATCTACACTGAACTAATTACATATGGGTTGCATTGGAGTGATCCACTGTGGAAAGCTATTGATAACCACTGCAGCATACAGCAGCTCTATGGCCACAGAAGAAACTGGAACCCTTGATGTTAAAAGAGCAGACTTCGGCAATGCATTTATGGATTCAACATACAAATAAACTTTGAATGTTGGAAAGTTTGGAAATCTTGAGTTACCAAATACTCAATTTGTAAACAAGTTATCACTTAAAGAAACAGTGGAAGGTTGGAGAGATGGCTTAGCAGCTAAGTAACTTGTCTGAAAAGCCTAAGGACACAGGTTCAATTCCCCAGTACCCACATAAGCCAGAAGCAAAAGGTGGAACATACATCTGGAGTTTTTCTCTATCTGCGTCTCTCATTAAATAATGTAAAATGTACTTCATTTTTTAATAAAAAGAAACAGTGGAAAGAATGTTAAATGGGGAGAATAAATTACAGAGTTTATTTTAAAAAAGAAAAAGCTAACTAACTATGTACCTTATCATTCAGTGTGATGTCAGCTTGACATGCTGAGCTTAGAACACTCACTTGTTCCTGGGAATGGGAAATGATGGCAGTGTTTTACTCATCTGACTTTCTCTTGGAAAGCTTACAAGCAAAAATCGTTCACCATTTTTTTTTCCTTCAGTCCCTATATTTCCATATCACAGGCATAGGAGCTGCTGGATGAGCTAGAGTTTCAAGAAGCATCTCATTATAGTTGATTTTCTGCCTCAAAAAAACACAAGTTTAAGTTCACTTAGGACTGTCAAAGCAAGTCTAACCTTGCCCTACTTACTTCAGAGAGATACTGCCACATTTATTACAAGCACATCCATTCAACTTTGACCTAGAATGTCTTTGACCAGAATATGTTTGATAGAGCATAGCAAATTTTAATGGAGTCTAGGAAGGATGAAATGCACAACAGAGAGGTAATAAGTAATGCCAACTAAATATTTTTCATATTTCATTTTTCAAACCTCTAATAGACATAAAAAATTATATTGGTTATTTGTCACTAAGCATAGCGAACTATATCCACACTGTCCTATTTGAGGGCCACAGCACTGAATTTAGGAGACTAACTCCTAGAATTTTCTTACACAGAAATGAGCAAACTTCTCAAAGAAAAGCCTGAAAAATAGACTAACCCTTAAAATTTTCCTACACAAGGATCAGAAAACAGCTTTGGGAAGTAGCCCAAGGAAAAAAAGAAGCTAAAGAGAAGTTTACTTTAAGCCATTGGTAACTTGCTGCATCTGCTGTCCCCACTGCTATGATCTTATTGCAGCTGTAGTTTTTTCTGCATGCAGGTACTCACTGGAAGTTTTATTGAATGGCTAAAACACCTTAATATGAATACAAGTAGTACTTTATATGAGCAAAGGGAAAAGAACTTTCAACTTTGGATAATCCTTGCTGAACTATGCTGATACCTAACACTCGTATACTGTGATCACAAAAGCAGTCATAGTAAGCCCACCTCTTGTCTTCTGTTGGTCCACAGTTAATGATTTTGTTGTCTTCAGTGCTATGATCGGCACTTAACACATGTATGCTTGCTCCAAGTCCAGAGTCCAAACAGATCACTGGAAATTTGGCAAAGCGCATGGCTTAAGATAAGGCATAGCACCTTTAAACATTGTTTATCAATAGTGGTCATCTGTGCTGTTCAGACCAAAGCTACAACAAGGCAGAAGAAACCTAGTCACATTGCTTTAAGCTGGTAGACTACACAGTTACATGATTAACATTACAGCAAGTTACAAGCTAAGGAATTTAGAATCTCCAAGCAATAAACTCAGGAAAATTATTTGTAGAGTTCATAAATATTTTCAGTTCTTTCCCATATTTCATTCTTAAGAGTTCATTCCCGTAGTGTGTTCTGATAGTTCATTCTCACAGTTTATCCCTACATCAGAGCATAATTGGAATGTGTTTACATTTGGTTTTAAGGCAATACTTGTAGTAGACATGCCTTAGAATTTATGATTTCATGTTCAACTGACACAGGACCAAAGTTCTTCTAGAGCAAATGTGACGTGATTTTGGTCTGTATTGCAACTGTCCCTATCTCATTCACTCTGGGGATGGGTTATTGTCACATGCACTCTGTTTCCAATGTGCCTCCACATCTGTAAATCAGAGATTTATAACCACTCCAGCTGCTGCATTAGGAAAGTGAAAGAGTAGTAGCATTTTTGAGTAACTGTAAAGTACTTACGAAAAGAGACACAAGAGTGGGAGTTTATATAATTAGCAAGTTCTTCTCTTAGCACGAAAAAGTGAACTTCAGTTATTGTTTACAAAATGGTAGCCTCAAAGAATGTGCCTTTGTAAAACAAGTTTTCATTCATATAGTTAGACACTCGGGGAGTGGCACATGGGAGGATCCTTGTGAATTCCCTGCCAGGTTCAGACAGTCTTGTGAGATACGTAGTGGCCAGAGCCACAGCGAGACCCTCGCTCCAGCGACCAATAAGTAAATCAACCAACCAAACAAACGACCGACCAACCAAGCAATGCACGAATAGACAGTGAGATGAATAACTACCATTACAAACTAAGGGATAGTGTGGAAAAGATGCCTGTAAATTAAACACGGTTGGGTGTGCTGCTGTGTGGCCACAGTTTGGAAGCATCAGGGAACAGGCTGGCCAGGGCAGCGGGGAAGATAGACAGGGCAATGTGAATGTGAGGGCTGTGTGTGATTGCACTGAGTTCCAGGGCGAGGAGGGGGCGCGGTGACTGGAATCCTCGATTTCCTGATGTGTCCCTGCCCTCTGAACAGCTATGGAACTAAGCGAAAAGGGATCGCGAGTTCCCGTTGCAAGTTCACCGGATCGTGGGGCACGGAGGCACGACTGCAGTGTGGCCTTGTGTCTGTCCCTGTGTCTGTGGATTCATGGCGGTGTCCGCATCCCTTGCTCCCGCCAGGTGCCTAGGCGGGGGATATGTCTGGCCTTCACGCCTTGGAATGCCCAGAGAGTAGCCCGTACTTCCTGGGCAGGAAGACTGTGAGCCACGGCCTCAGTGCGTGCCCCCTTCCCCCGGGCAGGGACTTGGGATCCCTTCCAGCGGCAGCAGTGGAAAGGCGCAGCAGAGGGCAGAGCCCAGTTTCCTTCACCGGGGAATGTCCCTTGCTTCCTGAGCTGGGCTCATCTCCTGGAGCACATCTTCTTGTAATCTCTTATGCTCTTGGCCATGAGTGGGGCGATTTTCTTGGTGCTGACCCTGCCGCCTTTGGGCGCTGGCCCGCAGGGAGGCCGTGAAGAGGCCAGGGCACAAGCAGAGGCTGGTTTGGGCACTGAGGCGGGACTGGAGCCTGAGCCGCAGCTGCTGGCTTTCCCAGGGTCAGCCGCCCCTCCTGTGGCACAGTGCTCCTGTCTTTGGGGGAGAAGGCTGCCGCCTGCTGGACGCTTCCCGCCGTTGGCAAGGATCGCCTGGGATGTCAGGTTCTGGGGCCTCAGCGCCTCTGCAGCGTCCCGGGTGCTGCGGCTCAATGCTGGGAGCCCTGCTCTGGAGAGTCCTGCAGCCTCGGGTCGATCTGGCGCCAGGTCTCCCGCCCCTGGGGCTTCTCCTCCGTCAAGGCTCCGTGGCAGTGAAGCCTCCGTAAGCCACGCGGCTCGGCAAGGAGATCCTTGTGACTTTTCTCCAGGGCATGGAGCGGCGAGGGCGGGTGCTTGTCCGGAGAGGGCCACCCGACAGGATTCCGCCCCATTCCGCTGGCTTCCAAGGCGGAACACGCTTCCTGCTCGTCCTCCTGGTCCTCCCGCGTGGGGCTCGAGAGCGGCACCGTGCACTGGGCTGAAGGCCTGGCGCCGTGTAGGGAGTGGCGGCCCTGCCCGCGTCCAGAGTAGACGGGTGTCTTAGAGTGCACTCTGGCTCCCCCGGGTGCAGCCTCGTCTAGTTCTGCCCCAGCACAGGAGCACGCCATGTCCTCTGGTGGGGAGAAGGAGGCCCTTTCCATGTCCAGGGAGCGCCTGGCGCCCTGTGCTGCCCGGGGCCTGGGCGATGGGGCATCCTGGAGCCCAGCCGCTCCTCCCTCGGGGAGTCGTGCCGATGCCTGCCTTCCGCACTGGGCTTCGGGGCCCTGCCGAGCCAGCCTCTTCCAGCGGGCCGCCAAGTCCCTCGCCAAGGGTCCCAGGAGCGCGTGTTTGCGCAAGCCCTTCACGGTCTTCCTGATGCCCGTCTCCCTCAGGATGCGTGGAGTCATGGGTAAGGCCGAGAGTTTCTCCAAAGCTTTCCGCTGCTTGTGTGGGTACGGGTTGATGTCCAGGCGGACCTGGCACTTCCACGTGACCCTCAGCACCCGCTTCTCCTCCATCCCCTTGCCTGGCTGGTGCGAGGAGTGGCTCCCCTCAGGTGCGGCTCTCCCCAGCTAGCTCTCAAGACTTCGCTCCCGCGGGGGTTCCCCAGCCGGGTCCAGGGCACAGCGCAAGCCGCTCCCACCTCCCGGGGCCTCCGCGATCCTCCTCGTCTCCTCGCTGGTCGCCGGCCAGGCACCCAGGATTCTGCTCTTCCAAGACCTCCCGAATCTCTGGTACTGCCCCCGGCCCGCCCGTGCGCCGGGCCTTTATGAACTGCCCACCGCCCCCTTCCAGGCTCCGCTCTCTTGGCTCGCTGGGCTTCTCATTGGCCACCATAGCTCCTTGGGCGCCAAGATCCCTCCCCTGGTCCCCTCGCCTTCCCCCACAAGCTCGTCCGGCCAGACCCCGGGGGACGTGTGCCTCCCATGAAAGGAGGCCCTGTGTTCCACATGCCCACCACTCCTTCACGGGCTGCGTGCCACAGGTTGTGCTCTGCCCTCAGCTCCGTGTCACTCATCTGCGGCCTGCGGCGCTTGCAGAGCCACGTTTTCTAGTCATCACAACATCAGCTTCTTCTCCCCTAGGGACTCTATGTACGACCATTCTCCTTCCCTTCCTTCAACCAGCTACTATCCTGCTTCCTTTCTCAGCTGTCGCTTTGCTGCTGTTCTTTTGTATTCATTTATTTGTTTGTATGTTTATTCTTTTATTCATTTACTTACTTATTTCCTTTCCTTCTTCTTCTTGGTTGGTTGGTTCGTTGAAATTCCTCCGGGACGTCCCAGAATAACTTTATGGAGCCCCAAACGCTCTGCCCCTCCCGACCCCACCCCACCCCGCCCCGTCCTCACATTTCCCTAGGTGCCTGGTTACCAGGCAAATGAATTGGTCAAGTTTATTCTGGGAGGTATGCACATCCAATTTAATTCAGTGACCAGGTGGAATGGAAACGTTGATATCTGTGGGTAGAAAGTATCCCATTCATCATCCAACTACCCACATGAAGGCACGCGGGGGCAGGGTCCGGGCAGATGTGAAAGATTCCAGAAGCCTGTGCAGCTTGCCTCCAATTCTGGCACGTGGGGGGATCCTTGTGAATTCCCTGCCAGGTTCAGACAGTCTTGTGAGATCCGTGGCAGCCAGGGCCACGGCGAGACCCTCGCTCCAGCGACCAATAAGTAAATCAACCAACCAAACAACCGACCGACCAACCAACCAATGCACGAATAGACAGTGAGATGAATAACTACCATTACAAACTAAGGGATAGTGTGGAAAAGGTGCCTGTAAATTAAACACGGTTGGGTGTGCTGCTGTGTGGCCACAGTTTGGAAGCATCAGGGAGCAGGCTGGCCAGGGCAGCGGGGAAGATAGACAGGGCGATGTGAATGTGAGGGCTGTGTGTGATTGCACTGAGTTCCAGGGCGAGGAGGGGGCGCGGTGACTGGAACCCTCTATTTCCTGATGTGACCCTGCCCTCTGAACAGCTATGGAACTAGGCGAAAAGGGATCGCGAGTTCCCGTTGCAAATTCACCGGATCGTGGGGCACAGAAGCACGGTTGCAGTGTGGCCTTGTGTCTGTCCCTGTGTCTGTGGATTCATGGCGGCGTCCGCATCCCTTGCTCCCGCCACGTGCCTCTGCGGGGCATATGTCTGGCCTTCACGCCTTGGAATGCCCGGAGAGTAGCCCGTACTTCCTGGGCAGGAAGACTGTGAGCCACGGCCTCCGTGCCTGCCCCCTTCCCCCGGGCAGGGACTTGGGATCCCTTCCAGCGGCAGCAGTGGAAAGGCGCAGCAGAGGGCAGAGCCCAGTTTCCTTCACCGGGGAATGTCCCTTGCTTCCTGAGCTGGGCTCATCTCCTGGAGCACATCTTCTTGTAATCTCTTATGCTCTTGGCCATGAGTGGGGCGATTTTCTTGGTGCTGACCCTGCCGCCTTTGGGCGCTGGCCCGCAGGGAGCCCGTGAAGAGGCCAGGGCACAAGCAGAGGCTGGTTTGGGCACTGAGGCGAGACTGGAGCCTGAGCCGCAGCTGCTGGCTTTCCCAGGGTCAGCCGCCCCTCCTGTGGCACAGTGCTCCTGTCTTTGGGGGAGAAGGCTGCCGCCTGCTGGACGCTTCCCGCCGTTGGCAAGGATCGCCTGGGATGTCAGGCTCTGGGGCGTCTGGGCCTCAGCAGCGTCCCGGGTGCTGCGGCTCAATGCTGGGAGCCCCTGCTCTGGAGAGTCCTGCAGCCTCGGGTCGATCTGGCGCCAGGTCTCCCGCCCCTGGGGCTTCTCCTCCGTCAAGGCTCCGTGGCAGTGAAGCCTCCGTAAGCCACGCGGCTCGGCAAGGAGATCCTTGTGACTTTTCTCCAGGGCATGGAGCGGCGAGGGCGGGTGCTTGTCCGGAGAGGGCCACCCGACAGGATTCCGCCCCATTCCGCTGGCTTCCAAGACGGAACACGCTTCCTGCTCGTCCTCCTGCTCCTCCCGCGTGGGGCTCGAGAGTGGCACCGTGCACTGGGCTGGACGCCTGGCGCCCTGTAGGGAGTGGCGGCCCTGCCCGCGTCCAGAGTAGACGGGTGTCTTAGAGTGCACTCTGGCTCCCCCGGGTGCAGCCTCATCTAGTTCTGCCCCAGCACAGGAGCACGCCATGTCCTCTGGTGGGGAGAAGGAGGCCCTTTCCATGTCCCGGGAGCGGCTGGCGCCCTGTGCTGCCCGGGGCCTGGGCGATGGGGCATCCTGGAGCCCAGCCGCTCCTCCCTCGGGGAGTCGTGCCGATGCCTGCCTTCCGCACTGGGCTTCGGGGCCCTGCCGAGCCAGCCTCTTCCAGCGGGCCGCCAAGTCCCTCGCCAAGGGTCCCAGGAGCGCGTGTTTGCGCAAGCCCTTCACGGTCTTCCTGATGCCCGTCTCCCTCAGGATGCGTGGAGTCATGGGTAAGGCCGAGAGTTTCTCCAAAGCTTTCCGCTGCTTGTGTGGGTACGGGTTGATGTCCAGGCGGACCTGGCACTTCCACGTGACCCTCAGCACCCGCTTCTCCTCCATCCCCTTGCCTGGCTGGTGCGAGGAGTGGCTCCCCTCAGGTGCGGCTCTCCCCAGCTAGCTCTCAAGACTTCGCTCCCGCGGGGGTTCCCCAGCCGGGTCCAGGGCACAGCGCAAGCCGCTCCCACCTCCCGGGGCCTCCGCGATCCTCCTCGTCTCCTCGCTGGTCGCCGGCCAGGCACCCAGGATTCTGCTCTTCCAAGACCTCCCGAATCTCTGGTACTGCCCCCGGCCCGCCCGTGCTCTGGTCCTTTATATACTGCCCACCGCCCCCTTCCAGGCTCCGCCCTCTTGGCTCGCTGGGCTTCTCATTGGCCACCCGAGCTCCTTGGGCGCCAAGATCCCTCCCCTGGGCCCCTCGATATCCCCCACAAACTCCTCCGGCCAGACCGCGGTGGACGTGCGCCTTCCACGAAAGGAGGCCCTGTGTTCCACATGCCCACCAGTACTTCACGGGCTGCGTGCCACAGGTTGTGTTCTGCCCTCAGCTCCGTGTCACTCATCTGCGGCCTACGACGCTTGCAGAGCCACGTTTTCTAGTCATCACAACATCAGCTTCTTTTCCCCTAGGGACTCTATGTACGACCATTCCCCTTCCCTTCCTTCAACCAGCTACTATCCTGCTTCCTTTCTCAGCTGTCGCTTTGCTGCTGTTCTTTTGTATTCATTTATTTGTTTGTTTGTTTATTCTTTTATTCATTTACTTACTTATTTCCTTTCCTTCTTCTTCTTGGTAGGTTGGTTCGTTGAAATTCCTCCGGGACCTCCCAGAATAACTTTATGGAGCCCCAAACGCTCTGCCCCTCCCGACCCCACCCCACCCCGCCCCGTCCTCACATTTCCCTAGGTGCCTGGTTATCAGGCAAAGGAATTGATCAAGTTTATTCTGGGAGGTATGCACATCCAATTTAATTCAGTGACCAGGTGGAATGGAAACGTTGCTATCTGTGGGTAGAAAGTATCCCATTCATCATCCAACTACCCACATGAAGGCACGCGGGGGCAGGGGCCGGGCAGATGTGAAAGATTCCAGAAGCCTGTGCAGCTTGCCTCCAATTCTGGCACTTGGGAGGATCCTTGTGAATTCCCTGCCAGGTTCAGACAGTCTTGTGAGATCCGTGGCAGCCAGGGCCACGGCGAGACCCTCGCTCCAGCGACCAATAAGCGAATCAACCAACCAAACAACCGACCGACCAACCAACCAATGCACGAATAGACAGTGAGATGAATAACTACCATTACAAACTAAGGGATAGTGTGGAAAAGATGCCTGTAAATTAAACACGGTTGGGTGTGCTGCTGTGTGGCCACAGTTTGGAAGCATCAGGGAGCAGGCTGGCCAGGGCAGCGGGGAAGATAGACAGGGCGATGTGAATGTGAGGGCTGTGTGTGATTGCACTGAGTTCCAGGGCGAGGAGGGGGCGCGGTGACTGGAATCCTCGATTTCCTGATGTGACCCTGCCCTCTGAACAGCTATGGAACTAAGCGAAAAGGGATCGCGAGTTCCCGTTGCAAATTCACCGGATCGTGGGGCACAGAAGCGCGGTTGCAGTGTGGCCTTGTGTCTGTCCCTGTGTCTGTGGATTCATGGCGGCGTCCGCATCCCTTGCTCCCGCCACGTGCCTAGGCGGGGGATATGTCTGGCCTTCACGCCTTGGAACGCCCGGAGAGTAGCCCGTACTTCCTGGGCAGGAAGACTGTGAGCCACGGCCTCAGTGCGTGCCCCCTTCCCCCGGGCAGGGACTTGGGATCCCTTCCAGCGGCAGCAGTGGAAAGGCGCAGCAGAGGGCAGAGCCCAGTTTCCTTCACCGGGGAATGTCCCTTGCTTCCTGAGCTGGGCTCATCTCCTGGAGCACATCTTCTTGTAATCTCTTATGCTCTTGGCCATGAGTGGGGCGATTTTCTTGGTGCTGACCCTGCCGCCTTTGGGCGCTGGCCCGCAGGGAGCCCGTGAAGAGGCCAGGGCACAAGCAGAGGCTAGTTTGGGCACTGAGGCGAGACTGGAGCCTGAGCCGCAGCTGCTGGCTTTCCCAGGGTCAGCCGCCCCTCCTGTGGCACAGTGTTCCTGTCTTTGGGGGAGAAGGCTGCCGCCTGCTGGACGCTTCCCGCCGTTGGAAAGGATCGCCTGGGATGTCAGGCTCTGGGGCCTCTGCGCCTCCATAGCGTCCAGGGTGCTGCGGCTCAATGCTGGGAGCCCCTGCTCTGGAGAGTCCTGCAGCCTCGGGTCGATCTGGCGCCAGGTCTCCCACCCCTGGGGCTTCTCCTCCGTCAAGGCTCCGTGGCAGTGAAGCCTCCGTAAGCCACGCGGCTCGGCAAGGAGATCCTTGTGACTTTTCTCCAGGGCATGGAGCGGCGAGGGCGGGTGCTTGTCCGGAGAGGGCCACCCGACAGGATTCCGCCCCATTCCGCTGGCTTCCAAGACGGAACACGCTTCCTGCTCGTCCTCCTGCTCCTCCCGCGTGGGGCTCGAGAGTGGCACCGTGCACTGGGCTGGACGCCTGGCGCCCTGTAGGGAGTGGCGGCCCTGCCCGCGTCCAGAGTAGACGGGTGTCTTAGAGTGCACTCTGGCTCCCCCGGGTGCAGCCTCGTCTAGTTCTGCCCCAGCACAGGAGCACGCCATGTCCTCTGGTGGGGAGAAGGAGGCCCTTTCCATGTCCAGGGAGCGCCTGGCGCCCTGTGCTGCCCGGGGCCTGGGCGATGGGGCATCCTGGAGCCCAGCCGCTCCTCCCTCGGGGAGTCGTGCCGATGCCTGCCTTCCGCACTGGGCTTCGGGGCCCTGCCGAGCCAGCCTCTTCCAGCGGGCCGCCAAGTCCCTCGCCAAGGGTCCCAGGAGCGCGTGTTTGCGCAAGCCCTTCACGGTCTTCCTGATGCCCGTCTCCCTCAGGATGCGTGGAGTCATGGGTAAGGCCGAGAGTTTCTCCAAAGCTTTCCGCTGCTTGTGTGGGTACGGGTTGATGTCCAGGCGGACCTGGCACTTCCACGTGACCCTCAGCACCCGCTTCTCCTCCATCCCCTTGCCTGGCTGGTGCGAGCGGTGGCTCCCCTCAGGTGCGGCTCTCCCCAGCTAGCTCTCAAGACTTCGCTCCCGCGGGGGTTCCCCAGCCGGGTCCAGGGCACAGCGCAAGCCGCTCCCACCTCCCGGGGCCTCCGCGATCCTCCTCGTCTCCTCGCTGGTCGCCGGCCAGGCACCCAGGATTCTGCTCTTCCAAGACCTCCCGAATCTCTGGTACTGCCCCCGGCCCGCCCGTGTGCCGGGCCTTTATGTACTGCCCACCGCCCCCTTCCAGGCTCCGCCCTCTTGGCTCGCTGAGCTTCTCATTGGCCACCCGAGCTCCTTGGGCGCCAAGATCCCTCCCCTGGTCCCCTCGCCTTCCCCCACAGGCTCGTCCGGCCAGACCCCGGGGGACGTGCGCCTCCACGAAAGGAGGCCCTGTGTTCCACATGCCCACCACTCGTTCACGGGCTGCGTGCCACAGGTTGTGCTCTGCCCTCAGCTCCGTGTCACTCATCTGCGGCCTGCGGCGCTTGCAGAGCCACGTTTTCTAGTCATCACAACATCAGCTTCTTCTCCCCTAGGGACTCTATGTACGACCATTCCCCTTCCCTTCCTTCAACCAGCTACTATCCTGCTTCCTTTCTCAGCTGTCGCTTTGCTGCTGTTCTTTTGTATTCATTTATTTGTTTGTTTGTTTATTCTTTTATTCATTTACTTACTTATTTCCTTTCCTTCTTCTTCTTGGTTGGTTGGTTCGTTGAAATTCCTCCGGGACCTCCCAGAATAACTTTATGGAGCCCCAAACGCTCTGCCCCTCCCGACCCCACCCCACCCCGCCCCGTCCTCACATTTCCCTAGGTGCCTGGTTATCAGGCAAAGGAATTGATCAAGTTTATTCTGTGAGGTATACACATCCAATTTAATTCAGTGACCAGGTGGGATGGAAACGTTGCTATCTGTGGGTAGAAAGTATCCCATTCATCATCCAACTACCCACATGAAGGCACGCGGGGGCAGGGGCCGGGCAGATGTGAAAGATTCCAGAAGCCTGTGCAGCTTGCCTCCAATTCTGGCACTTGGAAGGATCCTTGTGAATTCCCTGCCAGGTTCAGACAGTCTTGTGAGATCCGTGGCAGCCAGGGCCACGGCGAGACCCTCGCTCCAGCGACCAATAAGTAAATCAACCAACCAAACAACCGACCGACCAACCAACCAATGCACGAATAGACAGTGAGATGAATAACTACCATTACAAACTAAGGGATAGTGTGGAAAAGGTGCCTGTAAATTAAACACGGTTGGGTGTGCTGCTGTGTGGCCACAGTTTGGAAGCATCAGGGAGCAGGCTGGCCAGGGCAGCGGGGAAGATAGACAGGGCGATGTGAATGTGAGGGCTGTGTGTGATTGCACTGAGTTCCAGGGCGAGGAGGGGGCGCGGTGACTGGAATCCTCGATTTCCTGATGTGACCCTGCCCTCTGAACAGCTATGGAACTAAGCGAAAAGGGATCGCGAGTTCCCGTTGCAAATTCACCGGATCGTGGGGCACAGAAGCGCGGTTGCAGTGTGGCCTTGTGTCTGTCCCTGTGTCTGTGGATTCATGGCGGCGTCCGCATCCCTTGCTCCCGCCACGTGCCTAGACGGGGGATATGTCTGGCCTTCACGCCTTGGAATGCCCGGAGAGTAGCCCGTACTTCCTGGGCAGGAAGACTGTGAGCCACAGCCTCAGTGCGTGCCCCCTACCCCCGGGCAGGGACTTGGGGTCCCTTCCAGCGGAAGCAGTGGAAAGGCGCAGCAGAGGGCAGAGCCCAGTTTCCTTCACCGGGGAATGTCCCTTGCTTCCTGAGCTGGGCTCATATCCTGGAGCACATCTTCTTGTAATCTCTTATGCTCTTGGCCATGAGTGGGGCGATTTTCTTGGTGCTGACCCTGCCGCCTTTGGGCGCTGGCCCGCAGGGAGCCCGTGAAGAGGCCAGGGCACAAGCAGAGGCTGGTTTGGGCACTGAGGCGATACTGGAGCCTGAGCGGCAGCTGCTGGCTTTCCCAGGGTCAGCCGCACCTCCTGTGGCACAGTGCTCCTGTCTTTGGGGGAGAAGACTGCCGCCAGGTTACGCGTCCCGCCATTGGCAAGGATCGCCTGGGATGTCAGGCTCTGGGGCGTCTGGGCCTCCGCAGCGTCCCGGGTGCTGCGGCTCAATGCTGGGAGCCGCTGCTCTGGAGAGTCCTGCAGCCTCGGGTCGACCTGGCGCCAGGTGTCCCGCCCCTGGGGCTTCTCCTCCGTCAAGGCTCCCTGGCAGTGCAGCCTCCGTGAGCCACGAGGCTCGGCAAGGAGTTCCTTGTGACTTTTCTCCAGGGCATTGAGCGGCAAGGGCGGGTGCTTGTCCGGAGAGGGCCACCCGACAGGATTCCGCCCCATTCCGCTGGCTTCCAAGGCGGAACACGCTTCCTGCTCGTCCTCCTGCTCCTCCCGCGTGGGGCTCGAGAGCGGCACCGTGCACTGGGCTGGACGCCTGGCGCCCTGTAGGGAGTGGCGGCCCTGCCCGCGTCCAGAGTAGACGGGTGTCTTAGAGTGCACTCTGGCTCCCCCGGGTGCAGCCTCGTCTAGTTCTGCCCCAGCACAGGAGCACGCCATGTCCTCTGGTGGGGATAAGGAGGCCCTTTCCATGTCCCGGGAGCGCCTGGCGCCCTGTGCTGCCCGGGGCCTGGGCGATGGGGCATCCTGGAGCCCAGCCGCTCCTCCCTCGGGGAGTCGTGCCGATGCCTGCCTTCCGCACTGGGCTTCGGGGCCCTGCCGAGCCAGCCTCTTCCAGCGGGCCGCCAAGTCCCTCGCCAAGGGTCCCAGGAGCGCGTGTTTGCGCAAGCCCTTCACGGTCTTCCTGATGCCCGTCTCCCTCAGGATGCGTGGAGTCATGGGTAAGGCCGAGAGTTTCTCCAAAGCTTTCCGCTGCTTGTGTGGGTACGGGTTGATGTCCAGGCGGACCTGGCACTTCCACGTGACCCTCAGCACCCGCTTCTCCTCCATCCCCTTGCCTGGCTGGTGCGAGGAGTGGCTCCCCTCAGGTGCGGCTCTCCCCAGCTAGCTCTCAAGACTTCGCTCCCGCGGGGGTTCCCCAGCCGGGTCCAGGGCACAGCGCAAGCCGCTCCCACCTCCCGGGGCCTCCGCGATCCTCCTCGTCTCCTCGCTGGTCACCTGCCAGGCACCCAGGATTCTGCTCTTCCAAGACCTCCCGAATCTCGGGTACTGCCCCCGGCCCGCCGGTGCGCCGGGCCTTTATGTACTGCCCACCGCCCCCTTCCAGGCTCCGCCCTCTTGGCTCGCTGGGCTTCTCATTGGCCACCCGCAGCTCCTTGGGCGCCAAGATCCCTCCCCTGGTCCCCTCGATATCCCCCACAAGCTCGTCCGGCCAGACCCCGGGGGACGTGCGCCTTCCACGAAAGGAGGCCCTGTGTTCCACATGCCCACCACTCCTTCACGGGCTGCGTGCCACAGGTTGTGCTCTGCCCTCAGCTCCGTGTCACTCATCTGCGGCCTGCGGCGCTTGCAGAGCCACGTATTCTGGTCATCACAACATCAGCTTCTTCTCCCCTAGGGACTCTATGTACGACCATTCCCCTTCCCTTCCTTCAACGAGATACTATCCTGCTTCCTTTCTCAGCTGTCGCTTTGCTGCTGTTCTTATGTATTCATTTATTTGTTTGTTTGTTTATTCTTTTATTCATTTACTTACTTATTTCCTTTCCTTCCTCTTCTTGGTTGGTTGGTTCGTTGAAATTCCTCCGGGACCTCCCAGAATAACTTTGTGGAGCCCCAAACCTTCTGCCCCTCCCGACCCCACCCCACCCCGCCCCGTCCTCACATTTCCCTAGGTGCCTGGTTATCAGGCAAAGGAATTGATCAAGTTTATTCTGGGAGGTATGCACATCCAATTTAATTCAGTGACCAGGTGGAATGGAAACGTTGATATCTGTGGGTAGAAAGTATCCCATTCATCATCCAACTACCCACATGAACGCACGGGGCGGCAGGGGCCGGGCAGATGTGAAAGATTCCAGAAGCCTGTGCAGCTTGTCTCCAATTCTGGCACTTGGAAGGATCCTTGTGAATTCCCTGCCAGGTTCAGACAGTCTTGTGAGATCCGGGGCAGCCAGGGCCACGGCGAGACCATCGCTCCAGCGACCCATAAGTAAATCAACCAACCAAAGAACTGACCGACCAACCAACCAATGCACGAATAGACAGTGAGATGAATAACTACCATTACAAACTAAGGGATAGTGTGGAAAAGGTGCCTGTAAATTAAACACGGTTGGGTGTGCTGCTGTGTGGCCACAGTTTGGAAGCATCAGGGAGCAGGCTGGCCAGGGCAGCGGGGAAGATAGACAGGGCGATGTGAATGTGAGGGCTGTGTGTGATTGCACTGAGTTCCAGGGCGAGGAGGGGGCGCGGTGACTGGAATCCTCGATTTCCTGATGTGACCCTGCCCTCTGAACAGCTATGGAACTAAGCGAAAAGGGATCGCGAGTTCCCGTTGCAAATTCACCGGATCGTGGGGCACAGAAGCACGGTTGCAGTGTGGCCTTGTGTCTGTCCCTGTGTCTGTGGATTCATGGCGGCGTCCGCATCCCTTGCTCCCGCCACGTGCCTAGACGGGGGATATGTCTGGCCTTCACGCCTTGGAATGCCCGGAGAGTAGCCCGTACTTCCTGGGCAGGAAGACTGTGAGCCACGGCCTCAGTGCGTGCCCCCTTCCCCCGGGCAGGGACTTGGGATCCCTTCCAGCGGCAGCAGTGGAAAGCGCAGCAGAGGGCAGAGCCCAGTTTCCTTCACCGGGGAATGTCCCTTGCTTCCTGAGCTGGGCTCATCTCCTGGAGCACATCTTCTTGTAATCTCTTATGCTCTTGGCCATGAGTTGGGCGATTTTCTTGGTGCTGACCCTGCCGCCTTTGGGCGCTGGCCCGCAGGGAGCCCGTGAAGAGGCCAGGGCACAAGCAGAGGCTGGTTTGGGCACTGAGGCGGGACTTGAGCCTGAGCCGCAGCTGCTGGCTTTCCCAGGGTCAGCCGCCCCTCTTGTGGCACAGTGCTCCTGTCTTTGGGGGAGAAGGCTGCCGCCTGGTTACGCGCCCCGGCGTTGGCAAGGATCACCAGGGATGTCAGGCTCTGGGGCTTCTGCGCCTCAGCAGCGTCCCGGGTGCTGCAGGTCATTGCTGGGAGCCCCTGCTCTGGAGAGTCCTGCAGCCTCGGGTCGATCTGGCGCCAGGTCTCCCGCCCCTGGGGCTTCTCCTCTGTCAAGGCTCCGTGGCAGTGAAGCCTCCGTTAGCCACGCGGCTCGGAAAGTAGTTGCTTGTGACTTTTCGCCAGGGCATGGAGCGGCGAGGGCGGGTGCTTGTCCGCAGAGGGCCACCCGACAGGATTCCCCCCATTCCGCTGGCTTCCGAGGCGGAACACGCTTCCTGCTCGTCCTCCTGCTCCTCCCGCGTGGGGCTCGAGAGCGGCACCGTGCACTGGGCTGGGCGCCTGGCGCCCTGTAGTGAGTGGCGGCCCTGCCCGCGTCCAGAGTAGACGGGTGTCTTAGAGTGCACTCTGGCTCCCCCGGGTGCAGCCTCATCTAGTTCTGCCCCAGCACAGGAGCACGCCATGTCCTCTGGTGGGGAGAAGGAGGCCCTTTCCATGTCCAGGGAGCGCCTGGCGCCCTGTGCTGCCCGGGGCCTGGGCGATGGGGCATCCTGGAGCCCAGCCGCTCCTCCCTCGGGGAGTCGTGCCGATGCCTGCCTTCCGCACTGGGCTTCGGGGCCCTGCCGAGCCAGCCTCTTCCAGCGGGCCGCAAGTCCCTACGCCAAGGGTCCCTGGAGCGCGTGTTTCCGCAAGCCCTTCATGGTCTTCCTGATGTCTGTCGCCCTCAGGATGCGTGGAGTCATGGGTAAGGCCGAGAGTTTCTCCAAAGCTTTCCGCTGCTTGTGTGGGTACGGGTTGATGTCCAGGCGGACCTGGCACTTCCACGTGACCCTCAGCACCCGCTTCTCCTCCATCCCCTTGCCTGGATGGTGCGAGGAGTGGCTCCCCTCAGGTGCGGCTCTCCCCAGCTAGCTCTCAAGACTTCGCTCCCGCGGGGGTTCCCCAGCCGGGTCCAGGGCACAGCGCAAGCCGCTCCCACCTCCCGGGGCCTCCGCGATCCTCCTCGTCTCCTCGCTGGTCGCCTGCCCAGGCACCCAGGATTCTGCTCTTCCAAGACCTCCCGAATCTCTGGTACTGCCCCCGGCCTCGCCCGTGCGCCGGGCCTTTATATACTGCCCACCGCCCCCTTCCAGGCTCCGCCCTCTTGGCTCGCTGGGCTTCTCATTGGCCACCCGCGCTCCTTGGGCGCCAAGATCCCTCCCCTGGTCCCCTCGCTTTCCCCCACAAGCTCCTCCGGCCAGACCCCGGGGGACGTGCGCCTTCCATGAAAGGAGGCCCTGTGCTCCACATGCCCACCACTCCTTCACGGGCTGCGTGCCACAGGTTGTGCTCTGCCCTCAGCTCCGTGTCACTCATCTGCGGCCTGCGGCGCTTGCAGAGCCACGTTTTCTAGTCATCACAACATCAGCTTCTTCTCCCCTAGGGACTCTATGTACGACCATTCCCCTTCCCTTCCTTCAACCAGCTACTATCCTGCTTCCTTTCTCAGCTGTCGCTTTGCTGCTGTTCTTATGTATTCATTTATTTGTTTGTTTGTTTATTCTTTTATTCATTTACTTACTTATTTCCTTTCCTTCTTCTTCTTGGTTGGTTGGTTCGTTGAAATTCCTCCGGGACCTCCCAGAATAACTTTGTGGAGCCCCAAACGCTCTGCCCCTCCGACCCCACCCCACCCCGCCCCGTCCTCACATTTCCCTAGGTGCCTGGTTATCAGGCAAAGGAATTGATCAAGTTTATTCTGGGAGGTATGCACATCCAATTTAATTCAGTGACCAGGTGGAATGGAAACGTTGCTATCTGTGGGTAGAAAGTATCCCATTCATCATCCAACTACCCACATGAAGGCACGCGGGGGCAGGGGCCGGGCAGATGTGAAAGATTCCAGAAGCCTGTGCAGCTTGCCTCCAATTCTGGCACTTGGGAGGATCCTTGTGAATTCCCTGCCAGGTTCAGACAGTCTTGTGAGATCCGTGGCAGCCAGGGCCACGGCGAGACCCTCGCTCCAGCGACCAATAAGTAAATCAACCAACCAAACAACCGACCGACCAACCAACCAATGCACGAATAGACAGTGAGATGAATAACTACCATTACAAACTAAGGGATAGTGTGGAAAAGATGCCTGTAAATTAAACACGGTTGGGTGTGCTGCTGTGTGGCCACAGTTTGGAAGCATCAGGGAGCAGGCTGGCCAGGGCAGCGGGGAAGATAGACAGGGCGATGTGAATGTGAGGGCTGTGTGTGATTGCACTGAGTTCCAGGGCGAGGAGGGGGCGCGGTGACTGGAATCCTCGATTTCCTGATGTGTCCCTGCCCTCTGAACAGCTATGGAACTAAGCGAAAAGGGATCGCGAGTTCCCGTTGCAAATTCACCGGATCGTGGGGCACAGAAGCGCGGTTGCAGTGTGGCCTTGTGTCTGTCCCTGTGTCTGTGGATTCATGGCGGCGTCCGCATCCCTTTGCTCCTGCCACGTGGCAAGGCGGGGGATATGTCTGGCCTTCACGCCTTGGAACGCCTGGAGAGTAGCCCGTACTTCCTGGGCAGGAAGACTGTGAGCCACGGCCTCAGTGCGTGCCCCCGTCCCCCGGGCAGGGACTTGGGATCCCTTTCAGTGGCAGCAGTGGAAAGGCACAGCAGAGGGCAGAGCCCAGTTTCCTTCACCGGGCAGTGTCCTTTGTTTCCTGAGCTGGGCTCATATCCTGGAGCACATCTTCTTGTAATGTCTTATGCTCTTGGCCATGAGTGGGGCGATTTTCTTGGTGCTGACCCTGCCGCCTCGGGCGCTGGCCCGCAGGGAGCCCGTGAAGAGGCCAGGGCACAAGCAGAGGCTGGTTTGGGCACTGAGGCGGGACTGGAGCCTGAGCCGCAGCTGCTGGCTTTCCCAGGGTCAGCCGCCCCTCCTGTGGTACAGTGCTCCTATCTTTGGGGGAGAAGGCTGCCGCCTGGTGGACGCGCCCCGGCGTTGGCAAGGATCACCAGGGATGTCAGGCTCTGGGGCCTCTGGGCCTCAGCAGTGTCCCGGGTGCTGCGGCTCATTGCTGGGAGCCCCTGCTGTGGAGAGTCCTGCAGCCTCGGGTCGATCTGGCGCCAGGTCTCCCGCCCCTGGGGCTTCTCCTCCGTCAAGGCTCCGTGGCAGTGAAGCCTCCGTAAGCCACGCGGCTCGGCCAGGAGTTCCTTGTGACTTTTCTCCAGGGCATTGAGCGGCAAGGGCGGGTGCTTGTCCGGAGAGGGCCACCCGACAGGATTCCGCCCCATTCCACTGGCCTCCAACGCCGGAATA
>CM070791.1:26664983-26679017 GCA_036346955.1 Dipus sagitta
GGAACCAAGGAGAAGACTGTGAGTGTAATCTCTTGAATCACAGAGAGGGCACCAAGGAACACACTGTGAGTGTACTCTCAAGATCCACATAGATGGCTCTAAGGAGGAGACAGTGAATGTACTCTCGGGATCCACAGGGAGGGTAACAAAGAGGACACTGGGAGTGTACCGTCAAAATCCACAGAGAGGGTACCGAGGAAGAAACAGTGAGTGTACTTTTGGGATCCAAAGAACGGGGAGCGAGGAGGTACCTGTGAGTGTAATCTCTTGATCCACAGGGAGGGCACCAAGGAGGAGCCTGTGAGTGTACTGTAGGGTTCCACAGACAGGGTATCAAGGTAGTTACTGTGAGTGTCCTCTCTGTATCTACTTGGAAGATAACAAAGAGGACACTGTGATTGTACCCTCAGGATCCACAGAGAGGGGACCAAGGAAGAAACAGTGAGTGTACCCTCGGGATCCACAGAAAGGTGAATGAGAAGGTGTCTGTGAGTGTAATTTGTTGATCCACTGGGAGGGCACCATGGATCAGTCTGTGAGTGTACACTAGGGTCCCACAGAGAGGGTAACAAGGCAGTTACTGTGACTGTACTCTCTGGATCCACATAGAGGTCACCAAGGATGAGACCGTGAGTGTACTCTCAGGATCCAGAGAGAGGGATAGAAGGAGGACAATGTGATTGTACTCTCCGAATCCAAAGAGATGGCACCAAGGAGAAGACTGTGAGTGTAATCTCGTGATCCACAGAAAAGGCACCAAGGATCAGAGTGTGAGCATACTCTCGAGATACATATAGAAGGCACTAAGGAGGAGACTGTGAGTGTACTCTCGGGGTGCACACTGTGAGTCAGAAGTAGGACACTGTCAGTGTACACTCAGGATCTACAGAGAGGGTACCTAGGAAGAAACAGTGAACGTAGTCTTGGGATCCACAGAGAGGGGAGCGAGGAGGTGTCTGTGAGTGTTATCTCTTGATGCACAGGAAAGGCATCAAGGAAGAGATTGTGAGTGTACTGTTGGGCTCCACAGAGAGGTTAACAAGGCAGAGACTGTGAGTGTATTATTGGGAACCACAGAGAACGCACAAAGCAGGAGAATCTGAGTGTATTCTCTGGATCTATACAGAGAGCAACTTTGAGGAGACTGTGAGGGTATTCTCGGGATCCACAGAGAGGGGACCGAGTAGTACTATGTGTACTCTTTGGATCCAGAGACAGGGCACCAAGGAGGAGACTGTGAGTGTACACTCAGGATGCACAGAGAGGAAACCAGACAGGAGCCTATGAGTGTCCATTCGAATCCACAGAGAGGGTACCAAGCAGGAGACTGTGAGTTAACTCTTGGAATGCACAGGGAGGGTACCAAGCAGGACACTGGGCGTGTATTCTCGTGGTGCATAAGAGAGCACCAAGGAGGAGACTGTGCGTGTACTCTTGGGATCCATAGATAGGGTAAAAAAAAATAGAGTCTGTGAGTGTACTCTGGGGATTCTCAGAGAGGGCACCGAGGAGGAGACTGTGAGTTTATTTTCGGGATCTGCTGTGGAGGCACAAAGGAGGAGACTGTGAGTGTACTCTCGGATTCCAGAGAGATGGCAATGAGGAGGAGTCTGTGAGAACATTCTCGGGATCCAAAGGGAGGGCAACAAGGAGGAGACTGTGAGTGTATATTCAGGATGCACTGCAAGGGCACAAAAGAGGAGACTGTGAGTGTATGCTCGGGATCCACAGAGAGGGCCCCAAGTAGAAGAATGTGAGTGTACTCTCGGGATCCACAGAGAGGGCACCAAGGAGGAAACCGTGAGTGTACTCTCTGGATCCACAGGGAAGGTAACAAGGAGGACACTGTGAGTGTACACTCAGGATCCACAGAGATGGTACCCAGGAAGAAACAGTGAGTGTACTCTCTGGACCACAGGCAGGAGAGCAAGGAGTTGTCTGTGAATGCAATCTCTGATCCACAGGGAGGGCACCAAGGAGGAGACAGTGAGTGTACTCTCAGGATAAAGAGAGAGGGCTGGAAGTAAGACAGCGTGATTGTTCTCTCTATATCCGAAGAGAGGGAACAAAGGAGCAGAGTGTGAGTATAGTCTCGAGATCCACATAGAAGGCACTAAGGAGTTGACTGTGAGTGTATGCTTGGGATACACAGGGAGGGTAACAAGGAGGACCCTGTGAGTGTACACTCGGAATCCACAGAGAGGGAACCGAGGAAGAAAAGTGAGTGTTCTCTCGGGATCCGCAGATAGGGGAGCAAAGAGGTTTCTGTGAGTGTAATCTCTTGATCCACAAGGATAGCACCAAAGAGGAGACTGAGTGTACCCTAGTGTTCGACAGAGAGAATAAGAAGGCAGTGACTGTTCATGCACACTCTGGATCCACAGGGAGGTCACCAAGGAGGAGAACGGTAGTGTACTCTAGGGATCCACGGAGAGAGTAACAAGGAGCACACTGTGAGTGTACACTCAGGATCAACAGAGAGGGTACCCAGGAAGAAACAGTGAGTGTGCTCTCAGATTACATGGAGAAGGGAGCGAGGAGGTGTCTGTGAGTGTAATCTCTTGATCCACAGGGAGGGCACCAAGGAGCAGACTCTGAGTGTACTCTAGGTTTCCACAGAGAGGGTAACAAGGCAGTGACTGTGAGTATACTCTCTGGTTCCATATGGAGGGCACCAAGGCTAAGACCGTGGGTGAATCCTCAGGATCCAGAGAGAGGTCTGGAAGGAGGACAGTGTGATTGTTTTCTTGGGATCCAAAGAGAGGGAATGAAGGAGAAGACTGTGAGTCTAATCTCTTGATCCACAGAGAGTGCACCAAGGAGCACATTGTGAGTGTACTCTCGAGATCCACATAGAAGGCAGTAAGGAGGAGACTGTGAGTGTACTCTCGGGATCCACAGGGAGAGTAACAAAAGGATACTGTGAGTGAACAGTCAGGATCCACAGAGAGGGTACCGAGGAAGAAACAGTAGATTTACTCTTGGGACCCACAGAGAAGGGTGCTAGGCGGTTTCTGTCACTGTAATCTCTTGATCCACATTGAAGGCACCAAGGAGGAGACTGAGTGTACTGTAGGGTCCCACAGAGAGGGTAGCAAGGCAGTGACTGTGACTGTGCTCTCTGGATGCACAGAGACGTCACCAAGGATGAGACCGTGAGTGTACTCTCAGGATCCAGAGAGGGAGATGGACGGAGTACTCTTGGGATCCAAAGAGAGAGCACCAAGGAGAAGTCTGTGAGTGTAATCTCGTGATCCATAGAGAGTGCACCAGGATCAGAGTGTGAGAGTACTCACATAGAAGGCACAAGGAGGAGACTGAGTATACTCTCGTGATCCACAGGGAGGGTAACAAGGAGGACACTGTGAGTGTATACTCAGGATCCACAGAGAGAGTACCAAGGAAGAAACAGTGAATGTACTCTCGGTATCCACAGAGAGGGGATCGAGGAGGTGTCTGTGAGTGTAATCTCTTGATCCACAGTGAGGGCACCAAGGAGGAGACTGTGACTGTAATCTATGGTACCACAGAGAGGGTAACAAGGCAGTGACTTGAGCGTACTCTCTGAATCCACAGAGAGGACACCAAGGCAGAGACCATGAATGTACTGTTGGGATCCGTGTGGAGGGTAACCAGGAGGACATTGTGAGTGTATGCTCAGGATCCACTGAGAGGGTACCGAGGAAGAAACAGTGAGTGTACTCTAGGGATCCACAGAGAGGGGAGCGAGGAGGTTTCTGTGAGTATAATGTTTCGATCCACAGGGAGGGCACCAAGGAGGAGTCTGTGTGCGTATTCTAGGGTTCCACAGAGAGTGTAACAATTCAGTGACTGTGAGTGTACTCTCTGGATCCACAGAGAGGGCATTAAGGAGGAGACCAAGAGTGTACTCTCAGGATCCAGAGAGAGGGCTCAAACTGATAGTGTGATTCTACTGTCAGGATGCCAGGAGAGGGCACCAAGCAGAACATTGTGAGTGTAATCTCGTGATCCACATAGAGAGCACCAAGAGGCGCAGTGTGAGTGCACTCTCGGGATTCACATAGAAGGCACTAAGGATTAGACCGTGAGTGTACATTCTGGATCCACAGGGAAATTAACAAGGAGGACACTGTGAGTGCACAGTCAGGATACACAGAGAGGGTACCAAGTAAGAAACAGTGAGCATACTCTCAGGCTCCATAGAGAGGGGAGCGACGAGGTGTCTCTGAGTGTAATCTCTTGATCCACAGGGAGGGCCCCAAGGAAGAGATTGTGAGTGTACTCTAGGGTTCCACAGAGAGGTTAACAAGGCAGACACCATGAGTGTAGTCTCTGGATCCACAGAGAGGTCCCCAAGGTGGAGACCATGAGTGTACTCTCGGGATCCACAGGGAGGGTAACAACGAGGGCAGTGTGATTGTACTCTTGGGATCCAAAGAGAGGGCACCAAGGAGAAGACTGTGAGCCTAATCTCATGATCCACAGAGAGGTCACCAAAGACCACAGTGTGAGTGTACTCTCGAGATCCACAGAGAGGGCCCCAAGGAGGAGACCGTGAGTGTACTGTCGGGATCCACAGGGAAATTAACAAGGAGGACATTGTGAGTGCACAGTAAGGACCCACAGAGAGGGTACCGAGTAAGAAACAGTGAGCATACTCTCGGGTGCACAGAGAGGGGAGCGAGGAGGTGTCTGTGAGTGTAATCTCTTCATCCACACCGAGGGCCCCAGGGAAGAGACTGTGAGTGTACTATAGGGTTCCACAGAGAGGTTAACAATGCAGACACCGTGAGTGTAGTCTCTGGATCCACAGAGAGGTCCCCAAGGTGGAGACCGTGAGTGTACTCTCGGGATCCACAGGGAGGGTAACAACGAGGGCAGTGTGATTGTACTCTTGGGATCCAAAGAGAGGGCACCAAGGAGAAGACTGAGCTTAATCTCATGATCCACAGAGAGGTCACCAAAGACCACAGTGTGAGTGTACTCTCGAGATCCACAGAGAGGGCCCCAAGGAGGAGACCGTGAGTGTACTGTCGGGATCCACAGGGAAATTAACAAGGAGGACATTGTGAGTGCACAGTAAGGACCTACAGAGAGGGTACCGAGTAAGAAACAGCATACTCTCGGGTGCACAGAGAGGGGAGCGAGGAGGTGTCTGTGAGTGTAATCTCTTCATCCACACCGAGGGCCCCAGGGAAGAGACTGTGAGTGTACTCTAGGGTTCCACAGAGAGGTTAACAAGGCATACACTGTGAATGTACTCTCTGGATGCACAGAAAGAGCACCAAGGGGGACACCGTGAGTGTACTCTCGGGATTCACAGGGAGGGTAATAACGAGGGCAGTGTGTTTGTAATCTCGGGATCCAAAGAGAGGGCACCAAGGAGCACAGCGTGAGTGTATCCTTGAGATTCCCATAGAAGTCACCTATGAGGAGCCCATGAGTGTAATCTCCGGATCCAGAGGAGGGTAAGAAGGAGGACACTGTAAGTGTACACTCAGGATCCACCGAGAGGGCACCGAGGAAGAAACAGTGAGTCTACCCTCGGGATCCACTGAGAGGGGAACAAGAAGGTGTCTGTGAGTGTAATCTCTTCATCCACAGGGAGGGCATCAAGGAGGAGACTGTGAGTGCACTCTAGGGTACCACAGAGAGGGTAACAAGGCAGTGCCTGTGAGTGTACTCTCTGGGTCCACAGAGAGGCCACCAAGGAGGAGACCATGAGTGTATTCTCGGGATCAAGAGAGAGGGCTAGCCCATTCTCTTCTCTCTCTCTCTCTCTCTCTGCCTCCTTCTCTCCGTCGCTCTCAAATAAATAAATAAACAAACCAAAAAAAGAGAGAGGGCTAGAAGGAGGACAGTGCGATTGTACTCTCAGGATCCAAACAGAGGGCACCAAGGAGAAGACTGTGAGTCTCAGGATCTACAGAGAGGGCACCAAGGAGCACAGTGTTTGTGTACTCTCGAGATCCACATAGAAGGCACTAAGGAGGAGACCTTGAGTGTACTTCTGGCATCCACAGGGAGGGTAATAAGGAGTACACTGTGAGTGTACACTCAGGATCCACAGAGAGGGTATCAAGAAAGAAACAGTGAGTGTTCTCTCAGGACCCACAGAGATTGGTGCTAGGAGGTGTCTGTGAGTGTAATATCTTGATCCCTGGGGAGAGCACCAAGGAGGACGCTATGAGTGTACTCTACTGTTCCACAGAGAGGGTAACAATGCAGTGTCTGTGCGTGTATTCTCTGGATACACAGAGAAAGCCATAAGGAGGAGACACTGAGTGTACGCTTGGGATCCACAGAGAGGGAAACAAGGAGTGGACTGTGAGTGTAGTATTGGGGTCCACAGAGAGGGAACCAAGGAGGAAACTGGGAGTGTAAACTCGGAATCCACAGATGGCTCCAAGGAAGAGACTTTGCTCTGGATCCACATAGAGTGCAACAAGGCAAAGTCTGTGAATGTACTCTCATGATCCACAATGAGGACACCAAGGAGAACACCGTGATTGTATTTTGGGCTGCACAGAGAAGGGAACATGGCATGGACTGGGAGTGTACAGTGGGGATCCACAGAGAGGACACCAAGGAAGAGTATGTATGTGTACTCTTGGGATCCATACCGAACATACTGAGGAAGAGACTGTGAGTGAACTCCAGGTATCCAAAGAGAGGGCACCAATTAGGAGACTTGAGTGTACTCTGGGGATCGACAGAGAGGGTACCTTGGAGGAGACTGTGCGTGTACTGTCGTGATCCACAGAAAAGGCATCAAGGAGGAGATTGTGAGTGTAATCTCGTGATCCACAGAGAGGGCCTGAAGGAGGACACTGTGAGTGTACTCTCAGTATCCACAAAGAGGGTACAAAGGAGGAAACTGTGAGTGTACACTCGGGATCAAAGACAGAAAACCGAGTTGGAGACTGTGAGTGTACTCTCGGGATGCACAGAGAAGTCACCAAGAAGGAGACTGTGAGTGTCCTCTCTGGATTCACAGAGAGGGCACCATTGTGAGAATGTTAGTGTGCTCTCGGCATGCACAAATTGGGCACCAAGGAGGTGACTGTGAGTGTATTCTTGGGATCCAAAGAGAGGGTCGAAGGAGGACACTGTGATTTTATTCTAGGGATTCACAGGGAAGGCACCAAGGAGGTGACTGTGAGTGTACTCTCGCGATGCACAAAGAGGGTAACAAAGACTAGAATGTGAACTTACTCGAGGGATCCACAGAGAGTGTAACAAGGCAGAGACTGTGTGTATACTCTCGGAATACATAGAGGGCACAAATCAGGAGAATGTGAGTGTATTCTCGGGATATACATGGAGGGCACCAGCGAGGAGACTGTGGGTGTACTCTTTGGATCCACACAGAGGGAACCAAGGAGGATACTGTGAGTTTACTCTTGGAATATACAGAGAGGGTACGAAGCAGGAGACTGTGACAAAACTTTCCAGATCCCTAAGAGAGCACCAAGGAGGAGACTATGCATGAACTGTTGGAATCCATAGATAGGGCAACAAGTCAGAGACTGTGAGTGTACTCTCAGTGTCCACCGAGAGGGCACCAAGGAGGAGACTGTGAGTGTACTCTTGGGATCCAGGGAAAGGGTACCCAAGGAGGAAATGGAGCACAATCTCATAATCCACAGTGAGGGCACAAAGGAGGACACTGTGATTGTACTATCTGGATCCACAGAGAGGGTACCAAGGAGAAGACTGTGAGTGCACACTCAGGATCCACAGAAATGGTACAAAGGAGGAGACTGTGAACGTATTCTATGGATTCACAGAGAGGGCACCACGGAGGACATGGTGAGTGTACACTTGGCATCCACAGAGAGGAGAACAAGGCAAAGACTGTGTACTCTCGGGATCCACAGAGAAGGCACCAAGGAGGAGACCGTGATTGCGCACTTGGAATCCATGAAAGGGTATCGAGGAGAAGACTGTGAGTGCACTCTCAGGATCCACAGAGAGGGCACCAAGTAGGTGACTGTGAGTGTACTCTTGACATCCACAGAGAAGGTAAGAAGACAGAGAATGTTCTTGTACTCTCAGGATCCACAGACAGTGCAACAAGGAGGTGACCATGAGGGTACACTAGGAATCCAAGAGAGGGTACCAGGGAGGAGACTTTCAGGGTACTCTAGGGATCCACAGAGAGGGTAACAAGGAGGAGGCTGTGAGTCTAATCTCTGGATCCACCGAGAGGGGACCAAGGAGGAGACTGTCAGTGTACTCTGGATCCACTGAGAGGGCACCAAGGAGGAGACTCTGAGTGTACACTCGGGATCCACAGAGAGGCTAACCAAGAGGAGACTGTGATTGTACTCTCAGGATGCAAAGAGAGGGCACCAAGGAGGAGTCTGTGAGTGTACATTCGGGATCCACAGGGAGGGCACCAAGGAGGAGACTGTGAGTATACCCTCCAGATCCACAGCGAGGGTACCCTGGAGGAGATTGTGAATGTACTCTGAGGAATCACAGAGAGGTCACCAAGAAGGAGACTGAGTGTACTCTAGGTATCCACAGATAGGATTACAGTGCAGAGACTGTGAGTGTAATCTCGGGATCCACAGAGAGGGCACCACAGAAAAGACAGTGTATTTTCGAATTCCACTGAGAGGGTACCAAGAAGGAGTCTGTGAGTGTACTCTTGGAATGTACAGAGAGGGTACCAAGCAGGAGACTGTGAGTTTACACGAGATCCTCAGAGAGGGCACCAAAGAGGAGACTGTGAGTGTAATCTCATGATCCACAGAAAGGGCACCAAGGAAAAGACTGTGAGTGTATCCTCGGGATCCACAGGGGGGACCAAGGAGTAGACTTGAGAGTACACAGAGGAGGAGACTGTGCGTACTCTTGGGATTCACACAGAGGGCACCAAGGAGGAGACTGTGAGTGTACACTTGAATGCACAGAGAGGGTAACAAACATGATACTGTGAGTGTACTCTTGGAATGTACAGAGAGGGTACCAAGCAGGAGACTTTTAGATACTTTTGTGATCCATAAGAGAGCACCAAGGAGGAGACTGTGCGTACACTGTTGTGATCCACAGATAGGGTAAAAAGGCACTGACTGTGAGTGTACTCCCAGGATCCACAGAGAAGGTACCGAGGAAGAGACAGTGAGTGTACTCTCGTGATTGACAGAGAGGGCACCAAGGAAAAGACTGTGAGTGTATTCTAGGGATCCTCAGGGAGGGGACCAAGGAGGAGACTTGAGAGTAGTCTCGGGACCCACAGAAAGGTTAACAAGGAGGAGACTGTGAGTGTACTCTAGGGATACACAGAGAGGGTTCCAAGGAAGAGACTTTGAGTGTACTCTCGGGATCCACAGAGAGGGCACCGAGGAGGCATCTGTGAGTGTACTCCCGGGATCAACAGAGAGGGTACCAAGGAGGATACTGTGAGTCTACTCTAGGGATCCACAGAGAGGGCAGCAAGGAGGAGTCTGTGAGTTTACTCTCATGATCCACAGGGAGGGCACCAAGGAGGAGACTGTGAGTGTACTCTCCAGATCCACAGAGAGTGCATCAATGAGGAGACTGTGAGTATACTCTCGAGATCCACAGCGAGGGTACCCAGGAGGAGACTGTGTGTGCATTCTCGGGATCCACAGAGGGCACCAAGTATGAGACTGTGTGTGTACTCTCCGGATACAGAGATAGGGCTCCAAGGAGGTGACTATGACTGTACTCTCAGGATCCAAAGAGAGGCTAAAAAGGCAAAGAATGTGAATGTACTCTCGGTACCCACACCGAGGGTACCAAGGAGAGGACCGTGGTTGTAATCTTGGTTTTCACAGACAAGGTAACACGGCATTGAATGAGAGTGTACACTCGGGATCCACAGAGAGGGCACCAAGGAGAAGACTGTGGGTGTACTCTCAGGATACACAGATAGGGCTCCAAGGAAGTGACTGTGAGTGTACTTTCGGGATCCAAGAGAGGGCCCCAAGGAGGACACTGGGTGTACTCTTGGGATACACAGAGAGGGCACAAAGCAGCAGTCTTTGAGTGTATTCTCGGGATCTACACGGAGGAGACTTTGAGTGTATTCTCTGAATCTACATCAAGGAGACTGTGAGGGTACTCTCGAATCCACAGAGAGGGTACCAAGAAGAAGACTGTGGGTGTACTCTTGGAAAGCACAGATAAGTTACCAAGCAGGAGACTGTGAGAATAATATCGTGATCCATAAGAGACCATCAAGTCGGAGACTGGATGTGTACTGTTGGCATCCATAGATAGGGCAACAAGGCAGAGACTGTGAGTGTACTCTAGGGACCCAGAAAGTGGGTACATAGGAGGCGAATGTGAGTGTACTCTCTGGATTCACAGAGAGGGTAACAAGGCAGAGACTGTGAGTGTACTCTTGGCATCCACAGAGAAGGCACCTCCGAGGAGAGTGTGAGTGTACTCTTTGGATCCACAGAGAGGGAACCGAAGAGAAGTTGTGAGTGTATACTCAGGATCCACAGAGAGGGCACCAAGAAGGAGACTGTGAGTGTACTCTCTTGATCCACAGAGAGGGTAACAGGAACAGACTGTGAGTGTATATCAGAACACACAGGGATGGCACCAATGTGGAGACTGTGAATGTAACCTTGGCATCCACAGAGGGTAACAAGGCAGAGACTATGAGTGTAGTCTCGGGATCCACAGAGAGGGTACCAAGGAGGGGAATGTGAGTGTACACTTGGGATGCACTGAGGGGGTATCAAGGAGGAGATTGTGAGTGAAATATCAGGATCCACACAGAGGGCACCAAGGAGGAAACTGTAAGGTTACTCTCAGGATCCATAGAGGGGGTAAGAGAAAGAGATTGTGAGTGTATCATCCAATTCCACAGCGAGCGCATGAAGGAGAAGGTCGTGAGTGTACTCTCGGGATCCAGAGAGAGGGCAGTCAGGCAGAGACTGTGAGGGTACCTTAGGGCAGGAAGGAGGAGATTGTCAGTGTATTCTCGGGATCCACACAGAGGGCACCACAGATGAGACGGTTAGTGTACTCTTGGGATCCACTAAGGGGGTAACAAAAAGAGACTGTGAGTGTACTCTCAGAAGGAGAATGTGACCGTACTATTTGGATCCACAGAGAGGGTAACATGGCAGAGACTGTGAGTCTACCACTGGGATACACAGATAGGGAACCAAGGAGGAGTACGTGAGTGTATACTCAGGATCCACAGAGAGGGTATCAAGGAGGAGATTGTGAGTGTACTCTTGAGACTCACAGAGAGGGGTCAAGGAGGAGACTGTGAGTGTAAACTCATGATCGTGAGAGAGGATAATAAAGCAGAGAATGTGAGAGTACTCTCGGGATCCATTGAGAGGGCACCAATGAGGTTCCACAGAGAGGGCAACAAGGAGGAGACTGTGAGTGAATTCCCAGGACCAAAGAGAGGGTAACAGGTAGAGATTGTGAGTGTACTCCCGGGATCCACCGAGGGGGTAACAGGAAGAGACTGTGAGTGTACTCTCAGAATCCACATGGAGGGCATGAAACAGGAGACCATGAGTGTACTCTCGGAATCCACAAGAAGGCACCAAGGAGGAGACTGTGAGTGTACTCTCGGGATCCGCAAAGAGGGTAACAGGAACAGACTGTGAGTGTACTCTCAGAATCCACAGGGAGGGCACCGCTGAGGAGAATGTGAGTGTATTCTCAGAATACACAGAGAGGGTAACAAAGCAGAGACTGTGAGTGTACTCTCGGGATCAACAGAGAGGGTACTAAGGAGGAGACTTTCAGTGTACCCTCGGGATCCACAGAGAGCATATTAAGGAGGAAATTGTGACTGTACTCTCGGGATTCACAGAGAGGACACAGAGGAGGAAACTGTGAGTGTGCTCTCTGGATCCTGAGAGAGGGTAATAAAGAAGAGACGGTGAGTGTACACTCGTGATATACAGAAAGGGTAACCAGGAAGAGAGAGTGAGTGTACACTTGGACAGCAAGGAGGACTCTGTCAGTGTATTCTTGGGATACACACAAAGGGTACTAGGGAGGAAACTTTGTGTGTATTCTCGGGATCCAAGAGAGTGCACCAAGGCAGAGAATGTGAGTATACTCTCTATATCCACAGAGAGGGTACCATGTAAGTCACTGTGAGTATACTCTGGAGATGCACAGAGAGGGTACCCGTGGGGGACTGTGAGTGTACTCTTGGAATCCACAAGAAGGCACCAAAGAGGAGAGTGTGAGTGTAATCTTGGGATCCACAGAGAGGGTAACAGGAGCAGACTGTGAGTGTACTCTCGGAATCCACAGGGAGGGCACCACTGAGGAGACTGTGAGTGTATTCTCGGGATCCACAGAGAGGGTAACAAGGTACAGACTGTGAGTGTACTATCGGGATCCACAGAGAGGGTCCCAAGGAGGAGACTGTGAGTGTTCTCTCAGGATGCACAGAGAGGGTACAAAGGAGGAGATTGTGAGTGTACTCTCAGGATTCACAGAGAGAGCACCAAGGAGGAATCCAAGAGAGTGTACCAAGGAGACTTTGAGTGTACTCTCAAGATCCACAGAGAAGGCACCAAGTAGCAGATTGTGGGTGTACTCTTGGGGTCAACAGAGAGGACACCAAGGAGGACTGTGAGTGTACACTAGGTATCCACAGAGAGTCTAACAAGGAGGAGACTATGAGTGTACACTCGGGATCTACAGAAAGGGTACCAAGGAAAACAGTTTGAGTGTACTCTCAGAATCCACAGAGAGGGCACAAAGGTGGTGAATGTGAGTGTACTCTCGTGATCCACAGAGACATCACTAAGGATGACACTCTGAGTGTACTCTCAGGGACCACAACGAAGGCACCAAGGAGGAGACCATGAGTGTACTCTTGGGATCCGCAGAGAGGTCTCCAAGGAGGAGACAGTGAGTGTACAAACAGCATCCACAGGGAGGGTTCAAGAAGGAGACTGTGAGTGTACTCTCGGGATCCACAGACAGGGTTACAAGGACTAGACTGTCAGTGTACTCTCGGGATGTGGAGAGGGCACTAAGGAGGAGAATGTCAGTGTACTCCCAGGATCCACAGAGAGGGTAAAATGGCAGAGTCTGTGAGTGTAATCTGGGGATCCACAGGGAGGGCACCAATCAGGAGCATGTGAATGTACTGTCGATATCCACAGAGTGGATACCAAGTAGGAGACAATGTTTGTACTCTCGGAATATACAAGAGGGCACCAAGGAGGACACTGTGTGTGTACTCTCGGGTCCACAGAAAGGGTGCCAAGGAGCAGACTGTGAGCATACTCTCGTGATCCACAGAGAGTATATGGGATAGGAGAGTGTTAGTGTACCCTCAGAATCCACCGAGATTGTCCCAGGGAGGAGACTGTGAGTGTACTCTCAGGATTCCAAGAGAGGGTACCTTGGATGAGTCTGTGAGTGTCCTATCGGGTTCCACCGAGAAGGCATGAAAAATGAAACTGTGAGTGTACTATCTGGAACCACAGAGACAGCACTAAGGCAGAGACTGTGAGTGTACTCTCTGGATCCACAGAGTGGGCACCAAATAGGAGACTTTAAGTGTACTTGCGGGATCCACAGAGAGGGCACCAAGGAGGAAACTGTGAGTGTACAATCGGGAAGCACAGAGAGCGTAACAAGGCAGAGACTGTGAGTGTAATCTCATGATCCACAGAGAGGTCACCAAGAAGGAGACTGTGAGTGTAATCTCATGATCCACAGAGAGGGTAACAAGGCAGAGACTGTGAGTGTAATCTCTTCATCCACAGGGAGGGCATCAAGGAGGAGATTGTGAGTGTACTCTCGGGATCCAGAGAGAGGCAGTCAGGCAGAGACTGTGAGGGTACCTTAGGGCAGGAAGGAGGAGATTGTCAGTGTATTCTCGGGATCCACACAGAGGGCACCACAGATGAGACGGTTAGTGTACTCTTGGGATCCACTAAGGGGGTAACAAAAAGAGACTGTGATGTACTCTCAGAAGGAGAATGTGACCGTACTATTTGGATCCACAGAGAGGGTAACAAGGCAGAGACTGTGAGTGTACACTCGGGATCCACAGAGAGGGAAACAAGG
>CM070791.1:26686582-26794784 GCA_036346955.1 Dipus sagitta
TCATTGTTACCCTCCCTGTGGATTCCAAGAGTACAATTACGGTCTCCCCCTTAGTGCCTACTCTATGGATCTCAAGGGTACTCTCACACTGTGCTTTTGGTGCCCTCGCTGTGGATCAGGAGATTACACTCACAGTCTTCTCCTTTGTGCCCTCTCTTTGGATCCCGAGAGTACAATCACACTGGCCTCCTTCCAACTCTCTCTCTGAATCCTGAGCATACACTCATGGTTACTTCCTTGGTGCCCTCTTTGTAGATCCCGAGTGTACACTCACAGTGTCCTCCTTGTTACCCTCCCTGTGGATGCTGACAGTACACTCACGGTGTCCTCCTTGGTGCCCTCTCCTTGGATACAGAGAGTATACCCACACACTTCCTTGTTACCCTTCTGTGTAACCCTAGAGTACACTCACAGGCTCCTCCTTTGTGCCATCACTGTGGATCAAGAGATTACACACAGACACCTCCTCGCTCCCCTCTCTGTGGATCCCGAGAATACACTCACTGTTCCATCCTGGGTACCCTCTCTGTGGATCCTAATTGTACACTCACAGAGTCCTCCTTGTTACCCTTCCCATGTAACCTGAGAGTACACTCATGGTCTCCTCTTTAGTGCCTGCTATGTGGACCTTGAGAGTACACTGAGACTGTGCTCCTTGGTGCCCTCTCAGTGGATCACGAGAGTACAATCACACTTTCTGCCATCCAGCCCTGTTCCTGGATCCTGAGAGTACACACACAGTCTGCACCTTGGTGCCCTTCCTGTGAATCAGGAGATTACACTCAGAGTCACTGCCTTGTTACCCTCTCTGTTCAACCTTAGAACACACTCACAGTCTCCTCCCTGGTGCCCTCCCTGGGGATCAAGACATTACCCTCAGAGACACCTCCATGATCCCCTCCTGTGGACCAGAGATTACCCTCACTGTTTGTTCCTCAATACTATGTCTCTGGATCCTAAGAGTACACTCACGGTCTCCTCATTGGTGCCCTCTCTGTGGATCCACAGAGTACACTCACAGTCTTCTCCTGGTGCCCTCTCTTTAGATCTGAGAGTACAATCACCCTGTGCTCCTCCCAGCCCTCTCTCGGGATCCTGAGGGTAATCTACGGTCTCTTCCTTGGTGCCCTCTCTGTGGATCCAGGGAGTACACACACAGTCACTGCCTTGTTGCCCTCTCTGTGGATCCAGGGAGTACACACACCGTCACTGCCTTGTTGCCCTCTCTGTGGATCCAGGGAGTACACACACCGTCACTGCCTTGTTGCCCTCTCTGTGGAAGCCTAGAATATACACACAGTCTCCTGCTTGGTGCCCCTCCTGTGGATCAAGAGATTACACTCACAGACACCTCATCACAACCCTCTCTGTGGATACCGACAGTACACTGACTGTTTCTTCCTTGGTACCCTCTCTGTGGATCCTGAGTGTGCACTCACAGTGTCCTCCTTGTTGCCCTCCCTGTGGTTACCGAAAGTGCACTCACAGTCTCCTCCTTGGTGCCCTCTATGTAGATCAGGAGATTACACACACAGTCTTTCCTTGGTGCCCTCTCTTTGGAATTCGAGAGAACACTCATGGTCTCCTCGTTGGTTCCTTCCCTGTGGATCAAGTCATAACACTCACAGACACCTACTCACTGCCGTCTCTGTGGATGCCGAGAGTACACCCAATGTTTCTTCCTTGGTACCCTCTCTGTGGATCCTGAGTGTACACTCACAATGTCCTCCTTGTTACCTCCCTGTGGATCCTGAGAGAACACTCACGGCCTCCTATTTGGTGCCATATCTGAGAATCCAGAGAGTACACACACACTCACTGCCTTTTTACCCTCTCTGTGAAACACTCGAGTGCACTCACAGTCTCCTCCTTGGTACCCTCCCTGTTGATCAAGAGATTAAACTCACATGAACCTCCTTGCTCCATTCTCTGTGGATCCCAAGAGTACACTCACTGTTTCTTCCTCGGTACCCTCTCTGTTGATCCTGAGTGTACACTCACAGTGTCCTCTTGTTACCCACCCTGTGGATCCTGAGAGTACACTCACGGAATCTTCCTTATTGCCTAGTATGTGGATCTCGAGAGTCCACTCACACTGTGCTCCTTGTTGCCCTCTCTGTGGATCATAATATTACACTCACTGTTTTCTCCTTGGTGTCCACTCTATGGATCCCTAGAGTACAATCACACTGTCCGAATTCCAGCCCTCTCTCTGCATCCTGAGAGTACCCTCACGGTCTCCTCCTTGGTCCCCTCTCCGTAGATCCAGAGAGTACACTCACAGTGACTGCCTTGTTACCCTCTCTGTGGAACTCTAGAGTACACTCACAGTCTCCTCCTTGGTGCCCTAACTGTGGATCAAGAGATTACACTCACAGACACATCCTCGCTTCCCTCCCTGAGGATCCTGAGAGTACACTCCCTTTTCTTCCTCAGTACCCTCTCTGTGGATCCTGAATGTACACTCACACTGTCCTCCTTGTTACCCTCCCTGTGTATCCCAAGATTACACTCACTGTCTCCTCCTTGGTTTCTCTCTATGAATCCCAAGATACACTCATCGTCACTGCCTTGTTACCCCCTCACTGAAACCCTTGATTACACTCACAGTCTCCTTCCTGGTGCCCTCCCAGTGGATCAAGAGATTACACTCACAGACACCTCCTTGGTTCCCTCTGTGTAGATCCCGAGAGTACACTCACTGTTTCTTCCTCGGTCCCTCTGTGGATCACGAGATTATACTCATGGTATGATCTTTGTGCCCTCTCTGTGGATCTAGACAGTACACTCACAGTCACTGCCTTGTTACACTCTCTGTGGAACCCTAGAGTACACTCACAGTCTCCTCCTTGGTGCCATCCCTGTGGATAAAGAGATTACAGTCAAAGACACATCCTCACTCCCTCTCTCTGTGATCCTGAGAGTACACTCAATGTTCCATCGTGGGTACCCTCTCTGTGGATCCTAACTGTACACTCACAGTGTCCTCCTTGTTACTCTCCCCGTGGATCCTGAGAGTACACTCATGGTCTCCTCCTTAGTGCCTACTATGTGGACCTCGAGAGTACATGCAGACTGCACTCCTTGGTTCCCTCTCAGTGGATCACGAGGGTATAATCACACTATCCTCCTTCCAGCCCTCTCTATGGATCCTGAGATTACACTAATGGTCTGCTCCTTGATGCCATCTCGGTGGAACCAGAGAGTACACTCACAGTCACTGACTTGTTACTCTCTCTGTTTAACCCTAGAATACACACGCAGTCTCCTTCTTCGTGCCCTCCCTGTGGATCCAGAGAGTACACTCACAGTCACTTCCTTGTTACACTCTCTGTGGAACCCTAGAGTACAATCACAGTCTCCTCCTTGGTTCCCTCCTTGTGGGTCACCTGATTACACTCACAGACGCCTCCTCATTCCCCTCTCTGTGGATCCCGAGAGTGCACTCGCGGTGTCCTCCTTAGTGACTTCTCTGTGTATCTCGATAGTCCACTCACATTGTGCTACTTAGTGCCCTCTCTGTGGATCACGAGATTACACTCACTGTCTTCTCCTTGGTACCCACTCTGGATCCCCAGAGTACTATCACACTGTCCTCATTGCAGCCCTCTCTCTGCATCCTGAGAGTACACTCACAATCTCCTACTTGGTGCCCTCCTGAGGATCCAGAGAGTACACTCATAGTCACTGCCTTGTTACCCTCAGTGGAACCTTAGAGTACACTCAGTCTCCTCCTTGGTGCCCTCTATGTGGATCAAGAGATTACATTTACAGACAACTCCTCGTTCCCCTGTCTGTGGTCACGAGAGTACACTCACTGTTTCTTCCTTGTAACCTCTCTGTGAATCCTGAGTGTACACTCACGGTGTTCTCCTTGTTACACTCCCTGTTGATCTAGAGAGTACACTCACGGTCTCCTCCTTGGTGCCCTCTCTGTGGACCCAGAGAGTACACTCACAGTCACTGCTTTGTTACACTCTCTGGGGAACCCTACATTACACTCACTGTATCCTCCTTGGTGCCCTCCCTGTGTATCAAGAGATTACACAGACAGACAATTCCTAGCTCCACTCTCTGTGGATCCCGACAGTCCACTCACTATTTCTTCTCAGTACCCTCCTGTGGATCCTGAGTGTACACTCACAGTGTCCCCCTCGTTACCCTCCCTGTGGATTCCAAGAATACACTCACAGTCTCCTCCTTAGTGCCTTCTATGTGTACCTCGAGGGTACACTCACATTGTGCTCCTTGGTGCCATCGCTGTGGATCACGAGATTACACTCACAGTCTTCTCCTTGGTGCCATCTCTTTGGCTCCCTAGAGTACAATCACACTGTCCTCCTTCCAGCCCTCTCTGTGGATCCTGAGCTTACACTCATGGTCAGTTCCTTGGTGCCCTCTCTGTAGAAGCAGAGATTATACTCACACATACTGCCTTGTTACCCTCCTGTGGAACCCTGGAGCACACTCTCAGTCTCCCCCTTGGTGCCAGCCCTGTGGATCAAGAGATTACACTCACAGACACCTCCTAGCTTCCCTCTCTGTGGATCATGAGTGTACACTCACTGATTCTTCCTCGGTACCCTCTCTGTGTATCCTGAGTGTACACTCACAGTGTCCTCCTTGTTACCCTCCCTGTGGATCCCAAGACTACACTCACGGTCTCCTCCATGGTGCACTCTCTGTGGATCCAGAGAGTACACTCACAGACACTGCCTTATTACCTTCTCTGTGGAACCTTAGAGTACACTCACAGACTCCTCCTTGGTGCCCTCCCACTGGATCAAGAAAATACACTCACAGACACCTCTTCGCTCCCCTCTCTGTGGATACCGAGAGTGCACTCACTGTTTCTTCTCCATACCCTCTCTGTATATCCTGAGTGGACACTCACAGTGTCCTCCTTGTTACCCTTCCTGTGGATCCCGAGAGTACACTCACGGTCTCCTCCTTAGTTCCTTCTATGTGGATCTCAGGAGTATCCTCACACTGTGCTCCTTGGTGCATTGTCTGTGGATCACGAGATTACACTCACAGTCTTCTCCTTCGTGCCCTCTCTTTGGATCACAAGAGTACAACCACGCTGTCCTCCTATCATATCTCTCTCTGGATCCTGAGTGTACACTCATGGTCTCAGCCTTGGTGCCCTCTCTGTGGATCCAGGGCGTACACTCACAGTCACTGCCTTGTTACCCTCTCTGTGGAACCCTAGGGTACACTCACACTCTGCTCCTTGGTGTCCTCTCTGTGTATCAAGAGATTACACTCACAGACACCTCCTCACTCCCTTCTCCATGTATCCTGAGAGCACAGCTCACTGTTTCTTCTTCAGTACCCTCTCTGTGGATCCTGAGTGTACACTCACAGTGTCCCCTTGTTACCCACCCTGTGAATCCTGAGAGTACACTCACAGTGTCCTCCTAGTTACCCTCACTGTGGATCCTGAGTGTACACTCGTGGTGTCCTCTTTAGTGCCTTCTGTGTGGATCTCGAGATTCAACTCACACTGTGCTCCTTGGTTCACTCTCTGTGGACCTACAGAGTACACTCGCAGTCACTGCCTTGTTACCCTCTCTGTGGAACCCTAAGAGTACACTCAGTCTCCTCCTTGGTGCCCTCCATGTGGATCAGAGGTTACACTTACCTCCATGTGGATCCTGAGAGTACAATCACTGTTTTTTCCTCAGTACCTTCTCTGTGGATCCTGAGTGTACACTCACAGTGTCCTCCTTGTTACCCTCCCTGTGGATCTTCAGAGCACACTCACGGTCTACTATTTAATGCCTTCTATGTGGATCTCGAGAGTACAGTCACACTGTGCTGCTTGCTGCCCTCTCAGTGTATCACGACATTCCTCTTACAATCTTCTCCTTGGTGCCCTCTATTTGGATCCCAGGTGTATAATCACACTGTCCTGCTTCCAGGCTTCTCTTTTCTTCCTAAGAGTGTACTCACTGTCTCCTCCTTGCTGCCCTCCCTCTGGATCAAAAGATTACACTCACAGACATCTCCTAGCTCCCCTTTCTGTGGATCCCATGAGTACACTCACTGTTTCTTCCTGGTTACCCTCTCTTTGTATCCCGAGAGTACAATCACACTGTCCTCCTTCCAGCCCTCTCTCTGGATCCTGAGATTACACTCAGTCTCCTCCTTGGTGCCTTCTCTGTGGATCTAGGGAGTACACTCACAGTCACTCCCTTGTTACACCCTCTGTGAAACCCTAGAATACACTCACAGTCTCCTCCTTGGTGCCCTCCCTGTGGATCAAGCGGTTACACTCACAGAGACCTCCCTGCTCCCCTCTCTGAGGATCCCGAGAGTAAAGTCACTGTTTTCCCTCGGTACCTATCCAAGGATCCTGAGTGTACATTCACAGTGTCCTCCTTGTTACCCTCCCTGTGGATCCCAAGAGTACACTCACGGTCTCCTCCTTATTGTCTTCTATGTGGCTCTCGAGAGTACACTCACAATGTGCTCCTTGTTACCCTCTCTGTGGATCACGAGATTACAGTTACATTCTTCTCTTTGGTGCCCTCTCTTTGGATCCCCAGAATACAATCACACTGTTCTCCTTCCAGCCCTCTCTCTGGATCCTGAGAATACACACATGGTCTCCTACTTGGTGCCCTCTCTGTGGATCCTGCGAATACACTCACAGTCACTGCCTTATTACCCTCTCTGTGGAACCCTAGAGTACACTCGCAGTCTCCTCCTTTGTGCAATCCCTGTAGATCAAGAGATTACACTCACAGACACCTCCTCGCTACCCCCTCTGTGGATCGTGAGAAAAAACTCACTGTTTCTTTACCTTCTCTTTGGATCCCTAGAGAACAATTAAACTGTTCCCCTTCCAGCCCTCTGTATGGATCCCGAGAATACTCTCACGTTCTCCTTCTAGGTGCCCTCTCTGTGGATCAAGAGAGTACACTCACAGTCACTTCCTTGTTACCCTGTCTGTGGAACCCTAGAATACACTCACAGTCTCCTCCTTGGTGCCCTCACTGTGGTGAAGAGATTACACTGACAGACAACTACTCGCTCCCCTCTCTGAGGATCCTGAGAGTACACTCACTATTTCTTCCTCGGTACCCTCTGTGTGAATCCTGATTGTACACTCACAGTGTCCTCATCGTTATCCTCCCTGTGGATCCAGAGAGTACACACGATCTCCTCCTTAGTGTCTTCTATGTGGATCTCGAGAGTACATATATGGTCTACTCCTTTCTGCCCTCTCTGTAGATCCAGAGGGTACACTAACAGTCACTGCCGTTTCACCCTCTCTGTGGAACTCTAGAGTACACTCACAGCCTCCTTCTTGGTGCCCTCCCTGTGGATCAAGAGATTACACTCAGACATCTCCTCGCTCCCTGCTCTGTGGATTCTGAGAGTATACTCACTGCTTCTTCCTCGGTACCCTCTGTGTGGATCCTGAGTGTACACTCACAGTCTGCTCCTTGTTACTCTCCCCATGGATCCCGAGAGTACACTCACTGTCTCCTCCTTTGTGCCCTCTCTGTGGATCCAGAGGGTACACTCACAGTCACTGCCTTGCTAAACTCTCTGTGGACCCCTAGAGTACACTCACAGTCTCCTCCTTGGTGCCCTCCCTGTGGATCAAGAGATTACACTCACAGAAACCTCCTCGCTCCCCGCTGTGTGGATGCCTACAGTACACTCACTGTTTCTTCCTCAGTACCCTCTCTGTGGGTCCTGAGTGTACACTCACAGTGTCCTCCTTTTTACCCTCACTGTGGATCCCGAGAGTACACCCACAGTCTCCTCCTTAGTGTCTTCTATGTGGATCTCAAGAGTACACTCATGCTGTGCTCTTTGGTGCCCTCTCTGTGGTTCATGAACTTACACTCACAGTCTTCTCTTTGGTGCCCTCTCTTTGGATCCTGAGAGTACAATCACACTGTCCTCCTTCGAGCCCTCTCTCTCTATCCTGAGAGTACACTCTCGGTCTCCTCCTTGGTGAACTCTCTGTGGATCCAGAGAGTTTACTCACAGTCACTGTCTTGTTAACATTTCTGTAGACCCCTAGAGTACACTCACAGTTTCCTCCTTGGTGCCCTCCCTGTGGATCAAGAGATTGCACTCACAGACAACTCCTCCCTCCCTTCTCTATGGAGAGATCCTGAAAGTACACTCACTGTTTCTTCCTTGGTACCCTCTCTGTGGATCCTGAGTGTAACTCACAGTGTCCTCCTTGTTACCCTCCCTGTGGACCCCAAGAGTACACTCACGGTCTCCTCATTGGAGGCCTCTCTGTGGATCCATAGAATACACTCACTGTGTCTGCCTTGTTACCCTGTCTGTGGAACCATAGAGTACACTCACAGTCTCCTCCTTGGCGACCTCCCTGTGGAACAAGAGATTACACCCAGAGACCTCCTCACTCCCTGCTTTGTGGATCCCGAGAGTACACTCACAGTCTCCTCTTTGGTTGCTTCCCTGTGGATCAAGAGATTTCACCCACAGATACCTCCTCGCTCCCCTCTTTGTGGAGAGATCCCGATAGGACACTCACTGTTTCTTCTCGGTACCCTATCTGTGGATCCTGAGTGTACACTCACAGTGTTCTCCTTGTTATCCTACCAGTGGATCCCAAGAGTACACTCACAGTCTCCTCCTTAGTGTCTTCTATGCGGATCTCCAGAGTACGCTAACACTGTGCTCCTTGGTGCCCTCTCTATGGATCAAGAGATTACACTCACAGTCTTCTCCTTGGTGCCCTCTCTTTGGATCCCGAGAGTGCAATCACACTCTCCTCCTTGCAGCCCTCCCTCTGGATCTTGAGAGTGCACTCATGGTCTCCTTCTTGGTGTCCTCTCAGTGGAACCAGAGAGTACACTCACACTCACTGCCTTCTTACCCTCTCTGTAGAACGTTAGTGTACACTCACAGTCTCCTCCTTGTTGCCCTCCATGTGGATCAAGAGATTACACTCCCAGAAAACTCCTTGCTCCCCTCTCTGTAGATCCTGAGAGTACACTCACTGTTTCTTCATTGGCACCTTCTCTGTGGATCCTGAGTGTACACTCACAGTGTCCTCCTTGTTACCCTCCCTGTGGATCCTGAGAGTACACTCACGGTCTACTCCTTAATGCCTTCTATGTGGATCTCAAGAGTACACTCACACTGTGCTGCTTGCTGACTTCTCTGTGTATCACGACATTACCTTTACAATCTTCTCCTTGGTGCCCTCTCTTTGGAGCCCAGGTGTACAATCACACTGTCCTGTTTCCAGGCTTATATCTTCTTCCTCAGAGTGCACTCACAGTCTCCTCCTTGGTGCCCTCTCTGTGGATCCACAGAGTATGCTCAGAGCCACTGCCTTATGACCCTCTTGGTAAAACCCTAGAGTACACTCACAGACTCCTCCTTGGTGCCCTCCCTGTGGATCCAGAGAGTACACTCACACTCACTGCCTTGTTACCCTCTCTGTGGAAACCTGGAGTACACTCACTGTCTCCTCCTTGCTGCCCTCCCTCTTGATCAAAAGATGACACTCACAGACACCTACTAGCTCCCCTCTCTTTGGATCCCGTGAGTACACTCACTGTTTCCTCCTGGCAACCCTCTCTTTGATTCCTGGGAGTACAATCACACTGTCCTCCTTCCAGCCCTCTCTCTGGATCCTGAGATTACACTCAGAGCCTCCTCCTTGGTGCCCTGTCTATGGATCCAGGGAGTACACTCACAGTCACTGCCTTATTACTGCCTCTGTGAAACCCTAGAATACACTCACAGTCTCCACCTTGGCGCCCTCACTGTGGATCAAGACGTTACACTCACAGAGACCTCCTCACTCTCCTCTCTGAGGATCTCGAGAGTACACTCACTGTTTCTTCCTCGGTACCCTCTCTGTGGATCCTGAGTGTACACTCACAGTGTCCTCCTTGTTATCCTACCAGTGGATCCTGAGAGTATACTCACAGTCTCCTCCTTAGTGCCTTCTATGTTGACCTCGAGAGTACACTCACACTGTGCTCCCTGGTGCCCTCTCTGTGATTCAAGAGACTACACTCACAGTCTTGTCCTTGGTGCGCTCTCTTTGGATCCCCAGAATACAATCACACTGTCCTCCTTCCAGACCTCTCTCTGGATCATAAGTGTAGAACCACATTCTTAACCTTGGTGCCCTCTCTGTGGATCCATAGAGTACACTCACAAGTCACTACCTTTTACCCTCTCTGTGGAACCATAGATTACAGTCACAGTCTCCTCATTGGTGCCCTCTCAGTGGATCCAGAGAGTACACTCACAGTCACTGCCTTGTCACCCTCTCTGTGGAACGTTAGTGTACACTCTCAGTCTCCTCCTTGGTGCCCTCCATGTGGATCAAGAGATTACACTCCCAGACACCTCCTTGCTCCCCTCTCTGTGGATCCTGAGAGTACACTCACTGTTTTTTCCTCGGTACCTTCTCTGTGTATCATGAGTGTACACTCACAGTGTCCTCCTTGTCACCCTCCCTGTAGATCCTGAGAGTACACTCAAGGTCTACTTCTTAATGCATTCTATGTGGATCTCGAGAGTACACTCACACTGTGCTGCTTGCTGACCTCTCTGTGTATCACGAGATTACCCTTACAGTCTTCTCCTTGGTGCCCTCTCTTTGGATCCCAGGTGTACAATCACACTGTCCTGCCTCCAGAAGTATCTCTTCTTCCTAAGAGTGCACTCACAGTCTCCTCCTTGGTGCCCTCTCTGTGGATCCACAGAGTACGCTCACAGCCACTGCCTTATGACCCTGTCGGTGGAATCCTAGAGTACACTCACAGACTCCTCCTTTGTGCCCTCCCTGTGGATCCACAGAGTACACTCACACTCACTGACTTGTTCCCCTCTCTGTGGAAACCTGGAGTACACTGTCTCCTCCTTGCTGCCCTCCCTCTGGATCAAATGGTTACACTCACAGACACATCCTAGCTCCCCTCTCTGTGGATCCAGAGAGTACACTCACTGTTTCTTCCTGGTAACCCTCATTGTATCCCGAGAGTACAATCACACTGTCCTTCTTCCAGCCCTCTCTCTGGATCCTGAGATTACACTCAGATTCTCCTCATTGGTGCCCTCTCTGTGGATCAAGCACTTACACTCACAGAGACATCCTCGCTCCCCTCTCTGAGGATCCCGAGAGTGCACTCACTGTTTTTCCTCGGTACCTATCCGTGGATCCTGAGTATGCGTTCCCAGTGTCCTCCTTGTTACCCTCCGTGTGGATTCCGAGAGTACACTCATGGTCTCCTCCTTATTGTCTTCTATGTGTCTCTCCAGAGTACACTCACAATGTGCTCCTTGGTACCCTCTCTGTGGATCACAAGATTACACTCACAATCTTCTCCTTGGTACCCTCTCTTTGGATCCCGAGAGTACAATCACACTGTTCTCGTTCCAGCCCTCTTCTGGATTCTGAGAATAATCTCATGGTCTCCTCCATGGTGCTCTCCCTGTGGATCAGGGGATTACACTCCCCAAAACTTCCTTGCTCCCCTCTGTGTGGATCCCGAGAATACACTCACTGTTTCTTCCACGGTACCACTCTGTGGATACTGTGTGTATCTCACAGTGTCCTCCTTGTTACCCTCCCTGAGGATCCAGAGTACACTCACGGTCTCCTCCTTGGTGCACTCTCTATGGATCCCGAGAGTTCACTCACAGGCTCTGCCATGTAACCTTCCCTGTGGATCCCGAGGGTACACTCAGTCTCCTCCTTGGCGCCCTCTCTGTGAATCCCGAGAGTACACTCACTGTCTCCTCCTTGGTGCCCTGCCTGTGGATCCCGAGACTTCAGTCACAGTCTCTGCCTTGTTACACTCTCTGTGGATCCCGGGAGTACATTCACATTCTGCTCTTTGGTACCCTCTTGTGGATACCGAGAGTACACACATAGTCTCCTCCTTGGTACCCTCCCTGTGGATCACAAAGGTACACTGATCATCTCCTCCTTTATGCCCTCTCTCTGAATCCCGAGAGTGTCGGGAACCATGAAAACCTCCCCCTCCTCAGCTCTCCGCCACTAACCTTTGGCTGACTTCCTGCCTGCCTTTCCTGCAAGATTGAAACAAGCAGCTGCCTGAAGGCTTGCCAAACAGGATATGTGCAAACCAAATTTAACTGTCACAAGACAGGCTTGAGTAAAGCAAGCGCTGCCGTCTTGCCCCCACCTTCACTCTGATCAAACAAGTAGTCATGGCCATGATATAGAACAGACTTAAGAAAACATTGGATACAGGAAATTCCTATGGGTTTAACAGTTACTCAGGAAGAATTTTGTGTGCGCATACTCTTGGGAACTGATCTGTGAAAACAACTTATCTTGCATACCATCGAAATGTGTACGTGCAGAACATGTCAGTGGTCCCTGACCGCTTCCCTTGTGCAATGTGATACCACAAAAGACTGTCTTGGCAACTACTGATTGGACGCCCCTCTCTCACTCCTCCTTCTCTTCCCCTCACCCTTTCTTCCTGCCTCCAACTGCATAAAAGGTTTCGCCCCCAGAAATAAAGCGCCTCAGACCTCATCCCTTGTCTGGAGTCATCCCTTCCCTACTAACTTTTTGCTTCCACAGGTACTCAGGAGAACTACACCCACCACGTTGTGCGGCAACCTCAGGGACAGCTTCGACTGCTGGCCAGTTGGAGCTAGGAGCCCCTAACGGGGTTCCCCCTTTTTTGGGAGCCGCATCTGGCGCCCAACGTGCGTGTCTTCTTCTCCTTACCGGTCGACGGTTAGTTCGGGATTCCACGCCCCAATTTCTTCTCGGGTAAGACCCCCCTTTTTTCGCGTGGTTTCTCCCCTTTGTGCACACATTCGTGACTTTGTCACCCCTTAGTCGACCCCCGTCCCCTTCGGGACCCCTCCGGCTCTTTTCTGAGCCCCCGTTCGTCCCACTTGGGACCCCTTCGACTCCCTCGCGAGTCCCCTTCTTCTCGGCCTCTGGCCCCCGCCCTTCGCCATGGGCTCTTCCCTTAGTTCCGAGGCTCGTTTCCTCCAATCCCTCCAGGACGAGCTCGTTTCTCGCAAGGTCCATGTTTCCAAGGCTGATCTCTGTCAATTTCTTAATGTCGTTCACCGGGCCTCTCCCTGGTTTGTCTTCACTGCCCCTATCCCCCTCCGAGGACTCTCAGTCTACCGTTTCCTATCCGCCACCTTACGCTCCCGCCCCCTCTGAGCCCTCTGCTCCTTCCGATCCTGCGCTCGCTCGCGCCCCCTCTCCGGAGCCGCTCTCTCCTGAGGATGCAGCCGCTTTAGATACGGCTGCAGCCGCCTACGATCCCCGCTCTCAGCCATTGCCCTCTCCCCCTCCATCCCCCACTCAATTTCACCTCGCAATTCAGGAAATCTCCTCCTCTTTGGACCGCCTTCTGTCCCGCGTCTCTGCCCCCGACGCTCCTCCCCCACCCGCTCCCTCTGCTTTACAAGCCTATCCCGCGATTCTTCGACCCCCCCAGCCCCCTCATGCCCCAGACTCTGGTGCAGCCGTCCCATCTTCGTCCCCCGCCGCCGCTTCCTCCTCCTCTACTCATCCCATGATTACTCGCTCGCTGGCTGGTCTCCAAAACATCGCCGACCGCCTCGAACGCGCTCTCGGCTCCCTCCCATCTCCCTCTCGCCCCCCCCTTCTCCTGCTTCCTCTGTCGCCGCTCCCACCGCTGCGCCCCCACGCACCCCCCCTCCAGCTGGGCGCGGCCCTGGTGCCGTCCTTCAGGAAGACATTAAATGTCTGAACTAACCTTTGTGTGTGTGTGTATGTCTTTATGTGTGCTCATTGTGCTTGCTAGTCGTGTCGTGTTTGTGACTGTTTGTGACTAAAGAGATAAGATGAACACAGGTGACACCCCTTTCTCTTCTAGAATCAATTTGCTGTAATTTTTTAATAGCCTTATAAGAAAGATGGTTAACAATGTGGTGAGATGAATTGGTTTAAGGAACTGGAAAGGAATTTTTCAATGTTGGGACATAGAATGCTCATTAAAAAAATGCTTTTGAGTGGTACTTAGTTCAGAATGTTAAAGTATGTAAATAAAGGTGTGCGGACGTTAAAAAAATAAAAAAAAAAAAAAAAAAAAGAGAAAGAAAGAAAGAAAGGAAAAAAGAAAGAAATATTCAGGCTAAACCTAAACACCATGCCTAAAGTTAGAGGTTTTTAAACTAAATATGTTGGGATAGCTTGCTTAAGCTTTATCAAATTTAATTCATGAGTAAAACATAAAATTGTTTTATGTTAATAAAAATTTCTGTGATACATGAAATCAATAGCTATCAAGTTTAAGCCAAAATCATTGATTGTCAAATAATGTTTTTTCTTTCAAAAAGATTTGTCAAGGGTTATATTAATATTTAGCTAGCTGTTTTAGCTCAGAAAAGACCAGATTCTCCTCTATTGTATGTAAAGTAACTGTCTCAATTTTGGCATCTTAATGTCCTGTTACTTGAAAATCTATAGGCAAAGCTTGTTTATCAGGAGGAAAATATTTAATTTGGAAAGTAGAATTCTATATGTTATGCAAAAAGACTGCAATGTTGAATCAACAGGCAGGAAATGGTAATTGGAATGTTGATATGCTTACTGGGGAAGGAAACTATGCTGGAAATGACAATCAAATTGTATATCCCCGTGCTGTTTATCAACAAATAGCCACAGCAGCTCGTAAAGCGTGGTTTACTCTTCCTTCAAAAGGAGAGGCTGTGGGGGAGAATTTAACTAAGATTATACAGGGTCCTGATGAGAATTATGCTGATTTTGTTGATAGATTGATAAAAACAGCAGGGAGAGTATTTGGAGATGCTGGCGCTGGTATGGACTTTGTAAAACAGCTTACTTATGAAAATGCAAATAGTGCTTGCAAAGCAGCTGTACGGCCTTATAGAAAGAAAGTTGATCTACAAGGATATATTAGATTATGTGCTGATATTGGCCCTAGCTATACGCAGGGGATAGCCATGGCTGCAGCATTACAAGGAATTCCTTTTCAAATGGCCGCCACTGCAGCAAGATCTGGCAAGTGCTTTTCTTGTGGAAAATTAGGACATATAAAAAAAAAAAAAGATTGTCCAATTAAAAGAAAAAATGGAACTCCCAATAATCCAGCTTTTGGTCTTTGCCCAAGGTACAGAAGAGAAAAACACTGGGCAAAGGAATGTAGATCTCAAACAGATAGAGATGGCAACCCTATTGTCCAGCAGCAGGGAAACGGGAGGAGGGGCCAGCCCCAGGCCCCGCAAAGACAAGTTTATGGGGAAATTCAGTTCGTTCCTCAAACAGCCAGTTACAGCCAGTCTCCCAACTTCTCCGAGCCACCCCAGGGAGTGCCGGACTCGACCTCAGTTCCTCCACCTACACAGTATTGACTCCAGAAATGGGACTTCAAGCATTGCCTACCGGAGTATGTGGCCCACTGCCAAAGGACAGTGTAGGCTTAATTTTGGGAAGAAGTAGCAGTACTATGCAGGGATTACAAATAGCACCTGGAGTTATTGATGCAGATTTCACAGGAGAACTTAAAATTATGGTGTCTTCTCCAAAAACAATCTTTACAATATTGCCTGGTCAGAGAATAGCTCAATTGTTGCTCCTCCCTATGATAAGAACTGGAAGGGTTGCTAATGTTCAGGGTTGAGGGACTCAAGGATTTGGTTCATCAGATGCTTACTGGGTTCAACCTATCAGTAAGGAACGTCCAAAATTAACTTTAAAATTAAATGGAAAACATTTTGAAGGGTTATGACATTTTACTCCTCGGTCCCGATCCTGATGCTCTCCTGCGCGCTGCATCCCACCTCGTTTCCTCTTTACAGGCTCACGGCTTTTCCATTTCCCAAGACAAGGTTCAACTGCATCCTCCTCACCTTTTTCTTGGTTTTGAACTCCTCCCTTCTACTGTCCGCACGCAAAAACTCCAGCTCCGCACCTCACACTTAAAAACTTACCATGACTTCCAAAAGCTTTTAGGGGACATCACCTGGCTTCGTCCCTACCTGAAACTCTCTACTGGAGACCTCAAGCCCTTAACTGACATTCTTCAAGGTGACTCTAACCCCACTTCCCCCCGATCTCTCACCCCCGAAGCCCGCTCAGCCCTCAACCTTGTTGAACAAGCCATCCAGGGACAATCCCTCTCCTACTTTGACCCCAAGCTTCCTTTGCAATTCATCGTTCTTGCGACCACCTTTGCCCCCACGGCAGTGTTTTATCAGAATGCTCCTCTCTACTGGGTCCATCTCCCCTCCACCCCTTCCAAAGTTCTTGCTACATACCCTGACCTTGTTGTTTCTTTGCTCCGCCAGGGCCTTACCCTCTCTGTTAAAATTTTTGGTATTTACCCCCACTCTATTATTGTTCCTTATACCCCCCAAAACCTCCTACACCTGCAGCTTCACTCTGTTGACTGGGCACTATTTCTTACCTCCTACCCTGGTCACATTCTTTCCCATTACCCTTCTGACAAACTTATACAGTTTCTTAACCATCATCCAGTCATCTTCCCTACCCTCTCTCGGCCCTCGCCTATCCCAGCTGCTGTTTCTATTTTTACGGATGGCAGCTCCTCAGGCACCGCTGCTGTCTCCATTAATGGCAAGGTTTCCTCCTTTCCCACTGACTACAAATCTGCTCAACACGTCGAGCTCTTTGCCATTCTGCAAGCCTTCACTCTTGTCTCTTCCCCTTTTAACCTCTACACTGATAGTGCATATATTGCTCATTCTATTCCACTCTTGGAAACAGTTCCCTTTATTAAACCCTCTACCACGGCCTTTCAGCTCTTTTCCCAGATTCAGCAACTTATCCTGGCACGCTCCAACCCCTTCTTTATCGCACACATTCGCGCCCATTCCTCATTGCCTGGTGCCCTCGCGGAAGGCAACGCTCAGGTGGACGCTGCCACCAGACCGTCCTCCATCTTAGCCATGGCAGCCATTTTCTCTTCTCTCTCCCCTTCTCCTTTTGAGAAGGCCCAGAGGGCTCATGCCCTTCATCATCTTAACGCGCAAACCCTGCGCTACATGTTTTCCATTACCAGGGATCAGGCTCGAGACATTGTAAAAGCCTGTCATTCCTGTCTCTCTCTTCTCCCCGAACCCCTCACTGGGGTTAACCCCCGAGGCCTTATACCCGGGGCCCTCTGGCAAACAGACGTCACTCACTTTCAGCCTTTTGGCTCTCTTAAGTATGTTCATGTGTCCATTGATACCTTCAGTGGTTTTCTCTGTGCATCCCTCCACACGGGGGAAGCTGCCAAAGATGTAGTGGCACATTTTATCCACTGCTTCTCCATCTTGGGTACCCCAAAAACTGTGAAGTCCGACAATGGTCCTGCTTATACATCAGCAAAGGTGAAAGACTTCCTATCAAAATTCGGGATTTGTCACAAATTTGGCATTCCCCACAATCCCCAAGGTCAAGGCATTGTTGAGAGGGCTCACTCTACCCTAAAAAACATGCTACACAAACTTTCCTCCAAAGATCTTGTTTTTCATGGGCACAAGCTCACCCCCCGAAATTTGCTCCATCATGCACTTTTCGTTCTTAACTTCCTCACCCTTGACACACATGGAAAATCTGCAGCTGAGCGCCTCTGGCACCCCGCCTCAGCCACTTCCTTTTCCACTGTTCTGTGGAAAGATGTTCGCACAGGCGCTTGGCTTGGCCCACATCCTGTTTCTCATTTGGGGCAAAGGTCATGCCTGTGTCCATAACCCAGACACAGACGAAACTAGTATGGCTCCCTGAGCGCTTCATTAAGGCCGTTCACTTCCGGCCCAGGGACCCGGCCCCTGAGGTTCTCCCCCTCTGTTTCTTTTTCAGAAAACCCAACATCACCTCGCCATGACGGCACGGGCCCAGCCAGTACTGCTCCTGCATCTTCTTGTCTGGATCCCGCTGCTCCTACATTTGTTCCTTCGCCTCTACACCTCCGGAACGACCCGTGGCCTCCTTTTCACAGTCCTTCTACCTCCCTACCACGCCCCGCCGCCCTTTCTCCTTAGGCCCCAATATCCTGCAAGCACCCCAACCAAAACCACCCCTCCTCGCTCCCCCATTGGGGACCCCAAGAGTCACTCACAGTCTCCTTGCCTGTTACCCTCTCTGGGATCCCAAGGTACACTCCCCGTTTTTTTTCCCAGGGTTGCCCTCTGTGGATCCCAAGGTACACTCACATTTCCCCCCTTTTGGGGCCCCCCTCTGGGGATCCTGAAGAAACCTCACGGGTCCCTCCTTTGGCCTTCCCTTACCCCATAGTACACTCACAGTTTTTCCTCCGGTCCCCTTTCCCCGGGGATCCCAAGAACACTACAGTCTTCCTTTTTCCCCCTTTTTGGGGAAACCCAAGGTACACTCACATTTTTCCCCCTTTGGTGCCCCCCTTGGGGGATCCCAAGGTACCTCCAGTCTTCCCCTTGGGTCCCCTCCCTTACCCCGAGAGAAACACTAACATTTCCTCCTTGGTGCCCTCTTTGGGGATTTGAGGGTACACCACAGTCCCCTCCGGGGCCTTTCTTGTGGACCCCCAAGTACACTCAAAGTTCCCCTTTGGGGCCCCTGCATGGATTATTGGTGTTCTTATTCTGCTCCTTCCCCGCCTCTCCGTCCATCACACCCGAGGACCTGTTACCGTCTCGCCTGTCCGGCCCTGCTACCGCCGCTCCAAACGCGAGCCTATCACTGCCATCACTGTTGGTGTCCTCCTAGCCCTGGCACCTCAGGTGCCGGCACGGGCATCGCTTCCCTCGTTCAAACCCACGACCAATACCGCCACCTAGCGGTTCTGCAACGCAAGGTTGACTCTGATATTGCCGAACTTAAACATAGGACTTAATACCTTACTAAGTACTGTTAATTCTCTTGCAGAAATGGTTCTTCAAAACCGCCGTGTCTTAATCTTGCCCTTTTTAAAGGAAGGGGGAGTTTGCGCCGCCTTAAAAGGAGGAATGCTGCGTGTTTAAGGGATGAAACAGGACTAGTCAGAGATAGCATTAAACGCATTGAGGATAGCCTGGAGGAGAGACGTAGGGAGATTGATTCAGAGTGAAAGTTGGTACAAGAATTGGTTCTCGACGACCCCGTGGTTGTCGACTTTACTCCCAGCCTTTCTGGACCCTTTATTGGCTTCCTTTTGCTCCTCCATGGTCCATTTTTGGGGGTTTTGAGAGTAAACTCAAAATCTCCCCCTTTTTGTCCCCTTCCCTTTTAAACCCGAAGTACACTAAGTTCTCCCCTTTTGTCCCCTTCCCCATTACCCCGAAGTACACCAATTTTTTCCCCCTTTTGGCCCCCTTTGGTTACCCCAATAGTACACTCAAAATCTCCCCTTTTTCCCTCTCTGTGGACCCCAAGGTACCCCTTCAAAATCTCCTCCTTGGGCCCTCTGTGGTTTCCGAAATACACTCACATTCTCCCCCTTTTTGGTCCCTCTCTGGGGAAACCCAAGAACACTAAAGTCCCCCTCCTTTGGGTTCCCTCTCTGGGGAAAACCCAGGTCACTAAAGATTTTTCCCCCAAATTCCCTCTGGGGATTTAAGGGGAAACTCACAGTCTCCTTTGTCCCTCCCTGTAAACCCCAAGTTAACATCAAAGTCCCCCTCCTTGGTCCCTCTCGTGGATCCCAAGTTAAAACTCAGTCTCCTTTTCCCTCTTTTTTGTGGATCCCTAAAATACACTCAAACCCCTTTCCATGGTGCCCTCTTTTGAGATAAAAACCCCACAGTCCCCCCTCGGTCCTTCCCTGGGATCCCAAGTTACACCGTCTCCTTTTGGGTTACCCCCCTGTGGACCCCAAGAACACCCCACAGTCTCTCCTTTTTCCCCTTTCCCCTTGGATCCAAGAGTACACTAAACAATCCCCCCCTTTAAACCCTCTGGGGACCCAAGGTCCATCACATTCCCCTCCTTTTCCCCCCCTTTTACCCGGGGAAGTAATTCACGGTCTCCCTCCTTTGTCCCCTTCCCTTTTCACCCCGAAATCCCACTAAGTCCTCCTTTCCCCCTTTTTCTGTGGATCCCTAGAGTACACCCCACAGCTCCTTTTTGGGTCCCTTTTTGTGGACCCCGGGGTTTTCCCCAAAGGTCCCCTCCTTTTTCCATCTCTGGGACCCAATTTAAACACCCCAGTTCCCCCTTTTTAACCCTCCCTGTGGATCCGAAGTACACTCCATTCTCCCCCTTTGGGTGCCCTCTCTAGGATCCCGGAAAATTCACTCCAGTCTCCTCCTTGGTCCCCCTCGTGGCCCCCTTAAGTACACTCCCCAGTTTTCCCCCTTTGGGTTGCCCTCTTGGGGGCCCCCGGGGAAACACTAAACAGTTCCTCCTTGAACCCTCCCTGTAAATCCTGAAAATACACTCACATTCTCCCTTCTTTTGCCCCCCCTCTGGGGATCCCAGAGTAAACTCACGGTTTTTCCCTTTTTACCCCTCTTGGATCCAAAGTACATTCACATCCCCTCCTTGTCCCCTTTTGGGGAACCCAAGTACCTCAAGTCTTCCCCCTTTGGGTCCCCTTTCCGGGGGGAATCCCGGAGTAAAACCACAGTTTTCCTCCGGTCCCTCTTTGGGATCCCGAGAGTACACTCACAGTCTCTTCCTTGGTGCCTCTCTGTGGATCCCGAATGTACACTCACATTTTCTGCCTTGTAACCCTCCCTGTGGATCCTGAGAGTACAATCACGGTCTCCATGTTGGTGCCCTCACTGAGGATCCAAGATTCCACTCACAGTCTCTGCCTTGTAACCCTCTCTGTGGATCCCTAGAGTACACTCACAGTCTCCTTCTTGGTGCCCTTCTGCACCCCTAGAGTACACTCACAGTCTCTGCCTGTTACCCTCTCTGTGGATCCCGAGAGTACACTCACAGTCTCCTTCTTGGTGCCCTCTCTGTGGATCCCAAGTGTACACTCACAGTCTCCTCCTTGGTACCCTCTCTGTGGATCCCTAGAGTACACTCACAGTCTCCTCATTGGTGCCCTCTCTGTGGATCCTGAGAGTACACACACAGTCTCCTCCTTGTGCCCTCTCTGTGGATCCTGAGTGTACACTCTCAGTCAACTACTTTGGTGACCTAATTCTGCACCCCTAGAGTACACTCACTGTCTCCTCCTTAGAGCCCTCTCTGTGGATCCTGAGAGTACACTCACAGTCTCCTCTTTGGTGCCCTCTCTGTTGATCCTGAGAGTACTCTGACAGTCTCATATTTGGTGCTGTTTTGTGGACCCCAAGAGTACACTCACAGTATCCTCCTTGGTAGCCTCTCGGTAGATCCCGAGATTAGGATCAAAAACTCCTCCTCGGTGCCCTCACAGTGGATAGCGAGAGTACACTCACAGTCTCCTTCTTGGTGCCCTCTCTGTGGATCCCATGTGTACCATCAAAGTCTCTGCTTTTTACCCACTCTGTGGATCCCAAGATTACACTCAGTCTCCTTACTCCCCTCTCTGTGGCTCCTGAGAATACACTCAATGACTCCTCCTTCATACCCTCTTTGTGGATCACAAGTGTAAACCCACAGTCACCACCTTGGTGCCCACTTTGTGGATCCCAAGAGTACACTGACAGTCTCCTCCCTGGCTACCCTGTTTGTGGATCCCGAGAGTACTCTCATGCTCTCCTTCTTGGTGCCCTCTCTGTCCCACACCACGACCACCTTGTGCCCTCTCTGGTTCCCAAGAATACACTCACGGTGACCACCTTGGTGCCCTCTCTGTGGATCCGAGAGTACACTCACAGTCTCCACCTTAGTACCCTCTCTGTGAATCCCAAGAGTATACTCACAGTCTCTGCCTGTTACCCTCTCTGTGGATCCTCAGAGTACACTCACACTTTCCTCCTTGGTGCCCTCTCTGTGAATCCTGAGAATACACTCACAATCTCCTCCTTGATACCGTCTCTGTGAGCCCTGAGTGTACACTCACAGTGTCCTCCTTGGCACCCCCTATATGGATCCCAAGAGTACACTCACAGTCTCTGCCTTGTTACCCTCTGTGGGGATCCCGAGATTACACTCACTGTCTCCTCCTTTCTGCCCTCTCTGTGGATCCCAAGATTACACTCACAGTCTCCTCCTTGGTGCCCTCTTTATGGATCTCGTTGTATACTTCCAGTCTCCTACTTGGAGCCCTCTCTGTGGATCCAGAGAGTACACTCATAGTGTTCTTCTTGGGGCCCTCTTTGTGGATCCCAACAGTACACTCACAGTCTCCACCTTCTTGCCTCTCAGTGGATCCCTATATTAAACTCACCGTCTCTTCCATGGTGCCCTCTCTGTGGATCCTGTTTGTACACTCACAGTCTCCTCTTTCGTGCCCTCTCTGTGGATCTCGAGAGTACACTCACAGTATCCTCCTTGGTGCACTCTCTATGGATCCGAGAGTTCACTCACAGGCTCTGCCAGTAACCTTCCCTGTGGATCCCGAGGGTACACTCACAGTCTCCTCCTTGGTGCCCTCTTTGTGGATCCCGAGAGTACACTCACAGTCTCCTCCTTGGTGCCCTCCCTGTGGATCCCGAGAATTCACTCACAGTCTCTGCCTTGTTACACTCTCTGTGGATCCCGAGTGTACACTCACAGTCTCCTCCTTGGTGCCCTCTCTGTGGATCCCGAGAGTACACTCACAGTATGCTCCTTGTTGCCTTCTCTGTGGATCACAAAGGTACACTGATCATCTCCTCCTTTATGCCCTCTCTCTGAATCCCGAGTGTGTCGGGAACCATGAAAACCTCCCCTCCTCAGCTCTCACGCACTAACCTTTGGATGACTTCCTGCCTGCCTTTCCTGCAAGATTGAAACAAGCAGCTGCCTGAAGGCTTGCCAAACAGGATATGTGCAAACCAAATTTAACTGTCACAAGACAGGCTTGAGTAAAGCAAGCGCTGCCGTCTTGCCCCCACTTCACTATGATCAAACAAAAGTAGTCATGGCCATGATATAGAACAGACTTAAGAAAACATTGGATACAGGAAATTCCTATGGTTTAACAGTGACTCAGGAAGAATTTTGTGTGCGCATACTCTTGGGAACTGATCTGTGAAAACAACTTATCTTGCATACCATCGAAATGTGTACGTGCAGAACATGTCAGTGGTCCCTGACCGCTTCCCTTGTGCAATGTGATACCACAAAAGACTGTCTTGGCAACTACTGATTGGACGACCCCTCTCTCACTCCTCCTTCTCTTACCCCTCTCCCTTTCTTCCTGCTCCAACTGTCATAAAAGGTTTCGCCCCCCAGAAATTAAAGCGCCTCGGAACCTCATCCATTGTCTGGGAGTCAGCCCTTCCCTACTAACTTTTTGCTTCCACAGGTACTCCAGGAGAACTACACCCACCACGTTGTGCGGCAACCTCAGGGACAGCTTCGACTGCTGGCCAGTTGGAGCTAGGAGACCATAACGGGGTTCCCCCTTTTTTGGGAGCCGCATTCTGGCCGCCCAACTTGCGTGTCTTCTTCTCCTTACCGGTCGACGGTTAGTTCGGGATTCCACGCCCATTTTCTTCTGGGTAAGAACCCCCCTGTTTTCGCGTGTGGTTTCTACCCTTTGTGCACACATTCGTGATCTTTGTCACCCCTTAGTCGGACCCCCGTCCCCTTCGGGACCCTCGGCTCTTTTCTGAGCCCACGTTGTCCCACTTGGAGACCTCCTATACTCCCTCGCGATTCCCTTCTTCTCGGCCTCTGGCCCCGCCCTTCGCCATGGGCTCTTCCCTTAGTTCCGAGGCTCGTTTCTCCCATCTCCAGGTCGAGCTCGTTTCTCGCAAGGTCCATGTTTCCAAGGCTATCTCTGTCAATTTCTTAATGGTCGTTCACCGGTGCCTCTCCTGGTTTGTCTTCAACTGCCCCTATCCCCTCCGAGGACTATTCAGTCTACCGTTTTTCTATCCGCACCTTACGCTCCCGCCCCCACTCTGATGCCCTCTGGCACTCCTTCAGATCCTGCGGCCGCTCGCGGCCCCCTCTCGGTGCCGCTCTCTCTGAGGATGCAGCCGCTTTAGATACGGCTGCAGCCGCCTACGATCCCCGATCTCAGCCATTGCCCTTCCCCCTCCATCCCCCACTCTATTTCACCTCGCAATTCAGGAAATCTCCTCCTCTTTGGACCGCTTATGTCCGCGTCTTGCCCCCGGACCGCTCCTCCCCACCGCTCCCTTGCTTTTCAAGCTATCCCGCGATTCTTCGACCCCCCCACAGCCCCCTCATGCCCCAAGACTCTTGGTTGCAGCCGTCCCATCTTCGTCCCCCGCCGCCGCTTCCTCCTACTCTACTCATCCCATGATTACTCGCTCGCTGGCTGGTCTCCAAAACATCGCCGACCGCCTCGAACGCGCTATCGGCTCCTCCCATTTGGAAAAAAGAAAAAAATTTTTTCAGGCAAAACCAAAAACACCATCCCTAAAGTTAGGGGTTTTTTAAACTAAAAAAGGGTTGGGGATACTTGTTTTGCCCCCCACCCAAATTTAATTTCATGTTTTTTTTAAAAAAATTTAAAAATTGTTTTTTTGTTAAAAAAATTTCTGTGATAATGAAATCAATAGCTATTATGTTTAACCAAAAATCATTGATTGTCAAAAAATGTTTTTTCTTTAAAAAAATTTTTCAAGGGTTATTTTTAATTTAGCTAGCTTTTTTGGGGGCTCAAAAAAGGCCGATTTCCCTCTTTGTATGTAAATAACTGTCTCAATTTTGGCATTTTAAATGCCCTTGGTTACTTAAAATTTCTATAGGAAAAGGGCTTGTTTATCAGGGGAAAATATTTAATTGGAAAGTAAAATTTCTATATTTTATGCAAAAAGACTGCAATGTTGAATCAACAGGCAGGAAATGGTTTTTTGGAAATGTTGATATGCTTACTGGGGAAGGAAACTATGCTGGAAATGAAAATCAAATTGTATATCCCCGTGCTGTTTATCAACCAAAAAGCCACAGCAGCTCGTAAAGCGTGGGGTTTAAACTTCCTTCAAAAGGAGAGGTGGGGGGAAATTTTTCTAAGATTATACAGGGTCCCATGAGAATTATGTGATTTTTTTTGATAGATTGATTTAAAAACAGCTGGGAGAGTATTTTGGGAGATGTGGGCTGGTATGGACTTTGTAAACAAACTTCTTTTGAAAATTGGGAAAAAAGTGCTTGCCCAAACAGCCTTGGCCCCTTTTTGAAAGAAGTTGATCTACAAGGATAAAATTTTTATTATGTTTCCCGAATTTTGGCCCCCAGCTATACGGGGGGGAAAAAACCCTGGCTGCCAGCATTTCAAGGGAATTTTTCCCTTTTTAAAAGGCCGGGCCCCCCTTTAGCAATAACTGGCCCAAGGGGCTTTTTTTGTGGAAAATTAGGACTATTAAAAAAAAAAAAAAATTTTCCCAAATTAAAAAAAAAAAATGGAAATCCCCAAAAATCCAGCTTTTGGGATTTTTCCCCAAAGGGGCAGAAGAGAAAAACACTTTGGGGAAAGGGAAAGTAGATCTAAAAAGTTTTGGGGGGATGGCAACCCCCATTTCCCGCAGAGGGGGAAAAGGGGGGGGGGCCAGCCCCCGGGCCCCCCAAAAAAAAGTTTTTATGGGGAAAAATTTTAGTTCGTTCCCCAAACCCGCCAGTTTAAAACCCCGTTCCCCAAATTTCCGGGGACCCCCGGGGGTGCCCGGGTCGACCCCAGTTCCTCCACCCCAAAACAGATTTACTCCAAAAAGGGGCTTCAAGCCCTTTTCCCACCGGGGGTATGGGGCCCACTGCCAAAGGCAGTGTTTGGCTTTAATTTTTGGGGAAAAAAGTAAAGTACTTATGAAGGGGTTACAAAAAAGCACCTTGGGGGTTAAATTTTTCAGAAATTTTAAGGGGAACTTAAAATTATGGTGTCTTCTCCAAAAACAATCTTTACAATATTGCCTGGTCAGAGAATAGCTCAATTGTTGCTCCTCCCCTATGATAAGAACTGGAAGGGTTGCTAATGTTCAGGGTTGAGGGACTCAAGGATTTGGTTCATCAGATGCTTACTGGGTTCAACCTATCAGTAAGGAACGTCCAAAATTAACTTAAAATTAAATGGAAAACATTTTGAAGGGTTATGACATTTAATCCCTCGGTCCCGATCTGATGCTCTCCTGCGCGCTGCATCCCACCTCGTTTCCTCTTTACAGGCTCACGGCTTTTCCATTTCCCAAGACAAGGTTCAACTGCATCCTCCTCACCTTTTTCTTGGTTTTGAACTCCTCCCTTCTACTGTCCGCACGCAAAAACTCCAGCTCCGCACCTCACACTTAAAACTTACCATGACTTCCAAAGCTTTTAGGGGACATCACCTGGCTTCGTCCCTACCTGAAACTCTCTACTGGAGACCCTCAAGCCCTTAACTGACATTCTTCAAGGTGACTCTAACCCCACTTCCCCCCGATCTCTCACCCCCGAAGCCCGCTCAGCCCTCAACCTTGTTGAACAAGCCATCCAGGGCAATCCCTCTCCTACTTTGACCCCAAGCTTCCTTTGCAATTCATCGTTCTTGCGACCACCTTTGCCCCCCACGGCAGTGTTTTATCAGAATGCTCCTCTCTACTGGGTCCATCTCCCCTCCACCCCTTCCAAAGTTCTTGCTACATACCCTGACCTTGTTGTTTCTTTGCTCCGCCAGGGCCTTACCCTCTCTGTTAAAATTTTTGGTATTTACCCCCACTCTATTATTGTTCCTTATACCCCCCAAAACCTCCTACACCTGCAGCTTCACTCTGTTGACTGGGCACTATTTCTTACCTCCTACCCTGGTCACATTCTTCCCCATTACCACTTCTGACAAAACTTATACAGTTTCTTAACCATCATCCAGTCATCTTCCCTACCCTCTCTCGGCCCTCGCCTATCCCAGCTGCTGTTTCTATTTTTACGGATGGCAGCTCCTCAGGCACCGCTGCTGTCTCCATTAATGGCAAGGTTTCCTCCTTTCCCACTGACTACAAATCTGCTCAACACGTCGAGCTCTTTGCCATTCTGCAAGCCTTCACCTCTTGTCTCTTCCCTTTTAACCTCTACACTGATAGGCATATATTGCTCATTCTATTCCACTCTTGGAAACAGTTCCCTTTATTAAACCCTCTACCACGGCCTTTCAGCTCTTTTTCCCAGATTCAGCAACTTATCCTGGCACGCTCCAACCCCTTCTTTATCGCACACATTCGCGCCCATTCCTCATTGCCTGGTGCCCTCGCGGAAGGCAACGCTCAGGTGGACGCTGCCACCAGACCGTCCTCCATCTTAGCCATGGCAGCCATTTTCTCTTCTCTCTCCCCTTCTCCTTTTGAGAAGGCCCAGAGGGCTCATGCCCTTCATCATCTTAACGCGCAAACCCTGCGCTACATGTTTTCCATTACCAGGGGATCAGGCTCGAGACATTGTAAAAGCCTGTCATTCCTGTCTCTCTCTTCTCCCCGAACCCCTCACTGGGGTTAACCCCGAGGCCTTATACCCGGGGCCCTCTGGCAAACAGACGTCACTCACTTTCAGCCTTTTGGCTCTCTTAAGTATGTTCATGTGTCCATTGATACCTTCAGTGGTTTTCTCTGTGCATCCCTCCACACGGGGGAAGCTGCCAAAGATGTAGTGGCACATTTTATCCACTGCTTCTCCATCTTGGGTACCCCAAAAACTGTGAAGTCCGACAATGGTCCTGCTTATACATCAGCAAAGGTGAAAGACTTCCTATCAAAATTCGGGATTTGTCACAAATTTGGCATTCCCCACAATCCCCAAGGTCAAGGCATTGTTGAGAGGGCTCACTCTACCCTAAAAAACATGCTAACACAAACTTTCCTCCAAAGATCTTGTTTTTCATGGGCACAAGCTCACCCCCCCGAAATTTGCTCCATCATGCACTTTTCGTTCTTAACTTCCTCACCCTTGACACACATGGAAAATCTGCAGCTGAGCGCCTCTGGCACCCCGCCTCAGCCACTTCCTTTTCCACTGTTCTGTGGAAAGATGTTCGCCACAGGCGCTTGGCTTGCCCACATCCTGTTCTCATTTGGGGCAAAGGTCATGCCTGTGTCCATAACCCAGACACAGACGAAACTAGATGGCTCCCTGAGCGCTTCATTAAGCCGTTCACTGCCGCCCAGGGACCCGGCCCCTGAGGTTCTCCCCTCTGTTTCTTTTTCAGAAAACCCAACATCACCTCGCCATGAGGCAGGGCCCACCCATTATGCTCCTGCATCTTTTGTTTTTTATCCGCTGCTCCTCCATTGGTAATACCCTAGAGTACACTCACAGACTCCTCCTTGGTGCCCTCCTGTGGATCCAGAGAGTACACTCACACTCACTGCCTTGTTACCCTCTCTGTGGAAACCTGGAGTTACACTCACTGTCTCCTCCTTGCTGCCCTCCCTCTTGATCAAAAGATGACACTCACAGACACCTACTAGCTCCCCCTCTTTGGATCCTGTGAGTACACTCACTGTTTCCTCCTGGCAACCCTCTCTTTGATTCCTGGGAGTACAATCACACTGTCCTCCTTCCAGCCCTCTCTCTGGATCCTGAGATTACACTCAGAGCCTCCTTGGTGCCTGTCTATGGATCCAGGGAGTACACTCACAGTCATGCCTTATTCTGCCTCTGTGAAACCCTAGAATACACTCACAGTCTCCACCTTGGCGCCCTCACTGTGGATCAAGACGTTACACTCACAGAGACCTCCTCACTCTCCCTCTCTGAGGATCTCGAGAGTACACTCACTGTTTCTTCCTCGGTACCCTCTCTGTGGATCCTGAGTGTACACTCACAGTGTCCTCCTTGTTATCCTACCAGTGGATCCTGAGAGTATACTCACAGTCTCCTCCTTAGTGCCTTCTATGTTGACCTCGAGAGTACACTCACACTGTGCTCCCTGGTGCCCTCTCTGTGATTCAAGAGACTACACTCACAGTCTTGTCCTTGGTGCGCTCTCTTTGGATCCCCAGAATATAATCACACTGTCCTCCTTCCAGACCTCTCTCTGGATCATAAGTGTAGAACCACATTCTTAACCTTGGTGCCCTCTCTGTGGATCCAGAGAGTACACTCACAAGTCACTACCTTTTACCCTCTCTGTGGAACCATAGATTACAGTCACAGTCTCCTCATTGGTGCCCTCTCAGTGGATCCAGAGAGTACACTCACAGTCACTGCCTTGTCACCCTCTCTGTGGAACGTTAGTGTACACTCTCAGTCTCCTCCTTGGTGCCCTCCCTGTGGATCAAGAGATTACACTCCCAGACACCTCCTTGCTCCCCTCTCTGTGGATCCTGAGAGTACACTCACTGTTTTTTCCTCGGTACCTTCTCTGTGTATCATGAGTGTACACTCACAATGTCCTCCTTGTTACCCTCCCTGTAGATCCTGAGAGTACTCTCAAGGTCTACTTCTTAATGCCTTCTATGTGGATCTCGAGAGTACACTCACACTGTGCTGCTTGCTGACCTCTCTGTGTATCACGAGATTACCCTTACAGTCTTCTCCTTGGTGCCCTCTCTTTGGATCCCAGGTGTACAATCACACTGTCCTGCCTCCAGAAGTATCTCTTCTTCCTAAGAGTGCACTCACAGTCTCCTCCTTGTTGCCCTCTCTGTGGATCCACAGAGTACGCTCACAGCCACTGCCTTATGACCCTGTCGGTGGAATCCTAGAGTACACTCACAGACTCCTCCTTTGTGCCCTCCCTGTGGATCCAGAGAGTACACTCACACTCACTGACTTGTTCCCCTCTCTGTGGAAACCTGGAGTACACTCACTGTCTCCTCCTTGCTGCCCTCCCTCTGGATCAAATGGTTACACTCACAGACACATCCTAGCTCCCCTCTCTGTGGATCCAGAGAGTACACTCACTGTTTCTTCCTGGTAACCCTCATTGTATCCCGAGAGTACAATCACACTGTTCTCCTTCCAGCCCTCTCTCTGGATCCTGAGATTACACTCAGATTCTCCTCATTGGTGCCCTCTCTGTGGATCAAGCACTTACACTCACAGAGACATCCTCGCTCCCCTCTCTGAGGATCCCGAGAGTGCACTCACTGTTTTTCCTCGGTACCTATCCGTGGATCCTGAGTATGCGTTCCCAGTGTCCTCCTTGTTACCCTCCGTGTGGATTCCGAGAGTACACTCATGGTCTCCTCCTTATTGTCTTCTATGTGTCTCTCCAGAGTACACTCACAATGTGCTCCTTGGTACCCTCTCTGTGGATCACAAGATTACACTCACAATCTTCTCCTTGGTACCCTCTCTTTGGATCCCGAGAGTACAATCACACTGTTCTCGTTCCAGCCCTCTTCTGGATTCTGAGAATAATCTCATGGTCTCCTCCATGGTGCTCTCCCTGTGGATCAGGGGATTACACTCCCCAAAACTTCCTTGCTCCCCTCTGTGTGGATCCCGAGAATACACTCACTGTTTCTTCCACGGTACCACTCTGTGGATACTGTGTGTATCTCACAGTGTCCTCCTTGTTACCCTCCCTGAGGATCCAGAGTACACTCACGGTCTCCTCCTTGGTGCACTCTCTATGGATCCCGAGAGTTCACTCACAGGCTCTGCCATGTAACCTTCCCTGTGGATCCCGAGGGTACACTCAGTCTCCTCCTTGGCGCCCTCTCTGTGAATCCCGAGAGTACACTCACTGTCTCCTCCTTGGTGCCCTGCCTGTGGATCCCGAGACTTCAGTCACAGTCTCTGCCTTGTTACACTCTCTGTGGATCCCGGGAGTACATTCACATTCTGCTCTTTGGTACCCTCTTGTGGATACCGAGAGTACACACATAGTCTCCTCCTTGGTACCCTCTCTGTGGATCACAAGGGTACACTGATCATCTCCTCCTTTATGCCCTCTCTCTGAATCCCGAGAGTACACTCACAATCTCCTCCTTGCTACCCTCTGTGTGGACCCCGAATATACACTCAGACTCTCCTCCTTGGTACCCTGAATGTGGATTCCGAGTGTATACTTACAGTCTCTGCATTGTTACCCTCCCTGTGGATCCCAGAAGTTCACTCACCATCTCCTCCTTGGTGCCCTCCCTGTGGATTCCGAGAGTACGCTCACAGTCTCTTCCTGTTACCCTCTCTGTGGATCCCACGAGTACACTCACAGTCTTCCTCCTTGGTGCCCTCTTATGGATCCAGATAGTACACTTACAGTCTCCTACTTGGTGCCCTCTATGTGGATCCCAAGTGTACACTCACAATCTCTGTGCATCCAGATTGTACACTAAGTCTCCTCCTTGATGCCCTCTCTGTGGATCCTGACATTACACTCAAAGTCTCCTCCATGGTGCCCTCTCCGTGAATCCCGAGCGTACACTCCCACTCTTCTCCTTGGTACCCTCATTGGTGCCCTTCACATGGATTCCAAGAGTACAGCACAAAGGAAGAGTAGGTGTGTGTAATCTTGGGAAACACATAGAGGCCACCAAGGACGAGACTGTGAGTGCACTCTAAAGATTCACAGACATGATAACAAGGCAGAGATTGTGAGAGTAATCTCGGGATCCACAGTTAGGTCACCAATGTTGATCTCTGTGGATCCAGAGAGTACACTCACTATCTCCTCCTTGATTCCCTGTCTGTGGATCCCGATAGTACACTCACAGTCTCCTCCTTTGTGCCTTCCCAGTTCATCCTGATAGTACACTCACAGTCACCTGCAAAGTGCCCTCTATGTGGATCCAGAGAGAACACTCACGGTCTCCTTCTTTGTGATTTCTCCGTGGATTCTGAGAGTACACTCACAATCTCCTTCATATCCTCTGTGTGGATCCCAATTATATGCTCAGTCTCCTCCTTGGGGACCTCTCTGTGGCCTCGAAAGTACACTCACAAGGTCCTCCTTGGTGTCCTCTCTGTGGATCCCGAGTGTACACTAACAGTCTCTGCCTTGTAACCCTCTCTGTGGATTCATAGTGTAAACTCATGGTCTTCTCATTGGTGCCCTAACTGGGGATCCCAAGATTACTCTCACAGTCTCTGTCTTGTTACCCTCTCTGTGGATCCCTAGTGTGCACTCAGTCTCCTCCTTTGTGCCCTCTCTGTGTTTCCCAAGATTACCCACACCGACTCTTCCTTTGTGCCCTCTTTGTGGATACCGAGGGTACACTCACAGTCTCCTCCTTGGTACACTCTATGGGGATCACTACAGTACACTCACTCTCTCCTCCTTGGTACGCTTTCTGTGGATCCTCAGAGTACACTCACAGTCTCCTATTTCTTGTCCTCTTTGTGGATCCCGAGAGTACACTCACAGTCTCTTCCTTGGTGCCTGCTCTGTGGATCCCGAATGTACACTCACATTTTCTGCCTTGTAACCCTCCCTGTGGATCCTGAGAGTACAATCACGGTCTCCATGTTGGTGCCCTCACTGAGGATCCCAAGATTCCACTCACAGTCTCTGCCTTCTAACCCTCTCTGTGGATCCCAAGAGAACACTCACAGTCTACTTCTTGGTGCCCTCTTCTGCACCCCTAGAGTACAATCACTGTATATCCCGAGAGTATACTCATAGTCTCTGCCTTGGTGGCCTCTCTCTGGATCCCCAGTGTACAATCACAGTATCCTCCTGGGTGCCCTCTTGGTGGATCCTAAGAATACACTCACTGTCTCCCTCTTGGTGGTCTCTCTGTGGATCCTGTGAATAAACACACAGTCTTATCCTCTGTGCCCTCTCTGTGGATCCTGACTGTACACTCACAGTCAACTTCTTGGTGACCTATTTCTGCACCCCTAGAGTACACTCACTGTCTCCTCCTTAGAGCCCTCTCTGTGGATCCTGAGAGTACACTCACAGTCTCCTTTTTGGTGCCCTAACTGTTGATCCTGAGAGTACTCTGACAGTCTCATATTTGGTGCTGTTTTGTGGACCCCAAGAGTACACTCACAGTATCCTCCTTGGTAGCCTCTCGGTAGATCCCGAGATTAGGATCAAAAACTCCTCCTCGGTGCCCTCACAGTGGATAGCGAGAGTACACTCACAGTCTCCTTCTTGGTGCCCTCTCTGTGGATCCCATGTGTACCATCAAAGTCTCTGCTTTTTACCCACTCTGTGGATCCCAAGATTACACTCAGTCTCCTTACTCCCCTCTCTGTGGCTCCTGAGAATACACTCAATGACTCCTCCTTCATACCCTCTTTGTGGATCACAAGTGTAAACCCACAGTCACCACCTTGGTGCCCACTTTGTGGATCCCAAGAGTACACTGACAGTCTCCTCCTGGCTACCCTGTTTGTGGATCCCGAGAGTACTCTCATGCTCTCCTTCTTGGTGCCCTCTCTGGTTCCCGAGAATACACTCACGGTGACCACCTTGGTGCCCTCTCTGTGGATCCGAGAGTACACTCACAGTCTCCACCTTAGTACCCTCTCTGTGAATCCCAAGAGTATACTCACAGTCTCTGCCTGTTACCCTCTCTGTGGATCCTCAGAGTACACTCACACTTTCCTCCTTGGTGCCCTCTCTGTGAATCCTGAGAATACACTCACAATCTCCTCCTTGATACCGTCTCTGTGAGCCCTGAGTGTACACTCACAGTGTCCTCCTTGGCACCCCCTATATGGATCCCGAGAGTACACTCACAGTCTCTGCCTTGTTACCCTCTGTGGGGATCCCGAGATTACACTCACTGTCTCCTCCTTTCTGCCCTCTCTGTGGATCCCAAGATTACACTCACAGTCTCCTCCTTGGTGCCCTCTTTATGGATCTCGTTGTATACTTCCAGTCTCCTACTTGGAGCCCTCTCTGTGGATCCAGAGAGTACACTCATAGTGTTCTTCTTGGGGCCCTCTTTGTGGATCCCAACAGTACACTCACAGTCTCCACCTTCTTGCCTCTCAGTGGATCCCTATATTAAACTCACCGTCTCTTCCATGGTGCCCTCTCTGTGGATCCTGTTTGTACACTCACAGTCTCCTCTTTCGTGCCCTCTCTGTGGATCTCGAGAGTACACTCACAGTATCCTCCTTGGCGCCCACTCTATGGATCCCGAGAGTACATTCACATTCTCTGCCTTATTACCCTCTCTGAGGATCCTGAGAGTACATTGACGATCACCTCCTTCCTGCAATCTCTGTGGACTCCGAGAGTACACAGTCTCTGCTTTGTTTCCCACTCTTGGGATCCTGAGAGTACATTCACAGTCTCTTCCTTGGTGTCCTCTCTGCGAATCCCAAGAGTACATTCACAATCTCCTCCTTGATACCCTCTCTTTGGTCTAGAGATTAAGCTCACAGCCTCCTCCTCTTTTCCCACTCTGTGGATCCAGAAAGTACATTCATAGTCTCCTCCTTGGTGCCCTCTGTGTGAATCCCGAGTGCACAATCCAGTCAATTCCTTGTTACACTCTCTGTGGATCCCCAGAGTACAATTCCAGTCCTCTCCTTGGTGCCCTCACGGTGGATCCCGAGAGTATATTCATAGTCTAAGCATTGTTACCTCTCTGTGGATAAGGTGAGTACACTTACAGTGTCCTCCTTGTTGCCCTCCCTGTGGATCCCGAATGTACACTCACAGACTCCTCCTTCACCCTCTCTGTGGATCTCGAGTGTACACTCATGGTCTCCTCCTTGGTGCCTTCTCTGTGGATCCTGAGAGTACACTCACACTCTCTGCCTTGTTACCCTCTCTGTGGATCAATATATTACACTCACAGTCTACTCCTTGGTGGGATCTCTGTAGATCCTGAGAGTATATTCATAGTCTTTGCCTTGTTACCTTCTCTCTGGGTCCCCAGGGTACACTCACAGTCTCCTTCTTGGTGCCCTTACTGCATTCCGAGTGTACACTCACAGACTCCTCCTCAGTGCCCGCTCTGTGGAACCAGAGAGTACACTCACAGTCTCCACCTCGATACCAAGAGTACATTCACATTGTCTTCTTCGTTCCTTCTCTGTGGATCACGAGATTACGCTCACAGTCTCCTCCTCAGTGCTCTCCCTGTGGATCCCAATAGTACACTCACCGTTTCCTCATTTTTGCCCTCTTGTTGATCCCGAGAGTACACCAAAGTCTCCTATTTGGTACCCTCTCTGTGGATATCGAGAATACATCCACATGCTCCTCCTTGCTTCCCTCTCTGTGCATCACGAAAGTACAATCAGTCTCCTCCTTGGTGTCCTCTATGAGGATCCAGAGAGTATACTCACAGTCTCCTCCTTGGGCCGTCTCTGTGGATCCCGTGAATGCACACACTGTCTCCCCCTTGATGCCTTCCTTGTGGATCCTGAGAGTACACACACATTCTTCTCTTTGGTGCCCGAGAGTACACACACAGTCTCCTCCCTGGTGCCCTCTCTGTGGATGCTGAGTGTACACTCACAGTGTCTGCCTTGTTACCAACTCATTGGATCCTGAGAGTACACTCACAGTCTCCTCCATCCTTCCCTCTCTGTGGTTCCCGAGAGAACCATCACCAACTCCTCCTTCATGCTCTCTTTGTGGATTCGATTGTACACTCACAGTCTCCTCCTTGGTCCCATCTCTGTGCATCCCGAGTGTACCCTCACAGTGTCTGCCTTGTCACCAACTCTGTGGATCCTGAGAGTACACTCACAGTCTCCTCCTTCCTACCCTCTCTGCAGTTCCCATGACATCGCTCACTGACTCCACCTTCATGCACTCTTTGTGGATCCCGAGTGTACACTCACACAGTCTCTGCCTGTTACCCTCTCTGCGGTTCCTGAGAGTACACTTACAGCCTCCTCCTTCGTTCCCTCTCTGTGGATCCTAGGAGTTCACTCACAGTCTCCTCCTTGGTACCCTCTCTGTGGATCCTGAGGGAACACACACAGTCTCCTCCTCGGTACCCACTGTGTGGATCACGAGTTTACCCTCACAGTCTCCTCCTTGGTGCCCTCTCTGTGGATCACGGGAATACACTCACTGTCTTCTCCTTGGGGTCTCTTTGTGGATATTGAGATTAGACATACAGACTCCTCCTCAGTGCCCTGTTTGTGAATCCCGAGGGTACACTCATGGTCTCCCCCTTGGTGCCCTCTCTGTGGATGCCAAGGGTAAACTCACAGTATCCCCATCAGTACCCTCCCTGTGGATCCTGAGAGTACACTCACAGACTCCTCCATGGTGCACACTCTGGGGATTTGAGAGTAAACTCACAGTCTCCTCCTGGGTACCATCTCAGGATCCTGAGAGTACACTCACTGTCTCCTGTTTGGTACCCTCTCTGTGGATCCCTAGAGTACACTCACAGTCTCCTCATTTGTGCTGTCTTGTGTATTCTGAGATTATACATGTCTCCTACTGGGGATCCTGTCTGTGGATATCGAGAGTACATTCACATGCTCTTCCTTGCTCTGTGCATCAGAAGAGTACAATCACATTCTCCTCCTTGGTGCCCTGCGGATCCCAAGAATACACACACAGTCTCCTCCTCCAAGCCCTCTCTGTGGATCCTGAGCATACACTCACAGTCTCCTCCTTGGTGCCCTCTCTGTAGATCCCGAGCATAAACTCACAGTGTCCTCCTTACTGCCCTCTTGGTTGTTCCCAAGAGTATGCTCACCGACTCCTCCTTGGTGCCGACTTTGTGGATCCTGAGAGTACACTGAAGGTCTCCTCCTTGCTGCCCTCTTTGTGGATCCCAAGACTACACTCACAGTCTCCTTCATGGTTAGCTCTCTGTGGATCCTGAGAATACATTCAGTCTACTCCTTGTGCCCTCTCTGTGGAATCTGAGAGTACACACACAGTCTCATCCTGGGTGCACTTTGTGGAATCCGAGTGTATATTCAGTGTCCTCCTTGGTGCCCTATGTGTGGATCTGGAGAGTACATTCGTGGTCTACTCCTTTGTGCCCTGCCTGTGCATCCCGAGTGTACACTCACAGTCTCATCCTTGGTGCCCTGCCTGTGGATCCCGAGATTACAATCATAGACTCCTCCTCGGTGCCCTCTCTGTGGATCCCGAGAGTATACACACAAACTCATCCTTGATGATCTCACTGTGGATCCCAAGTTTACACTCACAGTATCCTCATCAGTACCCTCTTTGTGAATCCCAAGTGTACACTCAGAGTCTCCTCTTTGTTACCCTCTCTGTGGATCCCAAGATTACACTCACGGTCTCCTCCTTGGTGCCCTCTCTGTGGATTCGAGAGTACACTCAGAGTCTCCTGCTTGGTACCATCTCTGTGGATCCCGAGTGTAACATCACAGTGTCTGTCTTGTTACCAACTCTGTGGATCCCAAGTGTACACTCACAGTCTCTGCTTGTTACCCTCTCTGTGGATCCTGAGAGTACACTCACAGTGTCCACCTTGTTGCCCTCTCTTTGGATCCTGGGAGTACACTCACGGTCTCCTCCTGGTGCCTACTCTGTTGATCCCGAGAGTACACTCACAGTCTCTGCTTTCTTACCCGTATGTAGATCCTGATCATACACTCACAGACTCCAGCTTGGTGCCCTTTCTGTGGATACAGAGTGTATACTCACAGTGTCTGCTTTGTTACCAACTCTGTGGAACCAGAGAGTACACTCACAGTCTCCTACTTGCTTCCCGCTCTGTGGTTCCCAAATGTACGGCAACCAACTCCTACTTGGTGCCCTCTCTGTGGATCCCGAGTGTACACTCACAGTCTCCTCCTAGGTGCCCACTTTGTGGATCACGAGTGTACACTAACAGTCTCCTCCTTGCTGCCCTATTTGTGGATCCCGAGATTATACTCATAGTCTCCTACTTGGTATCCTCTCTGTGGATCCTGAGAGTAAACACACAGTCTCCTCCATGGTGCCCTCTCTGTGGATCCCAAGTATACACTCACATTCTCCTCCTTGGTGCCCTCACAGTCTCCCACATGCTGCCCTTCCTGTGTATCCCGAGATTACACTCACAGTCTCCTCATTTGAGCCCTCTTGTGGATCACGAAAATACACATCAAGTCTCCTACTTGGTATCCTCTTTGTGGATATCAAGTATGCATTCGTATGTTCCTCCTTGCTGCCCTCTAGGTGCAACATGAGACTACAATCACAGTCTCCTCCTTGGTGCCCTCTTTGTGGACCCCCAAGGGTAGGTACACTCACAGTGTCCTACTTGGTGCCCTCTGTGTGTGTCCCATGTGTAAACACACAATCTCCTCCTTGTTACTCTCTCTGTAGATTCCGTCAGTGCACTCACAGTCTCCTCCTTGGTGCCCTCTTTGTGGATCCTGAGAGTACACTCATAGTCTCTCCATGTTGCCCTAACTGTATGTCATGAGGGCACACTCACTTTATTCTCCTTGGTACCTTCTTTGTGGATCCCGTGTATACACTCACAGTCACCTTCTTGGTACCCTCTCTGTGGATCGTGAGTGCACACTCACAGTATCCTCCTTAGTGCCCTCCTGTGGATCCTGGTATTACACTCACAGACCCCTCCTCGCTGCTCTCTCAGTGGATCCAGAGAGTACACTCACAGTCTCCTCATCGGTACCCTCCCTGTTGATCCTGAGTGTAAACTCCCAGTCTCCTCCTTGTTACCCTCTCTGTGGATCATGAGATTACACTCATAATCTCCTCCTTGGCGCCCTCTCTGTGGATCCGGAGAGTACACTTACAGTCTCTGACCTCTTACCCTCTCTGTGTATCCCAAGAGTACACTCACAGTCTCCTCCTTGGTGGCCTCTCTGTAGATCCTAAGAGTACACTCACAGTCTCCTCCTCAGAAACCTCCCTGTATATTTGGAGTGTACACTCATAGTCTCCTATTTGTTACCCTCTCTTTGTTATTCTGAGAGCACATTCACGGTCTCATCCTTGGTGCACTCTTTGTGGATCTGAGAGTACAACTCAGTCTCCTCCTTAGTGCTCTCTCTGTGGAACCCAAGTGTATACTCACAGTCTCCTTCTTGGCGCCCTCTCTGGTAATTCCGAGAGTACACTCATACTGTCCTCCTTGGCACGCTCTCTGTGGATCCTGAGAGGACACTCCCAGTCTCTGCCTTGTTAGCCTGTCTGTGGATCCCAAGTGTACACTCACGGTCTCCTTCTTGGTGCCCTCTCACTGGATCCTGAGATTACACTCACACTCTCCTCCTTTGGTCCCTCTCTGTGGATCCTGAGACTACACTCATAGGCTCCTCCTTGGTGCCCTTTGTGTGTATCCCGAGTGTACACTCAGTCTCCTCCTTGGTGCCCACTTTGTGGATCCTGAGAGTTCACTCACAGTATCCTCTTTGCTACCCTCTCTGTGGATCCCTAGAGTATACTCATAGGCTCCACCTTGGTACCCTCTCTGTGCATCCTGTCTGTACACACACAGTCACCCCCTTGGTGCCCTCTCTGTGGATCCCAAGTGTAAGCACTGTCTCCTCCTTGGTGCACTCCATGTTGTTCCCAAGAGTACACACAAGTCTCCTCCTTGGTCCCGTCTCTGTGGATCCTGAAAATACATTCACAGTCTCCTCCTTAGTGCCCTCTCTATGGATCCCGAGAGTACACTCACAGTCTCCTCCTAAGTGTCCTCCATGTGGATCCCTAGAAGACACTCACAGACACCTCCCTGGTGCCCTCTCTGTGCATCCCGAGAGTACACTCACAGTCTCTGTCCTGTTACCCTATCTATGGATCCCAACAGTACACGTACAGTCTCCTACCTGATGATCTCTTATGGATCACAAAATTCTTCTCACAGTCTCCTTCTTGGTGTCCTCTCTGCACATTCCAAGTGTACACAGTCTCCTCCTTGGTACCCTCTCTGTGGACTCGAGAGTACACTCATAGGTTCCTCCTTGGTGCCCTCTCTGTGCGTCCTGCGTGTACACTCACAGTCTCTCCTTGGTGCCCTCTCTGTGGATCTCAAGAGTACGCACAGTCTGCTCCCCGGTGCCCTCTTGGTGGATTGCAAGAGTACCCTCACAGTCTCAGGGATGGTGCCCTCCATGTAGATCCTGAGAATACACTAAAACTCTCCTGCTTTGTGCCCTGTCTGTGTATCCTGAGATTACACTCACAGTCTCTGCCTTTTAACACTCTGCAGATGATCCCTAGAATACGTTCACATTCTAGTTCTTGGCACCCTCTTTGTGCATCCCGAGAGTACACCCACAGTCTCCTCCTTGGGACCCTCTCTTTGGATCCGAAGATTACACTCACAGTCTCCACCTTGGTGCCCTCTCTGTGAATCGCGAGAGTACACTCACAGTCTTATTCTTGGTGCCATCTCTGTGGATCCCGAGATTAAACTCACAGTCTCCTCCTTGGGTCCGTCTTTGTGGATCCTGAGAGTACACTCACAGTCTTCTCCTTGTTACCCTCTCTATGGATCCCGACACTACACACATAGGCTCCTCCTTGGTGCCCTCTTTGTTTATCCCGAGTGTACACTCACAGTATCTGCCTTCGTACCCGCTCTGTGGATCGCTAGCGTACACTCACAGTCTCCTCCTTGGTGTCCTCTCTGTGGATCCCGAGAGTACACACAAGTCTCTTCCTTGGTCCCATCTCTGTGGATCCCGAGAATACATTCACAGTCTCCTCCTTGGAGCCCTCTCTGTTGATTCTGAGAGTACACTCACAGTGTCCTCCTTGGCGCCCTCTCTGTGGATCCTGAGAGTACACTCCCAGTCTCTACATTTTTACCCTCTCTATGGATCCTGATAGTAAACTCACAGTCTCCTTCTTGGTTCCCTCTCTGTGGATCTGGAGATTACACTCACAGTCTCCTCTTTGGGTCCCTCTCTGTGGATCTTGAGCGCACACTCACAGTCTTCTCCTTGTTACCATCTCTGTGGATCCCGAGACTACACTTACAGGCTCCTCCTTGGTGCCCTCTCTGTGGATCCCAAGAGTACACAGAATTCTCCTCCTTGAACCCGTCTCCCTTTATCCAAAAAATACACTCACAGACTCGTCCCCATGCCCTCCCTGTGGATCCCAACTGTATACTCACACTGTCCTCAGAGGTGCCTTCTTTGTAGATCCCGAGAGTACACTCACAGTCTCTGCCTTGTTACCCTGTCTGTGGATTGCTTGCATACACTCTGAGTCTCTTCCTTGTCACCCTCTCTGTGGGCCCCAAGTGTATACACATAGTCTCCACTTTGGTGCCCTCTCTGTGCATCCTGAGTGTGCACTCACAGTCTCCCCCTTGGTGCCCTCTCTGTGGATCCCAAGTGTAAGTACAGTCTCCTCTTTGGTGCCCTCTCTGTGGATCCCAATATTATACTCACGTTATCGTCCTTGCTGCCCTATCTGTGGATCCCAAGAGTGCATTCAGAGTCTCTGCCTTGTTACCCTCTCTGTGGATCCCAAGGTTACACTCAGTCTCCTCCCTGGTGCCCTCTCTGTGCATCCTGAGTGTGCACTCACAGTCTCCTCCTTGGTGCCATCTGTGTGGATCCAAAAAGTAAGCACAGTCTCCTACCTGATGATCTCTTATGGATCACAAAATTCTTCTCACAGTATCCTGCTTGGTACCCTCTCTGCACATTCCAAGTGTACACCCACAGTCTCCTGCTTGGTACACTCTGTGGAGTTGAGAGTACACTCAGGTTCCTCCTTGGTGCCCTGTCTGTGAATCCCGAGTGTACATTCACAGTCTCTTACTTGGTGCCCTCTCTGTGGATCCCGAGAGTACCCTCACAGTCTCCTCGAAGGCGCTCTCCATGTAGATCCTGAGAATACACACAAACTCTCCTGCTTTCTGCCCTCTGTGTGTATCTGGAGATGACACTCACACTCTCTGGCTTGTCACACTCTGTGGATCCCTAGAATACGTTCACATTCTAGTCCTTGGTACCCTCTTTGTGCAACCCGAAAGTATACCCACTGTCTCCTCCTTGGTACCCTGTCTTTGTATCCCGAGTGTACACTCCCAGTCAATGCCTTGTTACCTTCTCTGTGGAAACCAAGAATACAACCACGGGCCTTTCCTTGGTTCCCTCTGTGTGGATCCCGAGAGTACATTCACAGTCTTTGCCTTTTTACCCTCTCTGTGGATTCTGAGTGTCTTCCTTGGTGCCCTGTGTGGATAACGAGTTTAAACTCACAGTCTCCGCCCTGTTACCCTCTCTGGGGATCACGAGAGTACACTCATAGTCTCCTCCTTGCTACCCTCTTTGTGTATCCTGAGGGTGCACTCACCTTCTCTGCCTTGTTACCCTCTCTGTGGATCCCTAGAGTAAACTCACAGTCTCCTCCTTGTTACCCTCTCTGTGGACCCCGAGGGTACACTCACAGTCTCTGCCCTGTTACCCTGTTTGTGGATCTCTGGAGTGTGCTAAAAGTCTCCTCCTCGGTACCCTCTCTTGGATTCAGAGTGTACACTCACGGTACCCTCCTGGGTGTCCCCTCTGTGGATCATGAGATTACGCTGACAATCTTCTCCTTTAATATGTCTCTCTGCATCTGGTGAACTCCCTATGGATTCTGAGAATACACTCATAGACTCCTCTTTGGTGCCCCCTCTGTAGATCCCTAGCATACACTCACAGTCTCTTCCTTGGAACCCTCTCTGTGGATCCTGAGTGTACACACACAGCCTCCTTCCTGCTGGCCTCCCTGTGAATCCTGAGAGTACACTCATAGTCTCCTCCCTGTTACCCTCTCTGTGGACCACGAGACTGCACTCATAGGCTCCTCCTTCGTGCTTTCTCTGTGCATCCTGAGTGCACACTCAAAGTCTCCTCCTTGGTGCCCTCTCTGTGGATCACAAGAGTAAGCACAACTTCCTCCTTGGTGCCCTTTCTGTGGATCACGAGAGTACACTGATTTCTCCCCCTGGACCCCTCCCTGTGGATTGCAACAATACACTCACAGACTCCTCCTCAGTGCCATCTCTGTGGATCCCGAGAGTACATTCAGTCTCTTCCGAGGTGCCTTCTCTGTGGATGCCAAGAGTACACTCACAGCCTCTGCCTTGTTGCCCTCTTTGTGGATCCTGAGAGTACTCTCACAGTCGCCTCTTTGTTACCTTCTCTGTGGATCCCTAGAGTACACTCATAGGCTCCCCCTTGGTGCCCTCTCTGTGCATACCATGTGTACACTCACAGTCAACCCTTTGGTGCCTTCTCTGTGGATCCCAAGTGTAAGCACAGTCTTCCCATTGGTGCCCTCTCTGTGTATCCCGACAGTACACTCAATTCTCCTTGGTCCTCTCCCTGTGCATCCTGAGAATACACTCACAGTCTCCTCCTTGGGGCACTCTCGGTGGATCCTGAGGGTACACTCACAGTCTCCTCCTTCTTATGCTCTTTGTTGATACTGAGAGTACACACATAGGCTCCTCATTGGTCCTCTCCCTGTGCATCTCGAGTGTGCATTGAGTCGCCACGTTGGTGCCCACTCTGTGGATCCCGAGAGTACACACATGTCTCCTTCTTGGTCCCCTCATCTGGATCCCGAGAATACACTCACAGTCTCCTCCTTGGTGCCCACTCTATGGATCTTGAGAATACACTCACAGTCACCTCCTTGGTGCCTCCCTCTGGATCCCGAGAGTACACTCACAGACACCTCCTTGATGCCCTCTCTGTGGATCCCGAGAGTACAAGTTACTGTCTCTGAGGATCCAGAGGGTACACTCACAGTCTCTGCCTTGTCACCCTCTCTGTGTATCCTGAGAGTACACTCACAATCTCTTCCTTGAGGCCTCCCAATTGATCTCGAGAGGACACTCACAGACTCTTCCAAGGTACCTTCTCTGTCTATCCTGAGAGCACACTCCCTCTCCTCCTTGGTGCCCTCTCTGTAGATCCAGAGTGTACACTACCAGTCACTGACATATTACCTTCTCTGTGGATAAGAAGAACACAATCACCGCACTCTTCTTGGTGCCTTCTCAGTGGATCCCTAGACTACATTCACAGTTTTTACCTTGTTACAATCTCTGTGGACCAGAGAGTACCCTCACAGTTTCCTCTTAGTGCCCTCTGAGGATACCGATTACACACTCACATTCTCCACCTTGGTGAACTCTCTCTGCATCCCGAGAGTACACTAACAGTCTCCTCTGTGGTGTCCTCTCTGTGGATCACGAGAGTACACTCACAGTCTCCACCTTGATGCCCTATCTGTGGGTACCAAGCATACACTCACAGACTCTGCCTTGTTACCCGCTGTTTGGATGCCAAGAGTACACCCACAGTCTCCTCCTTGGTGCCCTCTCTGTGCATCCCGTGTGTACACTAACAGTCTCTGCCTTGTTACCCTCTCTGTCTATCCCGAGAGTACCTTCACAGTCTCCTCGATGGTGCCCTGCTTGTCGATCCCAATAATACACTCAAAGTGTCCTGCTTTGTGCCCTCTCTGTGTATCCCGAGAGTACACTCAGTCTCTGCCTTGTTACACTCTGTGGATCCCTATAGTACTTTCACATTTTAGTCCTTGGTACCCATTTTGTGCATCCAAAGTGTACCCCCACATTCTCCTTCTGTTGATCCTAACAGTACACTCAAGTCTCCTCCTTGGTCCCCTCCCTGTGCACCTCGAGAGTAAACTCACAGTCTCCTCCTTGTTACCCTCTCTGGGGATCCAGATAGTACACTCACATCCTACCCCTTGGTGCCCTCTCTGTTCATCCCCTGAGGAAACTCACAGTCTCCACCAGTAACCACTCTGTGGATCCCAAGAGTACCCTCACAGTCTCCTCTTCGGGATGCTCTCTGTGAATCCTGAGGGTATACTCACAGTCTCTGCCTGTTACCCTCTCTGTGGATCCTGAGAGTACACTCACAGTCTCCTCCTTGGTGACCTCTCTGTGGTTCGCAAGTGTACGCTCACAGTCTCCTCCTTAGTACACTCCCTGTGAATCCCAAGAGTACACTCAAAGTCGAATCCTCTGTGAATCCCAACCATAAAATCACAGTCTCTGCCTAATTACCCGCTCTCTGCCTCTTCCTTGGCGCCCTCTCTGTGCACCATTAGAGTACACTCTCCTCCTTAGTGCCCTCCCTCTGGATCCCGAGAGTACACTCACAATCTCCTCCTTAGGACCTTCCCTGTAGATCCTGAGAGTACATTCACAGACTCCTACTCGGTGCCCCATCTGTATATCCCGAGGGTACACTCAGTTTTCTCATCAGTACCCTGTCTGTGGATGCCGAGTGTAAACTCACAGTCTGCTCCTTGTTACCCTCTCTGTCGATCCCGGAAGTACACTCACAGTCTGCTCCTTGTTACACTCTCTGTGGATGGTGGAAGTACACTCACAGTCTCCTGCTTTGTATCCTCTCTGTGGATCCAGAGTGTACACTCACAGTCTGCTCGTTCTTACCATCTCTGTGGATCCCGGGAATACATTCACTGTCTCCTCCTTGGTACCCTCTCTGTGGATCCCGAGAGTACACTCAGTGTCTTATCATCAGTAGCCTCTCTGTGGACCCCGAGTGTACACTCACAGTCTGCACTTTGTTACCCTCTCTGTGGATCTGGAGAGTACACTCACAGTCTTCTTATCAGTACCCTCTCTATGGATCCAGAGTGTACACTCACAGTCTGCACCTTGTTACCCTATCTGTGGATCTGGAGAGTACACTCAAGTTCTCTTCCTTGGTGCCCTCTCTGTGGATCCCGTGAGAACACTCACAGTCTCCTATGGAAACCTCTCAGTGGATCACAGAGTACACTCACAGTGTCTGACTTGTTGCCCTGTGGATCTCTCTGTGGATCCCGAGTGTACACTCATAGTCTCCCTCTTGGTGCCCTCTCTGTGGATCCTGAGATTACACTCACAGAATCCCCCTTTGTACACTCTCTGTGGATCCCGAGTATGATCACTGTTTCTTCCTTGTTGCCCTCTCTGTGGATCATTAGAGTACACTCACAATCTCCTCCTTAGTTCCTTCCCTGTAGATCCCAAGAGTATATTCACAGACTCCTACTCGGTGCCCTCTCTGTGGAACCCGAGAGTACACTCAGTCTCCTCACCAGTACCCCCTCTGTGGTTCCCGAATGTACACTCAGAGTCTATTCCTTGTTATTCTCCCTGTGTATCTTGAGAGTACACTCACGTACTCCTCCTCAATGCCCTCTCTGATGATCGCGACTGTACACTCTCTGTCTGCTCCTTGTCACCCTCTCTCTGGATCCTGAGGGTACACTCACAGTCTGCTCCTTGTTACCCTCTCTGTGGATCACGGAAGTACACTCACAGTCTGCTCCTTGTTACCCTCTCTGTGGATTCCGAGAGTACACTCACAGTGTTCTCATCAGTAGCCTCTCTGTGGATCCCGAGTGCACACTCACAGTCTGCTCTGTGTTTCCCTCTCTTTGGATCCTGAGGGTACACTCACAGTCTTCTCATCAGTACCCTCTCTGTGGATGCCGAGTATAAACTCACAGTCTGCCCCTTGTTACCCTCTCTGTGGATCCTGAAAGTGCACAGTCTCCTCCTTGGTACCCTCTCTGTGGATCCCGCGTGTACATTCACAGTCTTCTCATCGGTACTGTCTCTGTGGATTCAAGTGTACACTCACAGTCTGCTCCTTGTTACCCTCTTTGTGGATCCCCAGGGTACACTCACAGTCCTCTCACTGGTACCCTTTCTGTGGATTCCGAGTGTACACTAAGAGTCTGCTCCTTGTTACCCTCTCAGTGGATCCCAAGAGTACACTCACTGTCTCCTCCTTTATGCTCCCTCTGTGGGTCCTGAGAATACATTCACTGTCTCCTCCTTGGTATCCTGTCTGTGGATCCCGAGTGTACACTTACAGTCTCCTCCTAGGTGCCGTCTCTGTGGATCCCGAGTGTACACTCCCAGTCTCCTTTTTTTTAACCCTCTATCTGGATCCCAAGGGCACACTCACAGTCTCCCCCTTAGTGCCCTCTCTGTGGATCCCTAGAGTACCCTCACAGTCTCTGCTTCTGTACCCTCCTGTGGATCCTGAGAATACACTCATATCCTCCTCCTTGGTGACCTCTCTTTGGTTCCCGAGCATATGCTCACAGTCTCCTCATTGGAAACCTGTCCATTCCGAGAGTAATCTCAGACTCCTCCTTGGTGCCCTCCCTGGAGATATGGATAGTACACTCAGTCTCCTCCTCGGTACCCTCTCTGTGGATGCCAACGATACAATCACAGTCTCTGCCTACTTACCCACTCTGTGGATCCCGAGAGTACACTCACAGTCTCCCCCTTTGTACCCTGTCTGTGGATCCCCAGTGTACACAGACACTCTCCCCCTTGGTGCTCTCACTGTGGATCCCAAATGTACACTCACAGTCTCCTCCTTGTTACATTCTCTATGGATTGAGAGAGTACACTCACGTTCTCTTCCTTGGTGCCCTCTCTGTGGATCCCGTGAGGACACTCACAGTCTCCTCCTTGGTGACCTCCCTGTGGACCCAAGAGTACACTCACAGTCTCCCAACTGAACCCTCTCTTTGGATCCCCAGTGTACACACACATTATCCTCCTTGGTGGTCTCTCTGTGGATCCTGAGTGTACACACACAGTCTCTGCCTTGTTAACCTCTCTGTGGAGAGTACACTCATGGTACCTTCCTTGGTGCCCTCCATGTTGATCCTGGCAGTACTCTCACAGTCTCGTCTTCAGTACCCTCTCGGTGTATCCCAAAAGTACACTCACAGTTTCCACATTGGTACCGAGTCTGTGGATCCTGAGAGAACACTCACAATCTCCTCCTTGTTATCCTCTCTGGGGACACTCCTTGGTGCCCTCTCTGTTTATCTCATGAGGACACTCACAGTCTCCTCCAGTAACCTCACTGTGGATCCAGAGAGTACACTCACAGTCTCCCCATTGGTGCCCTCTCTATCGAACCCGAGATACCCTCAGTCTTCTCTTTGGTACCCTCTCTGTGGATCCTGAGAACACTCTCACAATCTCATACATGGTGACCTCTCTATGGTTCCCAATCGTACGTGCATTGTCTCCTCCTTGGTAGCCTCTCTGTGGATAGAAAGAGTACACTCACAGTCTCCCGCTTTGTACCCACTCTGTGGATCCCCAGTGTACACACACACTCTCCTCCTTGGTGCCCTCTCTGTGGACCAGGAGTGTACACTCGCAGACTGCTCCTTGTTACCATGTCTGTGGATCCTGAGGTTACACTCACAGTCTTCTCATTGGTACCCTCTCTGTGGATGCTGAGTGTAAACTCACAGAATGGTCCTTGTTATCCTCTCTGGGGATCCCGAAATTACACTCACAGTCTCCTCCTAGGTATCCTCTCTGTGGATCCCGCGTGTACACTCATGTCTGCACCTTATTACCCTCTCTGTGGATCCCGAGTGTACACTCACAGTTTGCTCATTGTTACCATCTCTATGGATCCCGAGAATACATTCAATGTCACCTTCTTGGTACCCTCTCTGTGGATCCCAAGGGTACACTCACAGTCTCCTCCTTGTTACCCTATCTGTATCTGAGTTCAGTCTTGGGATCCACAGAGGAGGCATCAAAGAGGACATTGTGATTGTACTCTGGATATCCAAGAGAGTGTGCTAAGGAGGAGACTGGGAACGTACTCTTGGGATCCACACAGAGGGTACAGAGGAGGAGACTGTGAGTGTACTCACAGGATCCACAGAGAGGTTAAAAGGCAGAGATTGAGAGTGTACTCTCGGGATCCAATGAGAGGGCACCAAGGAAGGGACTGTGAGTGTACTCTCAGGATCCATAGGGGGGTCACCAAGGAGGAGACTCTGAATGTACTCTCAGGATCCATAAAGAAGTCACCAAGGAGGAGACTGAGTGTACTCTTGGGATCTACAGAGAGGGCACCAAGTAGGAGACTGTGAGTGTACTCTGTGGATCTACAGAGAGGGTAAGAAGAAAGACGCTGTGAGTGTACTTTCAGGATCAACAAACAGGACACCAAGGAGGAGACTGTGAGTGCACTCTCGGGATGGACAGAGAGGGTACCAAGAGGAGAGTGTGAGCATATGCTTGTGAATCACAGAGAGGGCACCAAGTAGGAGACTGTGAGTGTACACTTGGGATCCACAGAGAGGGCACCAATCAGTAGACTGTGAGTGTACTCTCGGGATCCACAGAGAGGGCACTGGGGAGGAGACTGAGAGCGTACTCTTAAGGTCCACAGAGAGGGTACAAAGGAGTAGATTGTGAGTGTATTCTCAGCATCCACGGGGGGGGGGGTACCAAGGAGGAGACTGTGAGTGTAATCTGGAATCCCCAGAGGGGCATGATGGAGGACATTGTGATTTTACTCTGCGGATCCAAGAGAGGGCACCAAGAGGAGATTGTGAGGGTATTCTCGGTGTCCACAGAGAGGGTTTGGAGGAGGAGACTGTGAGTGTAATATCCGGATCCACAGAGAGGGTACAAAGGAGGAGACTTTGAATATACTCTCAGGATCTACATAGAGGGCACCATGGACGAGACAGTGTGTGTACTCTCAGCATCCACAGAAAGGGTAACATGTCAGAGACTGTGAGTGTACTTCTGGGATACACAGGGAGGGCACCAAGGAGGAGACTGTGAGTGTACACTCGGGATCCACAAGGAGGGCACCAAGACGGAGACTGTGAGTGTACTTTCAGGATCCCGAAGAAGGGTTGTAATTAGGGGACTGTGAGTGTACTCTCAGAATCCACAGAGAGGGTACCAACAAAGAGACTTTAAGTGTAATCTTAGGATCAACAAAGAGGGCACCTAGGAGGAGAATTTGAGATACTCTCAGGATCAACAAACAGGGCACCAAGTTGGAGATTGTCAGTGTACACTCGGGATGCACAGCAAGGGCACCAAGTAACAAACTTTGAGTGTACTCTCGAAATCCACAGAGAGGGTACCATGGAGGAGACTGTGAGCAAATGCTCTAGAAGCACAGAGATGACACCGAGGAGGAGACTGTGACTGTACTCTCGGGATCGACAGAGAGTGCACCAAGAAGGAGACTGTAAATGTACTCTCATGATCCACAGAGAGGGCATTGAGGAGGAGACTGTGAGCATACTCTTGGGATCCACAGAGAGGGCACCTAGGAGGAGACTGTAAATGTACCCTGGGCATCCAGAGAGGGGCATGAAGGAGGACATTGGGATTGTACTCTGGGGATCCAAGAGCGGGCGCCTAGGGGGAGACAGTGAGCATACACTCACTGTCCACAGAGAGGCTGCAGAGGCGGAGACTGTGACTGTACTCTCAGGATCCACAGAGATGGTACAAAGGAGGAGATGTGAGTGTACACTCGCTATCCACAGAGAGGGTAACAAGGATGAGGCTGTGAGTGAAATCTCTGGATCCAGAGAGAGGGTAACAATTAAAAGACAGTGAGTGTACTCTTGGGATCCACAGAGAGAACACCAAGAAGGAGACTGCGAGTGTACCCTCTGGGTACACAACCAGGGCACCACGGAGTAGATACTGAGTGTATTCTCATAATCTGCAGGACACTCACAGTGTCTTTCTTCTTACCCTCTCTGTAGATCCACAGAGTACACTCACAGTCTCCCACTTGGTGCCCTCGTTGTGCATCCCAAGAGTACACTGACAATCTCCAACTTGGTGCCCTCTTTGTTGATCCCGAGGGTACAATCACAGTCCCTTTCTTGGTACCCTTTCTGTGGATCCCGAGAGTACACTCACAGTCTCCTAATTGGAAGCCTCTTTTGGGATCCTGAGAGTACACTCAGTCTCCTCCTTGGTGCCTTCCCTGTGGATCCCGAGAGTGTACTCACAATCTCTGCATTTTTAGCCTCTCTGTGGCTCCTGAGCCTAGACTCAGTCTCCTCTTTTGTGCTCTCTCTTTTGATCCTGAGAGTGCGCTCATAATCTTCTCCTTGGCGCCCTCTCTCGGAACCCTAAAGTATAATCACAATGTCCTCCTTGGTACTCCTCTGTGGATCCTGAGAATACACTCACAGTCTCCTCGTAGGTGCCCTGTCTGTGGATCCTGAGAGTACACTCACAGTCTCTGATATGTTACCCTCTCTGTGAAGGCCAAGGGTACACACACTGTCTCCTCCTAGGTGCCTTCTCTGTGAATCCTGAGCATACACATACAGTCTCCTCCTCCGTACTGTCTCTGTTGATCCTGAAAGTACACTCATAATCTGTTCCTTGGCGCCCGCCCTTGGATCCCCAGAGTACAATCACAATGCCCTCCTTCATGCCCCTTTGTGGAACCAGAGAGTACACTCACAGTCTCCTCCTAGGTGACCTCTCTGTGAATCACGAGAGTACACTCACAGTCTGCTCCTTGGTTCCCTCTATGTCCATCCCGAGAGTACACTCACACACTCCTCCTTGGTGCCCTCTCGGTGGATACCAAGAGTACACTCACAGTCGCCTCATCAGTACCCCCTCTGTGGATCTTGAGAGTACATTCACAGTCACTGACTTGTTACCCTCTTTGTGGATGCCAAGAGTACACACACTGTCTCCTCCATGGTGCCCTCTGTGTGGATCCAGAGAGTATACTCACAGTCGCTGCCTTGTTACCAGCTCTGTGGATCCTGAGAGTACACTCACACTCTCCGTCTTGATGCCCTCTCTTTGGACACCGAGAGTACACTAACAGATTCCTCCTCATTACCCACTCTGTGGATCCCAAGTGTACACTCACAGTCTCCATTACGTGTTTTCTATGTGGATCCTGAGAGTACACTCACGGTCTCCTTCTTAGTGCCCTCCATGTGGATCCTGAGAGTACACTCACAGATTCCTCCTTCGTGCCCTCTCTCGGTATCCCGAGAGTACACTCACAGTGCCCTCCTTGGTACCTTCTCTGTTGATCCCGATAGTTCACTAACAGTGTCCTCCTTGAGGCTTTCTATGTTGACTCCGAGAGTACACTCACAGTGTCCTTCTGGGTACCTTCTTTGTCCATGGTGATAGTATACTCACAGTATCCTCCTTGGGGTCCTGTCTGTGGATCAGGAGTTTACGATCAAGTCTCCTCCAAGGTATCCTCAATGTGATTCCCAAGATTACACTGACAGTCTTCAACTTAGTGCCCTCTCTGTGGAACCTATATTGTACACTGACAGTCTCCTCCTTGATGACGTATTTCTTGATCCAGAGAACACAATCACAGTCTCCTTCTTGATACCCTCTTTGGGATCCCGAGTGTCCACTCACAGTCTCCTCCTTGGTGCCCTCTTTGTAGATCCCAAGAGTGCACTCACAGTGTCCTCCTTGGTGACCTCCCTATGGATTCCGAGAGTACACTCACATTCTACCCTTTTTGGGGATGAAGAGTGTACACTCACAGTCTAATCCATGGTACTTTCTCTCTGGATTCAGAGAGTACACTCACAGTGTCCCTCTTGGTGCCCTCTCTGTGGACCACGAGATTACACTCACACTATCGTCCTTGGTGCCCTCTTTGGGGATCCTGTGGGTACACTCAGAGTCTCCTCCTTTGTACCCTCTCTGTGGATCCTGAGAATACACTCACAGTCTACTCCTCCTTACCTTCTCTCCTCCTTGGCACACTCCCTTAGATTCCCAGAGTACAATCACAATGTCCTCCTTCTCACTCCTCTGTGGATGCCAAGAGTACACTCACAGTCTCCTCCTAGATTCCCTCTCTGTGGATCCAGAGAGTACACTCCCGGTCTCCTCCTTAGTACCCTATCGGTGGAAACCAAGATCATGCTCACAGTCTCCTACTCTGTGCCTTCTTTGTGGATCCAGAGGGTACAGTCACAGTCTTCAACTTGGTGCCCTATTTGTTGATCCCGACAGTACACTCACAGACTCCTCCTTGGTGCCCTCTTTGTTGATGCCGAGAGTACACTCACAGCCTCTTTCTTGGTGCCCTCCTAATTTGGGCCCTCCCATAGATTCCCCAGAGTACAATCAAAATGTCCTCTTGGCCCTACCTCTGTGGATCCTGAGAATACACTCGAAGTCTCCTATTAGATGCCCTCTCTGTGGATCCCAAGAGTACACTCACAATATCCTCCTAAGAGCCCTCATTGTAGATCCCGAGAATACACTCACAGTCCCCTGCTTAGTGCCCTCTCTGTGGATCCTGATAGTACACTCACAGCCTCCTCCTTGGTGCCCTCTCTGTAGATCTCAACAATACACTCACAGTCTCCTGCTCAGTGCCCTCTCTGGATCCTGGGAATACAAACACAGTCTCTGCCTTGTTACCCTCTCTGTGTATCCCGAGTGTAATCTCCCAGTCTCCCCATTGGTGCCCTCTCTGTGGATCCCGAGGGTACACACACACAGTGTCTTACTTAGTGCCCTCTCTGTGGATGCCAAGAGTACACACACAGTCTCCTACTTAGTGCCATCCCTGTGGATGCCAAGAGTACACACACTGTCTCCCCATGGTGTCCTCCTCTGTGGATCCCGAGTGTACACTCACACTGTCCTCCTTGGTGCCCTCTCTGTGGGTCACGTGAGTACTCACACAGTATTACCTTGGTGCCATTTCTGTGTACTCAGAGTACACACTCACAGTCTCCTCCTCAGTCCCCTCTCTGTGGATCCCGAGGGTACACTCACAGTCTCTTCCTAGTTTCCTTCTCTGTGGATCCTGAGAATACACTCAAAGTCTCCTCCTTAGTGCCCTCCCTGTGGATCCTGAGGGTATACTCACAAACATCTCCCTGGGGCCCTCTCAGTGAATCCTGAGTGTAAACTCATGGTCTCCTCCTTGGCGCCCTCTCTGTGGAACACGAGAGTATACTCACACTCTCTGACATGTTACCCCTTCTGTGGATCCTGACAGTACACTCACAGTCTATTTCTAGGTGCCCTCTCTGTGGATCCTGAGAGTCCATTCACAGTCTCCCTTTTAGTACGCTCTCTGTGGATCCCGAGAGTTCACTCACAGTCTCTGCCTTGTTACCCACTCTGTGGGTCCCCAGAGTACAATCACAGTCTCCTCCTTGGTGCCCTCTCTGTGGATCCCGAGAGTACACTGTCAATCTCTGCCTTTTTACCCTCTCTGTGAATCCTTAGAATACACTCACAGTCTCTTCCTCCATACTGTCTCTGTGGATCTGGAGATTACTCTCACAGTCTCCTCCTAGGGGCCCTTCCTTGGATTCCCATACTACAATCACAATCTCCTCCTTGACCACCACTTCGGGATCCCAAGAATACACTCACAGTCTCCTACTACGTGCCCTCTCTGTGGATCCCTAGAGTACACTCACAGTCTCCTCCTAAGTTCCTTCTTTGTAGATCCTGAGAATACACGCACAGTCTCCTGCTTAGTGCTCTGTCTGTGAATCCCAAGAATACAAACACAGTCTCTGCCTTGTTACTCTGTCTGTGGATCCCAAGTGCACACTCACAGTGTCTCCCTTGGTGCCCTCTCTGTGCATCACAAGAGTACACTCACACTCTACTCTTTGGTGCCCTCTCTGTGTATGCAGAGAGTACACTCATAGCCTCTGCCTTGTTACCATCTCTCTGGATCCTGAGTGTACACTCACATTGTCCTCTTTGGTGCCCTCTCTGTGGATCACGAGGGTACACTCAAAGTCTACTCTTTAGAGCCCTCTTTCTATATGCAGAGTGTACACTCACAGTCTCTTCCTTGGTGCCCTCTCTGTGGATCCAGAGAGTATACTCACAGTCTATGAATTGTTACCCTCTCTGTGGATCCTGAGAGTACTCTCACAGTCTCCTTCTTAGTGGCCTCTATGTTGATCCCAAGAGTTCACTCACAGTATCCTACTTGGTACGCTCTTTGGTGATCCTGAGAGTACACTCACAGTCACCTCCTTGGTGCCCTCTCAGTCTATACCCAGAATACACTCACAGTCTCTGCCTTGTTAGCATCTCTGTGGATCCTGAGAATACAATCACAGTCTCCTCCTTTGTGCCCTCGCTGTGGATCCCAAGAGTACACTCACTAACTTCTACTAGGTGTCCTTGCTGGGGATCCCGAGAGTACACTCACAGTGTCCTTATCGGTACCTTCTTTGTGGATCCCAAGTGTACACTCACAGTCTCTTCCTTGTTACCCTATTTGTGGATCATAGGAAGACACTCATGGCCTCCAACTTGGTGGCCTCTCTGTGGATTCCGAGAGTACACTTCCAGTCTCCTCCTTGTTAGCCTCTTTGTGGATCATAGGAAGACACTCACAGTCTCCTCCTTGGTACCCTCCCAGTGGATCCCGAGTGTACACTCACAGTCTCCTCCTCAGCACCTCCTCTGTGGATCCCGAGAGTTCACTCACAGTCTCCTCCGTGCTGCTCTCTCTGTGGTTACCGAGAGTACACATAAAGTGTGATCCTTGGTGGCCTCTCTGTGGATCCCGAGAGGACACTCACAGTCTACTCCTTGGTGCCCTCTCTGTGGATCCTGAGAGTGCACTCACAGTGTGCTCCTTGGTGTCTTCTCTATGGATCCCGAGAGGACACTCACAGTCTACTCCTTGGTGCCCTCTTTGTGGAGCCTGAGAATACACTCACAGTCTCCACCTTTCTGCCCTCTCTGTGGATCCTCAGAGGACCCTCAGAGTCTCCTCCTCTATGCCCTTCTGTGGATCCCAAGAGTTCACTCACAGTCTCCCCCGTGCTGCCCTCTCAGTGGTTCCTGAGAGCACAATCAGTCTCCTCCTTGGTGTCCTCTCTGTGGATGCTGAGAGTACACTGACAGCCTCCTCTTTGGTACCTTCTCTGTTGATCCCGATAGTATGCTCACAGTGTCCTCCATAGGTCCCTCTCTGTGGATCACGAGATTATGCTCACAGTCTCGTCCTCAATGCCTTCTCTATGGAAATCGAGTTAACACTCTCAGTCTCCTCCAGTTACCCTCTCTGTGGATCCCGAGTGTACAATCACAGCCTCCTCCTTAGTGCCCTCTCTTTGGACCCCGAGTGTACACTCACAATCTCGTACCTCTTGCCCTCTATGTGAAGCCGGATTGTACACACACAGTCTCCTTCATGTTGCCCTCTTTTGGGATCCCGAGAGTACACTGACAGTCTCCTCCTTAACACTTTCTGTGTGGATCCAGAAAGTACACTCACAGTCTCCTCCTTAACACTTTCTGTGTGGATCCCGAAAGTACACTCGCACTCTCCTCCTTGGTGCCCTCATTGTGGATCCCGAGTGTACACTCAGGGTCTCCCCCTTCGTGCCCTCTTTGTCAATGCCAAGAATACACTAACAGTCTCTGCTTGTTACTGTCTCTTTGTATCCCGAGACTACACTCACAGTCTCCTCCTTTGTACCCCCTCTGTGGATCCTGAGAGTACACTCACAGTCTCCTCCTCCACACCTTCTTTGTGGATTCCAAGAGTTCACTTACAGTCTCCTAATTGGAACACTCTTTCTTGTTCCTGAGAGTACACTCACAGACACACTCCTTGGTTCCCTCCCTGTAGATCACGAGAGTACACTCACAATCTCTGACTTTGCACCCACTTTCAGGATCCCTAGAATACCCTCACAGTCTATTTCTTTGTGCCCTCTCTGTGGATCCCCAGAGTACACTCACAGTCTCCTCTTTGGTGCCCTCTCTGTGGTTCCCAAGAGTTCACTCATTCTCCTTTTTGGTACACTCTCCGTGGATCCTGAGAGTACACACAGACTCCTCCTTGGTGCCCTGTCTGTGTACACTCCCAGTTTCCCCCTTGTTACCCTCTTTGTGGATCCCAAGAGTATGCTCACAGTCTATTCCTCAGTGCCCTCTCTGTGGATCCCGAGAGTACACCCACAGTCTCTGCCTTTTTACCGTCTCTGTGGATCCCGACTGTACACTCACAGTCTCCTATTTGGTGCTCTCTCAGTGGTTCTTGAGTGTACACCCACTGTCTCTGCCTTGTTACCCTCTCTGTGGTACCTCAGAGTACACTCATAGTCTCCTCCTAGATGCTTTCTCTGTGGATCATGTGAGTAAACTCACAATATCCTCCTTAGTGCCCTCCCTGTGGATCCCAAGAGTCCACTCACAGGCTCCTTCTTGGTGCCCTCTACTTGGATCCTGTGGGTACACTCACAGTCTCCTCATCGTTACAATATCTGTGGATCCTGAGAGCACACTCACAGACTCCTCCTTGGTGCCCTCTCTGTGGACTCACGAGTACACTCACACTCTCTTCCTTGGTTAGCTGTCTGTGGTTCCCGAGCGTATGCTCACAGTCTCCTCCTTGGTACCCTCTCTGTCCATCCCAAGAGTACACTCACCGGCTCCTCCTTGGTGACCTCTCTCTAACTTAGTGCCCTCTGTGTGGATCCCGAATGTTCACTCAGTCTCCTCTTTGGTTCCCTCTTTGTAGATCCCGAGAGTACACTCACAGTCTCCGAGGTGGAACCCTCTTTCAGGATCCCAAGAATACTCTCACAGTTGCAGCCTTGATACCCTCTCTGTGTGTCCTGAGAGTACACCCACAGTATCCTCCTTGGTGCCCTCTTTTTGGATACCGAGAGTACACTTACAGTCTCCTTTGAGCACTCCCTCTGGATACCAAGAGTACACTCACAGTCACAGCCTTGGTACCTTCTCTGTGGATCCCGAAATTACACTCACACTCTCCTCCTTGGTGCCCTCTTTGTGGATGCCGAGAATACACTCATAGTCTCCTCCTTCGTGCCCTCTCTGTCGATGCCAAGAGTACACTCACAGTCTCTGCCTTTTTACTCTCTGTGTATCCTGAGAATACACTCACATTCTCCTCTTTGTACCCTCTCTGTGGATCCTGAGATTACACTCACAGTCTTTTCCTCCATACCCAATCTTAGGATACCGATAGTATGCCCACAGTCTCCTACTTTACGCCCTCTTTTGGATCCCCAGAGTACAATCACAATGTCCTCCTTGACGCCCCTGTGTGGATTCTGAGAGTACACATAGTCTCCTCCTAGGTGCCCTCTCTGTGGATCCCGAGAGTACACTAACCGTCTCCTCCTAACTGCCCTCTGTGTGGATCCCAAGTGTATGCTCACAGTCACTTCCTCAGTGATCTCTCTGTGGATCACGAGAGTACACAGTATCCTTTTTGGTATTTTTTTCTGTGGATCCTGACAGTGCACACACAGTGACCTCCTTGGTGTCCTCACTGTGGATCCCAAGTTTATGCTCACTGTCTCCTCTTCGGTGCCCTCTCTGTCAATTCCGAGTTTACACTCTGTCTCCTCCAAGGTATCCTCTCTGTGGATCTCGAATGTACACTCACAGTCTCCTCCTTGGTGACCTCTCTATGGATCCCGAGTGTACAGTCACAATCTCCTATTTAAACACCTCTTTTGGTATCCCGAGTATACACTCAAAGTCTCCTCTTTGGTGCCCTCTCAGTGGATCCCAAGTGTACACTCACAGTCTCCTCATGGTACCTTCTCTGTGGGTCCAGACAGTACAGTCTCCTCTTTGTTTCCCTCTCTGTGGATCCCGACAATACACTCACACTGTCCTCCTTTGTGCAACTCTTTGTGGATCCCGAGTATACATTCAGAGTCTCCTTCTTCGTGCCCTCTTTGTCCATGCCAAGAGTACACTCACAGTCTCTGCCTTTGTTACTCTCTATGTGGATCCCGAGAGTAAACTCACAGTCTCCTTCTTTTTACCCTCTCTGTGGATCCTGAGAGTACACTCACAGTCTCCTCCTCCGCACCTTCTCTGTGGATCCCAAGGGTATGCTCACAGTCTCCTCCTTGGGGCCATCTCTTGTATCCCCAGAGAACAATCACAATGTCCCCGTTCAGGCACTTCAGTTGATGGCGACAGTACACTCACAGTCTCCTCCTAGAAGCCCTCTCTGTGATCCCAAGATTACACTCACAGTCTTTTACCCAGTGCTCTATATGTGGATAGTCTCTGCCTTTTAAACCGCTTTGTGGATCCCGAGACCACATACACAGTGTCCTCCTCAGTGCCCTCTCGGTGGATTCCGAGGGTACCCTCACAGTCTATTCCTTAGTGCCTTCTTTGTGGATCTCGAGAATACACTTGCATTCTCCTCCTAGGTGTCCTGTCTTTGGATCCTGAGGCTACACTCACAGTCTCCTCCTTGGTGCCCACTCTGTGGATCCCGAGAGTACACTCATAGTCTCCTCATACGTACACACTCTGTGGGTCACGAGTGTACACTCACAGTCTCCTTCTTGTTACCCTCTCTGTGCAATCCCAGAGTACACTTATGGTCTCCTCCATGGTGCCCTCTCTGTGGATATCGAGAGTATAATCACAGTCTCTGATTTGTTACCCTCTCTGTAGATCCCGAGAGTACACACAGTCTCCTCCTTGGTACGCTCTCTGTTGATCCCGATAGTACACTCACAGTCTCTGCTTGTTACCCTCTCTGCGGGTCCTGAGAGTACACTCACAATATCCTCCTCCGTACCCTCTCTGTGGATCTGGAGAGTACACACACAGTCTGTTCCTTGGTACCCTCTCTGTGGATCCCAAGATTATGCTCACAGTCTCCAACTCAGTGCCCTCTCTGTGGATTCCGAAAGAGCACTCATAGTCTCTTCTTTGGTGCCCCCTCTGTAGATCCTGAGAGTACACTCACAGGCTTCTCATTGGTGCCCTCTCTGTAATCCCGAGTGTACACTCACAGTCTCCTCATTGGTGCCCTCTCTGTGGTTCTTGAACGTACGCTCACAGTCTCCTCCTTGGTACCCTCTCTGTCCATCCCAAGAGTACACTCACAGTCTCATCCTTGGTGCCATCTCTGTGGATTTAGAGAGCACAATCACAGTCTCCTGCTTGGCGCACTCTCTGTTGATCCCGAGTGTACACTCAAAGTCACCTAATTGGAACCCACTTTCTGGAGCCTGAGAGTACACTCAGAGTCTCCTCCTTGGTGCCCTAGTTGTGGATCCAGAGATTCCATTCAAGTCTCCTCCATGGTGCCCTGCCTGTGGATCCCAAGAGTACACTCAGAGCCTCCTCTCTGATGCCCTCTCTGTGGATCCCGAGAGTACACTCACGGACTCCACTTAGTGCCCTCTGTATGGATCCCAAGAGTAAAATCACAGTCTCTGCCTTGGTGCCCTCTCAGTGGATCCCTACAGTACACTCACAGTCTCCCCCTTGGTGCCCTATTTGTTGATCCCGAGAGTACAATCATAGTCTCCTCCTTGGTGCCCTCCCTGTGGATCCCAAGAGTACACTTCCAGTCTCCTCCTTGGTGCCCTGTCTGTGGATCCTTAGTGAACACTCACAATCTCTGCCTTTTGACCCTCTCTGTGGATCCTGAGAGTACAATCAAGAGTCTCCTCCACCGTACCCTCTCTGTGGAATCCGAGAGTACGCTCATAGTCTCCTCCTTGGCGCCCTTTCTTGGATCCCCAGAGTATAATCACAATGTCCTCCTTGACAATCCTCTGTGGATCCCGAGAGTACACTCACAGTCTCCTCCTAGGTGCCCTCTCTGGGGAACCCTAGAGTACACTCATAGTCTTCTCTTTGGTACCCTCTCTGTGGATCCGAAGAGTCTGTTCATAGTCTCCTCCACAGTGCCCTCTCTGTGGATCCCGAGTTTACATTCACAGTCTCCTCCTTGGTGCCCTCTCTGTATATCCTGAGAGTACACTCACAGTCTCCTACTTGGTTCCCTCTCTGTGCATCCCAACTGTACACTCACAGTCTCCTCTTTGGTGCCCTCTTTGTTAATCCCAAGAGTACACCCATAGTCTCCTCCTTGGTGCCCTCCTGTGGATCCCTAGAGTACACTTCCAGTGTCCTCCTTGGTGCCCTCTCTGTGGATCCTGAGAGTACCCTCACAGTCTCCTCCTTGGCACCCTCTCTTGGATCCCCAGAGTACAATCACAATGTCCTCCTTGATGCCCCTCTGTGGATCCTGAGAGCACACTCACAGTCTCCTCATAAGTGCCCTCTGTGTTTATCCCAAGAGTATGATCACAGTCTCTGACTTGGTGCCGTATTTGTGGACCCCGAGAGTACACTCACAGTCTCTCCCTTGTTAACCTCTCTGGGAGTACCAAGGAGGAGACTGTGAGTGTACTCTCGGTATACACAGGGAGGGCACCAAGGAGGAGATTATCAGTGTACTCTCGGCATCCACACAGAGGGCACCAAAGAGGAGACTGTGAGTAAACTCTTGGGATCCCGAAAGAGGTTTCCAAGTAGGAGACTGTGACTGCACTGTCAAGATCCACAGAGAGGGTAAAAAGGCAGAGATTGTGAGTATACTATCAGTATCCACAGGGAGGGCACCAAGGAGGAGACTGTGAGTGTACTCTCAAGATCCACAACGAGGGCACCAAAGAGGAGAAGGTCAGTGTACTCTCAGGATCCACAAACAGAGCACCAAGTTGGAGATTGTCAGTGTACTCTTGTAATCCACAGAGGGAAACAAGGCAGAGTCTGTGAGTGTACTCTCAGGATTCATTGAGAGGGCACTGAGGAGTTGTCTCTGAGTGTACTCTCAGGATCCACAGGTTGGGCACCAAGGAGGAGACTGTGAGTATATTCTCGGGACCCACAGAGGTGCGTCAAGGAGGACATTGTGATTATACTTTGGGGATCCAAGAAAGGGTGCCAAGGAGGAGACTGAGCGTATTCTCGGGTTCCACAGAGAGGGTATGGTGGAGGATACTCTGAGTGTACTCTCAGGATCCACAGAAAAGGTAAAATGCAGAGATTGTGAGTATATACTTGGTATCCACAGGGAGGGCACCAAGGAGGAAACTGTGAGTGTAAATACGGGATCCACAGAGAGGGCACTGAGGAGGAGACTATGAGCATACTCTTGGGATCCACAGAGAGGGTACCAAGGAGAAGACTGTGAGTGTACTCTCGGGTTCCCCAGAGAGGGCAAGTAGGAGTAGACTGTGAGTGTACTCTCGGGATCCACAGAGGATCGTCAAGGAGGACATTGTGATTATACTCTGGGGATCCAAGAAAGGGCGCCAAGGAGGAGACTATGAGTGTACTCTCGGGTTCCACAGAGAGGGTACGGAGGAGGAGACTCTTGATCGTACTCTCAGGATCCATAGAGAAAGTAAAATGCAGAGATTGTGAGTATACTCTCAGTATCCACAGGGAAGGCACCAAGGAGGAGACTGTAAGTGTACTCTCAGGATCCACAAAGAGGGCACCAAGTTGGAGACTGTCAGTGCATTCTTGTAATCCACAGAGAGGGAAACAAGGCAGAGTCTGTGAGTGTACTCTCAGGATCCATTGAGAGGGAACTGAGGAGTTGTCTCTGAGTGTACTGTCGGGATCCACAGGGTGGGCACCAAGGACGAGACTATGTGTGTACTCTATTGATATACAGATAGGGTAACAAGGGGGAGACTGTGAGTGTACTCTCAGGATCCAGAGGGAGGGCATCAAGGAGGGGACCGTGATTGTACTCTCATGATGCACAGAGTTCAACAGGGAGGACACCATGAGTGTGCACTCGGAGTCCAAGAGAGGGTACCCATGAGGAGACTTTGAGTGTACTCTCTGGATCCACTCAGAGGGCACCAAGGAGAAGTCTATGAGTGTACTCTCAGGATCCACTGAGAGGGCACCAAGGAGGAGATTGTGAGTGTACCCTTGGGATCCACAGAGAGGGTAACAAGACATTGACTGGGACTGTACACTCAGGATCCACAGAGAGATAACAAGCAGGTGACTGTGAGTGTATTTTTGGGATCCACTGTGAGGGCACCATAGAGGAGACTGTGAGTGTACTCTTGGAATCCACAGAGTGGGCACCAAGGAAGACACTGTTAGTGTATTCTAGGGATCCTCAGAAAGGGTTCTGAGGGGTAGACTATGAGAGTGCTCTCTGGATCCACAGAGAGGGTACGAAGGAGGAGACTGTGAGTTTACTCTCGGGATACACAGAGAGGGTAACAAAGAGGTGACTGAGTCTACTGTCAGAATTCACATACAGGGCATCAATAAGGAGACTGTGAGTGTACTCTCATGATCAATGGGAGGCCACCAAAGAGGAGACTGTGAGTGTACTCTCCATATCTACAGAGATAGCACCAATGAGGAGACTGTGAGTGTACGCTTGAGATCAACAGAAAGGGTACCAAGGCAAAGACTGTGAGTGTACTCGAGGGATCCACAGAGGGGTCACCAAGGAAGAGACTGTGAGTGCATTCTAGGGATACACAGATAGGGTAACAAGGCAGATACTCTGTGTGTGCTCTCGGGATCCACAGAGAGGGTAACAAGGAGAAGACTGTGATTGTACTCTCAGGATCCAGAGGGAGGGCATCAAGGAGGAGATTGTGAGTGTACTCTCGGGATGCACAGAGTCCAACAAGGAGAGACCATGAGTGTGCACTCGGAGTCCAAGAGAGGGTACCCAGGAGGAGACTTTGAGTGTACTCTCTGGATCCACTCAGAGGGCACCAAGGAGAAGTCTATGAGTGTACTCTCAGGATCCACTGAGAGGGCACCAAGGAGGAGATTGTGAGTGTACCCTTGGGATCCACAGAGAGGGTAACAAGACATTGACTGGGACTGTACACTCGGGATCCACAGAGAGATAACAAATAGGTGACTGTGAGTGTATTTTTGGGATCCACTGTGAGGGCACCATGGAGGAGACTGTGCGTGTACTCCTGGAATCCACAGAGTGGTCTCCAAGGAAGACACTGTTAGTGTACTCTAGGGATCCTCAGAAAGTGTTCCAAGGATTATACTGTGAGAGCACTCACTGGATACACAGAGAGGGCACCAAGGAGACTGTGAGTGTACTCTCCATATCTGCAGAGATAGCACTAATGAGACTGTGAGTGTACACTCGAGATCAACAGAGAGGGCACCAAGGCAGAGACCATGAGTGTACTCAAGGGATCCACAGAGAGGGCACCAAGGAGGAGACACTGAGTGTACACTTGGCATCCACAGAGAGGTACCAAGACAGAACTGTGAGTGTACTCTCGGGATACACAGAGAAGGTAACGAGGAGGAGACTGTGAGTCTACCCTCGGGATCCACACAGAGTGCACTGAGGTGGAGACTGTGAATGTACTCTCTGGATCCACAGGGAGGGAACCAATGAGGAGACTGTGAGTGTACGCTCCAGGTCAATAGAGAGGGTAACAAGGAGGATAATGTGAGTGTATTCTCAGGATTCACAGGGAGGGGACCAAGGAGGAGACTGTGATTGTACTCTCGTGATCCACAGAGAGGGCTCCAAGGAGAAGACTGTGATTGTAATCTAGGGATCCACAGATAGCATAACAAGGCAGAGACTGTGTGTGTACTCTCAGGATCCAGAGATAGGGTAAAAATGAGGACTATGAGTGTACTCTCGCGATCCACAGACAGGGCACCAAGGAGGAGACTGTGAATGTATTCTCGGGATCCACAGTGAGGGGACAAAGGGGGAGACGTGAGGGTACAATAGGGATCCATAGAGGAGGGCACCAAGGAGGAGCCTGTGAGTGTATTCTCTGGATCCACAGGAAGGGGACCAAGGATGAGACTTCAGTGTACTCTCAGGATCCACCGAGAGGGCATCAAGGAGGAGATCATGAGTGCAATCCAGGATCCACAGAGAAGGAACAAAGAAGGAGACGGTGAGTGTATTCTTGGGATCCACAGGGAGGGGAGCAAGGAGGAGAATGTTTTAACTCTTGGGATCCACAGAAAGAGCACCAAGGAGGAGACTGTGATTGTACACTCTGGATGCTCAGAGAGGGCAACAAGGAGGAACGTATGAGTGTACTCTGGGGATGCAAGAGAGGGTAACAAGGAGGAGACTGTGAGTTTACTCTCAGGATCCACAGAGAGATCACCAGGCAGGAGAATGTGGGTGTACACTAAGGATCCACAGAGATGGTAACAAGGTAGAGACTGTGAGTGTACCCTTGGGATCCACAGAGAGGTTACCTTGAATGACACTGTGAGTGTCATCTCAGGATCCAAAGGGAGGGCACCAAGGAGGAGACTTGAGTGTACACTCAGGATACACAGAGAGGGTAACAAGGCAGAGACTGAGTGTACCCTCGGGATCCACAGAGAGGGTACCAAAGAGGAGACAGTGAGTGTACTAATGGGATCCTCCGAGTGGCACAAATGGGGAGTCTGTGAGTGTACTCTCGGGTTCCACAGAGAGGGTAAAGAGGCAGAGACTGTGAGTGTACTTTCGGGATACACAGAAAGGGTAACAAGGAGCAGACTGTGAGTGTAACCTCTGGATAAATAGACAGGGTTACAAGGCAGATAGTGTGAGTGTACTCTTGGGATCTACAGAGAGGACACCAAGGGGAGGACCCTGTAAGTATTTTTGGGATCCACAGAGAGGGTAACAAGGCATTGACTGGGAGTGTACACTCGGTATTCTCAGAAAGGGCACCAAGGCGGAGACTGTAAGTGTATTCCTTGGTTCGACAGAGAAGCTACGGAGGAGGAGACTGTGAGTGTACTCTAGGGATCCACAGGGTGAGCACCAAGGAGGACACTGTGAATGTACTCTCGCAACCTGCAGAGAGGGTACCTTGGTGGAGACTGTGAGTGTACTCTCCGGATCCACAGAGGATACCAAGGAGGAGACTGTGAGTTTACTCTCTGGATCCAGAGAGATGGTACCAAAGGCGGAGACTGTGAGCCTAATCTCGTGATCCACAGAGAGGGCACGAAGCAGAGCACTGTGATTGTACTCTCGGGATCCATAGAGAGGGTACCAAGGAGAAGACTGTGAGTGTACACTATGGATCCACAGAAAGACACCAAGGAGTAGACTGTGAATATACTCTCTGTATCCACAGAGAAGGCACCAAGGAGGAGACTGTCAGTGTACACTCGCGAACAACAGAGGGTACCTTGGTGGAGATTGTGAATGTGCCCTGGTGATCCACAGATAGGGCACTGAGGAGTAGACTGTGAGCGTAATCTCGTGATCCCCATAGAGGTAACGAAGGACGACACCCTGAGTGTACACTCGGGATCCACAGAGAGTTTACAAAGGATGAGATTGTGAATGTACTCTCTGGATCCACTGAGAGGGCACCAAGGAGGAGACTGAGAGTATACTCTCGGGATCCACAGGGAGGGCACCAAGGAGGAGATTGTGAGTGTACACTAGGGATCCAAAGAGAGGGTAACAAGGTAGAAACTGTGAGTGTACTCTCAGGATCCACAGAGAGGACACCAAGGAGGATACTCTGTACATATTCTCGGGATCCTCAGAGAGTGCACCATGGAGGAGACTGTGAGTGTATTCTCGTGATCCACAGAGATGGCACCAATGTAGATACTCTGTGTGTATTCTCTGGATCCTCCGATAGTGCACCAATGAGGAGAATGTGAGCATACTCTCGTGATCCACAGAAAGCACACCAAAGTGTAGACTGTGAGAGTAATCTCAGGATCCAAAGATTGCACCAGGGAGGAGACTGTGAGTGTACTCTATGTATCCACCGAGAGGGCACCAAGGAGGACACTGTGAGTATACTCTCTAAATTCTCTGAGAGGCACCAAGGTGGAGTCTGTGAGTGTACACTTGGGATCCATAGGGAGGGCACCAAGGAGGAGACTGTCAGTGTACTCTCTAGATCCATTGAGAGGGCACCAAGGAGGAGACTGTCAGTGTACTGTAGGTATCCACAGAGAGGGGAACAATACTGAGACTGTGAGTGTATCCTTGGAAAACACAGATAATGTGACAAGGAGGAGACTGTGAGTGTACTCTAGGGATCCACAGAGATGGCACCAAGGAGGAGATGTGAGTCTACTCTAGGTTTCCACAAAGAGGGCACCAAGGAGTAGACTGTGTATGTACTCTCAGGATCCACAGAGAGTGCACCAAGGAGGAAAGTGTGAGTGTACTCTTGGGATCCCCAGAGAAGGTACAAAGAAGGAGACTCTGAGTGTACTTTTGGGATCCACAGAGAGGGCACCATGGGGTAGATTTTGAGTGTACTCTTGGGATCCACAAAGAGGATACCAAGGCAGAGATTGTGAGTATATTCTCAGGATGCACAGAGTGGGCACCAAGTAGGAGACCATGTGCACATGGAATCCAAGAGAGGGTACCATGGGAAAGACTGTGGTGTACCCTCAAGATCCACAGAGAGGGCACGGAGGAGAAGTCTGTGAGTGTCCTCTCAGAATCCACAGAGAGGGTACCGAGGAGGACACTGTGAGTGTACACTCTGGATCCACAGAGAGGGTACAAAGGAGGAGTATGTGAGTGTACTCTCGGGATACACAGAGAGCGTAACAACTCAGAGACTGTGATTATACTCTCTAGATCCACAGAAAGGGCACCAAGGTGGAGACTGTGAGTGTGCTCTCGGGATCCACACAGAGGGCACTTAGGAGGAGACTGTGAGTTTACTCTCAGGATCCACAGAGCGGGTACCGAGAAGAAGACTGTGAGTATACGCTCAGAATCCTCAGAGAGGGGACCAAGTTGGAGTCTGTGAGTTTACACTCGGAATCCAGAGGGAGGGCACCAAGGAGGAGACTGTGAGTTACTCTCAGGATCCACAGGGAGGGGACCAAGGAGGAGACGTGAGGGTACACTCGGGATCCACAAAGAGGGCAGCAAGGAGGAGCCTGTGGGTGTACAACGGGATACATAGAGAGGGCACCAAGGAGGAGACTGTGAATGTATTCTCGGGATCCACAGGGACAGACCAAGGAGGACACTTCAGTGTACTCTCTGGATCCACCGAGAGGGCAGCAGAGAAGGAGATGGTGAGTGTATTCTCTGGATCCACAGGGATGGGACCAAGGAGGAGGCTTGAGTATACTCTTCGGATCCACAGGGAGGCACCAAGGAGGAGACTGTTTGTGTACACACAGGATACATAGAGCGGGTAACAAGGCAGAGACTGTGAGTGTACCCTCGGGATCCACAGAGAGGGTACCAAAGAGGAGATTGTGAGTGTACTCTCAGGATCCTCAGAGTGCCACAATGAGGACTCTGTGAGTGTACTCTTGGGATCCACCGAGAGGGGAAAGTGGCAGAGACTGTGAGTGTAATTTCAGGTTCCACAGAAAGGGTAACAAGGAGGAGACTGTGAGTGTAACCTCAGCATAAATAGAGAGGGTTACAAAGCTGATACTGTGAATGAACTCTTGGGATCTACAGAGAAGGCACGAAGGGGAGGACCCTGATAGTATTTTTGGGACCCACAGAGAGGGCAACAAGGCATTGACTGGTAGTGTACACTCGGTATCCACAGACAGGGCACCAAGGTGGAGACTGTAAGTGTACTCTTGAGATCTACAGAGAGGCTACCGAGGAGGAGACTGTGAGTGTACTCTAGGGATCCACAGAGGGGGCACCAAGGAGGAGACTTTGAATGTACTCTCACGTCCTACAGAGAGGGTGCCTTGGTGGAGACTGTGAGTGAACTCTCGGGATCCACAGAGAGGACACCAAGGAGGAGACTTTGAGTGTGCCCCTGGAGTCCAAGAGGGGGTACCGAGGGTAAGACTGTGGTGTGTTCTCTAGATCCACAGAGAGGGCACTGAAGAGGACACTGTGAGTGTACTCTTGGGATCCATAGAGAGGGTAACATGGCATTGACATGGAGTGTACAATCGTGACCACAGGGAAGGCAGCAAGGACGAGACATTGAATGTATCTTAGGGATCCAGTGTGAGGGCACCAAGGAGACTGTGAGTATACTTTCTGGATCCACAGGGAGGGCACCAAGGAGGACACTGTGAATGTACACTCGGGATCCACAGGGAGGGTAACAAGGCAGAGACTCTGAGTGTACTCTCGGGAACCACAGAGAGGGCACCATGGAGCAGACTGTGTGTACTTTCGGTGTCCAAAGAGAGGGTTAGGAGTAGCAGACTGTGAGTGTACTGTTAGGATCCACAAGGAGGGTACAAAGGAGGAGTCTGTGAGTGTACTCTCTGGAAACAAAGAAAGGGTAACAACTCAGAGACTGTGATTATACTCTTGGGATCCACAGAGAGGGCATCAAGGAGGATACTGTGAGTGTACTCTCGGGATCCACACAGAAGGCACTTAGGAGGGGACTCTGAGGCACTCTCAAGACCAATAGAGAGGGTACCAAGGAGAAGTCTGTGAGTGTACACTCGAGAACCACATAAAGGCTACCAAGGTGTAGACTGTGAATATACTCTCTATATCCACAGAGAGGGCAACATGGAGGAGATTTTGAGTGTACTCTTGGGATCCACAGAGAGGGTAACAAGGCAGAGACTGTGAGGGTACTCTCGGGATGCAGAGTGGGCACCAACTAGGAGACCGTGAGTGTGCACAAGGAACCCAAGAGAGGGTACTGAGGGAAAGACTGTGGAGCTTGTGAGTGTATTCTCGGGATCCACAGGGAGAGCACAATGGAGGAGATTGTGAGTGTACTCTAGGGATCCAAAGAGAGGATAACAAGGCAAAGACTGAGTGTACTCTCGGGATACACACAGAGGACACTGAGGAGGATACTCTGTTCTCTCGGATCCTCAGAGAGTGCACCAAGGAGGAGACTGTGAGTGTACTCTCGTGATCCACAGATAGGGTACCAAGGAGGAGACTGTGAGTATACTCTTGGGATTCACAGGGAGGGCACCAAGGAGAAGACTGTGAGTGCACACTAGGGATCTAAAGAGAGGGTAGCAGGGCAGAGACTGTGAGTGTACTCTCAGGATCCACAGAGAGGGCACCAAGGAGGATACTCTCTGTGTACTATTGGGATCCTCAGAGAGTACACCAAGAAGGAGACTATGAGTGTATTCTCGTGATCCACCAAAAAGGCAGCAATGTGTAGACTGTGATAGTAATGTCAGGCTCCAAAGATGGCACCAAGGAGGAGACTGTGAGGGTATTCTCAGGATCCACAGAGAATTTATCATGGCAAATACTGTGAATATACTCTCAGGATCCACCAAGAGAGCACCAAGGAGAGGACGCTGATTTTATTCTTGGGATCCACAGTAAGGGCAACAAGGCATTGACTGGGAGTGTAATCTCGGAATCCACAGAGAGCCCACCAAGAGGGAGAATTGAGTATACCCTCGGTATCCACAGAGAGGGCACCAAGGAGGACACTGACTGTATATTCAGGATCCACTGTGAGGACATCAAGGAGGAGGCTATGAGTGTACTCTTGTGATCCACAGATAGGGCACCAAGGAGGTCACTGTGAGTGTACTCTCGGGATCCACAGAACGAGCACCTAGGAGGAGACTGTGAGTGCACTCTCAATCCACAGAGAAGGCTCCATGGAGGAGACTGTGAGTATACTCTCGGGATCCACAGAGAGGAAACAAAGTAGGACATTGTGCTTACTCTTGGGATCCGCAGACAGGGCACTAAGGAGTCTGTGGGTGTACTCTCTGGATGCACAGAGAGTTCACCAAGAAGGAGACTGTGTGTGTACTCTCAGCATCCAAAGAGATCTTAAGACAGAGACCTGAGTGTACTCTGGGGATCCACAGAGAGGGCACCACGGAGGAGACGGTGAGTGTATTCTCATGATCCACAGGGGGGCCAAGGAGGAGACTTGAGGATATTCTTGGGATCCACAGTGAGAGCACCAAGGTGGAGACAGTGTTTACTCGGGATCCACAGAGAGGCCACCATGGAGCAGATTGTGAGTGTACACTCAGAATGTACAGACAGGGCACCATGGAGGAAATTGTGAGTGTAATCTCAGGATAGAGAGTGAGGTACCAAGGAGGAGACTGTGCATGTACACTCGAGATGCATAGAGAGGCCACCAAGGAGGAACATATGAGTGTACTCTCAGAATCCACAGAGAGGCCACCAAGGTGGAGACTGTGAGTGTACTCTCGTGATGCACAGAGAGGACACTGAGGAGCAGTCTGTGAGTGTACTCTCGGGATCCACAGAGTCGTCACCAAGAAGGAGACTGTGAGTGTACTCTTGGTATCCACAGAGAGGTAACCAAGAAGGAGACTGTGAGTGTACTCTCGGCAATCACAGAGAGGGCACCAAGCTGGAAACTGAGACTGTGCTCTTGGGATGCACACAGAGGTCACCTAGGAGGTGACTGTGAGTGTACTCTTTGGACTCGAAGGGAGGGACTCAAGGAGGAGACTGTGAAGGTACTCTCGGGATGCCCACAGAGGGTACCAAGGAGCAGAATGTGAGTGTACTGTCAGGATCAACAGAGAGTGCACAAAGCATGAGATTGAGTGTACTCTAGGGATCCACAGAGAGGGCACAAAGGAGGAGACTGTGAGTGTACCCTCGGGATCACCAGAGAATACCTTGAAAGAGACTGAGTGTACTCTCACAATCCACAGAGAGGGCTCCAAGGATCGGACCGTGAGTGTACTCTCGGGATCCACAGTGAAGGCACCATGGAGGAGACTGTGAGTGTATGTAGGGAACCACAGAGAGGGTAAGAAGGCGGAGACTGTGAGTGGACAATCAGTATCCACAGAGAGGGAAACAAGGAGGATACTGTGAGTGTACTCTCGGTATCCACTAAGAGGGCACCAAAGAAGTGACTGTGAGTTCACACTCGGGATCCACTGACAGGGTAAAAATGCAGGTACTGTGACTGTACTCTCAGGATCCAGAGAGAGGGCACAAGGATGAGAGTGTGAGTGTAATCTCGGGATCCACAGAGGGCACCAAGAAAGAGACTGAGAGTGTACTCTCAGGATCCACAGATAGGGTAACAAGGTAAATACAGTGAATGTATTCTCGGGATCCTCAGACAGGGAACTAAGAAGAGGACCGTGATTGTATTCTTGGGAACCACAGAGAGAGTAACAAGGCATTGATTGGGAGTGTACATTCGGGATCCACAGAGAGCATACTGAGGATGAGACTGTGACCATAATCTCGCTATCCACAAAGAGGACACGAAGGAGGACACTATGAGTGTCCTCTCGTGACCCACAGAGTGGGTACCAAGGATAAAACTGAGTGTGTTCTCGGGATCCACAGAGAGGGGACCAGCGAGGAGACTTGAGTATACTCTTGTGGTCCACAGAGAGGGCACCAAGGAGGAGAATGTGCTAACTCTTGGGATCCACAGAGAGGGCACCAAGGAGAAGACTGTGAGTGTACAGTCCGGGTTCTCAGAGAAGGCAGCAAGGAGGAACGTATGAGTGCACTCTTGGGATCCACAGAGAGGGTACCAAGAAGGAGACTGTGTGTGTACTCCCAGCTTCCACAGAGAGGGCACCAAGGAGGAGAGTGTGAATGTACTCTAGGGATCCACAGAGAGGGCATTAAGGAGGACTGTGAGTGTTTTTAGGGATACTCAGCAAACGTAACAAGGCAGAGACTGTGAATGTACACTCGGGATCCACAGAGAGGGTAACAAATAGGAGACTGAGAGTGTACTCTAGGTATCCACAGAGAGGGCACCAAGGAGGAGTCTGTGAGTGCACTCTCGGGATCGACAGCGAAGGAAAGAAGGCACAGACTGTGACTGTACTCTAGGGATCCACAGAGAGGGCACCGAAGAGCAGACTGTGAGTGTAATATCGGGATCCACACAGGGCACCAAGGTAGAGAATGAGGGTGTCCTTTCGGGATCCACAGAGAGGGCACCAAGGAGAGGACTGTGATTTTGTTCTTGGGATCCACAGAGGGGATAACTAGGCATTAACAGGGAGTCTACACTTTGGATCCACACTGAGGGCATAAAGGAACTCACAGTCTTCTTCTCCATAACCTCTCTGTGGATCCAGAGAGTACTCTTACAGTCTACTCCTTGGCGCCCTCTCTGTGGAACCCGAGAGTACACTCACAGTGTCCTCCTTTGCGCCCTCTCTATGGATCCAGAGTGTCTACCTTGTTACCCTCTCTGGATCCCGAGCATACACTCACGATCTCCTATTTGGTGCCCTCTCTGTGGATCCCAAGTATACACTCATTTTCTCCTCCTTGGTGCCCTCTCTTTGAATCCTGATAGTACACTCACAATCTCCTCCTTGATACCCTCTCTGTGGATCCCGAGTGTACATTCACAGTCTCCTTCCTGGTACGCTCTCTGTGTATGCCAAGAGTACACTCACAGTCAATGCCTTGTTACCCTCTCTGTGTATCCCAAGAGTACACTCACGGACTCCTCTTTGGTGCCCTCCTTGTGGTTTCCTCTCTGTGGATATCGAAAGTACACTCACAGGATCCTCCTTCGTGCCCTCTCTGTGCACCCTGAGAGTACACTCACAGTCTCCTAACTGGTGACCTCTCTGTGGATCCTGAGTGTACACTCACAGTGTCTTCCTTGGTGCCCTCTATGTGGTATACAGGAGTACATTCACAGTCTCCTCCTTGGTGCCCTCTCTGTGGAACTTGAGAGTACACACACAGTCTCCTCCTCTGTGACCTCTCTGTGGATTCCAAGACTACACTCACAATCTCCTTGTTGGTGCCCTCTCTGTGGATGCCGAGAGCACACACACTGTCTTCTCCATGGTGCAATCTGTGTGGTTCCCGAAAGTACAGTCACAGTCTCTGCTTTCTTACCCTCCATGGGGCTCCTGAGATTACACACACAGTCTCCTCCTCGGTGCCCGCTCTGTGCTTACTGAGGGTACACGCACGGTCTCCACCTCAGTACACTCTCTTGGATCCCAAGTGTGCAATCACAGTCTCCTTCTAGTTACCCTCTCTGCAGATCCCGAGAGTACACTCATGGTCTCCTCCTTGGTGCCCTCTTTGTGGATCCCGAGAGTACACTCAAACTCCCATCCTTGCTGCCCTCTTAGTGGATCCAGAGAGTACACTCACAGTCTCCTCCATGGTACACTCTCTGTGGATGCCGAGTGTAAACTCACAGTTTCCTCCTTGGTACCATCTCTATGGAAACCGAGAGTATACTCACGGTGTTTTCCTCCAATCACTCCCTGTGGATCACGAGATTATGCTCACAGTCTCCTCCTCAGTGCCCTCTCTGTGGATCACGAGAGTACACTCACAGTCTCCTCCTTGGGACCCTTTCTGTGGATCCAGAATGTACACTTTCAGTTTCATCCTTGGTACCCGCTCTGTGGATCCCAAGGATACACTCATAGTGCCCTCCTTCATGCCCTCTCTGTGGATCACGTGATTATGGTCACAGTCTCCTCCTGGTTGCCCTCTCTGTGGATCCCAAGACATTCACTGTCTTTGCTTTGTTACCCTCTCTGTTGATCCCAAGAATGCAATCACAGTGCTCCTCTTGGTGTCTTCTCTGTGGATCCCTAGAGTAAATTCACTTTCTTTGCCTTGTTACCGTCTCTGTGGATCCTGAGAGTACAATCACAGTCTACTCGTTGGTGCCCTTTCTGTTGATCCCGTGAGTACATACAAAGTCTCCCTCTTTTTAGCCTCTCTGTGGATATCGAGATTACATTCACATGCTCCTCCTTGGACACCTCTCTGTGCAAACCAACAGTACACTCACAGTCTCCTCCTTGGTGCCCTCTTTGTGGATCCCAAGAGTACACTCACAGCCTCTTCCGAGGTACCCTCTCTGTGGATCCTGAGTGTGCACTCACAGTGTCGTCCTTGTTACCCTCTCTGTGGATCCCGAAAGTACACTCACTGCCTACTCCTTGGTGCACTCCCTGTGGATCCCAAGAGTACACTCACAGTCTCCTCCTTGTTACCCTCTCTGTGGATCCCAATTGTACACTGAGAGTCTCTGCCTTTTTACCCTCTATGTGTATCCCTAGAGTACATTCACAGTCTCCCCATTTTGCCTTCTTTGTGGATCTGATAGGACAACTCACTGTATCCTCCTGTGGCCCTCTCTTGGACCCCGACTGTACACTCCCAGTCTCGTCCTTGTTACCCTCTCTGTCAATCCCGACAGTACACTCATGGTCTCTTACTTGGTGCCCTCTCTGTGGTTCCCAAGAGTACACTCACAGTCTCTGCCTTGTTAGCCTCTCTGTGGATCATGAGTGTACGCTCAGAGTCTTCTCCTTGGTGTCCCCTCTGTGGATCCAGAGAATACACACACAGTCCCCTCCTTGGTACATTCCCTGTGGATCCAGAGTGTACACTCACAGACACCTCCTCGCTACCCGCTGTGTGGATCCCGAGACTACACTCACAGTCTCTCCCTTGTAATGCTCCCTGTGCATCCCGAGAGAACACTAACAGACTCCTCCTTGGTGGCTACTTGGTGGATACAGGGAGTACACTCACAGTTTCCTCCTTGGTACTCTCCCTGTGGATCCCTAGTGTACACTCATGGTTACCTCCCTTCTCTCTGGATACCGAGATTACACTCACAGTGTCCCCCTTCGTGCGCTCTCTGTGGATCACGAGTTTACACTCAAAGTCTCCTCCTCGGTGCCCTGTCTGTGGATCATGAGAGTACACACAGTCTCGTCCATGGTACCCTCTCTTTGATTGCTACTCTACACTCACAGTCTCCTCCTCAGTACACTTACTATGGATCTCAAGGGTACACTCACAGTCTCCTCCTTGGTGCCCCCTCAGTGGATAGCAACTGTACACTCCCAGCCAATGCCTTGTTAACCTCTCTGTGGATCCCCAAAATACAATCAGGGTCCTTTACTTGGTGCTCTCTCTGTGGATACCGAGAGTACACTCAAAGTCTCTGCCTTGTTACCCTCTCCATGGACCCCGAGATTACACTCACAGTCTCCTCCTTGGTGCCCTCTCTGTGGATCCAGAGAGTACCCACACTATCTCCTCCTTGTTACCTTCTCTGGGTATCCGAAGACTACACTCACAGTCTCCTCCTCGGTTCCCTGTGGATACGAGTTTACACTCACAGTCTGTGCCTTGTTACTCTCTGTGTATCCTGAGTGTACACTCACAGTCTCCACCTGGGTGCCCTCCCTGTAGATCCCTAGTGTACACTCACAGTCTCCTGCTTGTTACCCTCTCTGTTCATCCCGAGATTACTATCACAGTCTAATCCTTGGTGCCCTCTCTGTGGATCCCGAGAGTACACTCACAGTCTCCTCCTTGTTACCCTATCTGTGGATCCCGAGGGTACACTCACAGTCTCTTCCTTGTTCCTCTCTCTGTGGAACCCTCGAGTACACTCACAGTCTCCTCCTGGGTGCCCTCTCTGTGAATCCATAGAGTGCACTCACAGTCTCCAACTTTGTGCCATCCCTGTGGTTCCTGAGAGCACACTCAGACTCCTACTCTGTACCCTCCCTTGCCCAGAGTGCACACTCGCAGTCTCCTCATTGTTACCCTCTCTGTCGATCCCAAGAGTACACTCATGGTCTCCTACTTAGTGCCCTCTCTGTGGTTACCGATAGTATACTCACAGTCTCTCCTATGTTACCCTGTCTGTGGATCATAAGAGTGCACTCACAGTCTGGCCCTTGGTGCCCACTCTGTGAATCCAGAGAATACACAAACAGACTCGTCCTTTGTACCCTCTTTGTGGATCCCGAGTGTACACTCTCAGTTTCCTCCATGGTACCCAATCTGTGGATCCCGAGAGTACACACATAATTTCCTCCTTCATGCCCACTCTGTGGATCACAAGATTATGATCACAGTAACCTCCTCAATTCCCTCCCTTTGGATCCTAGGAGCACACTCACAGACTCCTCCTCGGTGCCCCCTCTGAGGAATCTGAGGGTACACTCACAGTCTCCTCCTTTTTATTCTCTCTGTGGATCCTGAGAGTACACTCACGGTCTCCACCTTGGTGCCCATTCTGTGTATTTCGAGTGGACACTCACAGTCTCCTCCTTGGTGCCCTCTCGGTTGATCCCGTGAGTACACTCACACTCTCCTCCTTGTTACCCTACCTGTGGATCCTGAGAATATACTCACAGACATCTCTTCGGTGCCCTCTCTGTGGGGATCCCGAGATTACACTGACAGTCTCTTCCTTGGTGCCCTCTCTGTGGATCCCGACAGTACACTAACAGTCTCTGTCTTGTTACCCTCTCTGTGGGTCTTGAGTGTACACTCACAGTGTCCTCCTTTTCAGCCTCTCTGTGGATCTCGAGAGTACACACACAGTCTACTCCTTGTTGACCAATTAGTGGATCCCAAGAGTACACTCACAGTCTCTGCCTTGTACACTCTCTGTGGATCACGAGAGTACACTCACAGTCTCCTCCTTGTTACTCTCTCTATGCATACTGATTGTACACCCACAGTCTCCTCCTTGGTGCCCTATCTGTGGATCCTGAGAGTACACTCACAGTCTCCTCCTTGGTGCAATCTCTGTGAATCCTGAGAGTACACTCACAGACTCCCTCTCCATATCCTCTCTGTGGATCCCAACAGTATGCTCACAGTCTCCTCCTTGGTGCCCTCTGCAGATCCCGAGAGTACACTCATAGTGTCCTCTTGGCACCCTCTCCGTCAATCCCTAGAGTACATACACAGTCTCTTCTTTGTTACCCTTTCTGTGGATCCCAAGAATATACTCAACATCTCATCCTTGATGCCCTCTTGTGGATCCCGCGAATACACACAAAGACTCCTACTTGGTACCTTCTCTATGGATATCGAGAGTACAATCACGGTCTCCTCCTTGGTGCCCTCTTTGTTGTCCCGAGAGTACACTCACAGTGTCCTCCTTGGTGCTCTCCCTGTGCATCGAAAGAGGACACTTACAGTCTCCTCCTTGGTGCCCTCTCTGTGTTTCCTGAGAATACATTCACAGTCTCCTTTCGTGCAATCCCTGTGGATCCCGAGAGTACACTCACAGTCTCCTCCATGGTGCCCTCTTTGTGTATCCCGTGTGTATACTCATACTCAACTCCTTGTTACTCTGTCTGTGGATCCCAAGAATACGCACACTGTCTCCTCCTTGGTGCCCCCTCTGTGGACCCCGGGAGTACACTCACAATGCCCACTTCTTACCATCTCTGTGGATCCCTAGCGTACATTCACAGTCTCCTGGTTGGTGCCCTCATGTGGATCCCGAGAATACTCTCATAGTCTCCTTCTTGGTCAGTCTCTGTGGATCGTAAGAGTGCATTCACGGTGTCCTCTTGGTTGCCCTCTCTGTGGGTCACAGAGTACACTCACAGTCTCCTCCTTGGTATCCTGTCTGAGTCCCAAGAGCACACTCACAGTCTCTGCCTTTTCGCCTCTCTGTGGATCCTCAGAGTACACTGACCATCTCTTCTTTGGTGTCCGTTCTGTGGATCCCAAGAGTACAATCACATTATCCTCCATAGTTCCCTGTCGGTGGACCCTGAGAGTATGCTCACTGTCTCCTCCTTGGTGCTGTCTCTGTGGATCTCGAGATTACACAAACAGCCTCCTCCTTGTTGCCCTCTCTGTGGATCCCAAGAATACACTGGGAGTCTCCTCCTTGCTGCCTGAGGGTACACTCAGTCTCTGCCTTGTTACTCTGTCTGTGGATCATGAGAGTACACTGATAGTGTCCTCCTTGCTTCCCTCTCTGTGAGTACACTCACAGTCTCTGCTTTGTTACCCTCTCTCGAGATCCAGAGACTGCACTCACAGTCTCCTCCTTGGTGCTGTAGCTGTGAATCCTGAGAGAACTCTCACAATCTCCTCCTTGATATCCTCTCTGTGGATCTCGAAATTACACTCATAGTCTCTTGCATGTTACCCTCTCTGTGGATATCGAGGGTACACTCACAGGATCCTCCTTGGTTCCCTATCTGTGCATCCCGATTCTACACTCACAGTCTGTTCCTTGGTGCCCTCTCTGTGGATCTCGAGTGTACACTCATAGTCTCCTCCTTGGTGCTCTCTCTGTTGATGCCTATAGTACACTCACAGTCTCTTATTTGGTGCCCTCTCTGTGTCTCAGAGAGTACAATCACAGTCTCCTCCTTGGTGCCCTCTCTGTGGATCTCGATATTACACTCACAGTCTCCTCCTTCGTGCCCTGTTGGTGGATCCTGTTAGCACATTGACAGACTCCTCCAATGTCCGCTCTCTGTGGATCCTAAGAATACACTCACAGTCTCCTCCTTGATGCAATCTCTGCGGATTCTGAGAGTACAATCATAGTGTCTTTCTCCATACCCTCTCTGTGGATCCGGAGAGTATGCTCACAGTCTCCTCTTTGGTTCCCTCTTAATGGATCCCGAGGGTACACTCACTGTCTCCTCCTTAGTGCTTTGTATGTGGATCCCAAGTGTACACACACAGCCTCCTCCTTGGTACCCTCTCTGTGAATCCCGAGAGTACACTCAGAATCTCCTCCTTGATAACTTTTCTGTGGATCCCAGGTGTTCACTCACAGTCTCCTCCTTGGTACCCACTCTGTTTAACCCGATAGTTCACTCACACTCTCTGCCTTGTTACCCTCTCTGTGGATCTCAAGGGTGCACTCACAGTCTCCTCCTTCGTGCCCTTCCTGTGGACTCACAGTCTCCTCCCTGGTGCCCTCTCTGTAGATCCGAATAGTACACTAACAGTCTTCTCCTTCCTGCCCTCTCGGTAGATCCTGAGAGTACACTCACAGTCTCCTCCTTGTTGCCCACTCTGTGGATCCTGAAAGTTCATTCACTATTTCCCCCTTGGTGCCCTCTCTGTGGATCCCGAGAGTACACTCACAGTATCTGCCTGTTACCCTGTCTGTGGATCCTCACAGCACACTCACAGTCTCCTCCTTTGTGCCTGCTCTTGATCCAGAGTGTACAATCACAGGATCATCCTTGATGCCCTGTCAGTGGATCCCGAGATTACACTCACTGTCTCCTCTTTGGTGCACTGTCTGTGAGTCCCAAGAACACACACACAGCCTCCTCCTCGGTGCCCTATTTGTGGAGACTGAGAATACACTGACAGTCTCCTACTTGAGGCCAGAGGGCACACTCACATTTTCTGCTTTGTCACGGTCTCTCGGGATCTAGATAGTACACTCACAGTCTCCTCCTTGGTGCCCTCTCTGTGAATCCCGAGATTACACTCACAATCTCCTTGACAGCCTTTCTGTGGATCCCGAGTGTACACTGACAGTCTCCTACTTGGTACCCTCTCTGTGGATCCCAAGATTACACTCACAGTCTCCACGTTAGTGCCATTTCTGTCAATTCTGAGAGTTCATTCACAGTCTGTTCCTGTCTCCTCATTGTTTATCCCGAGAGTACACTCATAGTGTCCTCCTTGGTGCCACCTTGTGGATCACGAGAGTACAGTCACAGTCCCATCCTGGTACCCTCTCTGTATATCTCAAGTGTATACTCACAGTCTCTCACATAGTACCCTCTCTGTGGATATCAAGAGTACACTCATAGGCTCCTTTTTGGTGCCCTCTCTGTGCATCCCGATTGTACACTCACTGTCTCCTCCTTTGTGCCCTCTCTGTGTATGCTGAGATTACACACCCTGTCTACTCCAAGGTGCCCTCTTTGTGGATCCCGAGAGAACATTCACAGTCTCTCCCTTGTTACATTCTCTGTGGAACAAGAGGGTGCACTGATAGTCTCCTCCTTGGTGCCCTCTCTGTGGATCCTGATAGAACCCTCACAGTCGCCTCCTTCCTGCCCTTTTGGTGGATCCCTATAGTACACTCACAGACTCCTCCAAGGTACTCTCTGTGTGGATCCTGAGAGTACACTCATAGTCTCCTTCTCCATACCTTCTCTGTGCATGCCGAGAGGACACTCACAGTCTCCTGCTTGGTGCCCACTCTGTGGATCCCGAGAGTACACTCACTGTCTCCTCCTTGGTACCTGCTCTGTGGTTACCGAGTGTACAAACACAGCCCCTCCTCGGTGCCCTCTCTGTGGATCCCGAGAATACACTGACCATCTCCTCCTTGCTGCCCTCTTTGTGGATCCCGAGGGTACACTCGCAGTCTCTGCCTTGTTACCCTCTGTGTGGATCACAGGAGTACAGTGATAGTCTCGTCCTTGGTGACCTCTCTTTGAATCCTGAGTGTACACTCACAGTCTCCTCTTTTGTGCCCTCTATGTGGATCACCAGATTACGCTCACAGTCTCCTCCTTCGTGACCTCTTTGTGGACCCTGAGAGTACACTCACAGTGTCCTCTTGGTGCACGCTCTGTGGATCCCAAGAGTACACTCAAAGTCTGCTCTTGGTGCCCTCTGTGTGGATCACGAGGGAACACTGATAGTCTCCTCCTTGGTTCCCTCTCTGTGGATACTGACAGTACACTCACAGTCTCTGCTTTGTTACCCTCTCTCGGGATCATGAGTGTACATTCACAGTCTCCTCCTTGGTCCCCTCTCTGTGAATCCTGAGAGTACACTCACAGTCTCCTCCTTGGTGCAATCTCTGTGGATATCGAGAATACATTCACAGTCTCCTTCTCCATACCCTCTCTGTGCATCCCGAGATTACACACACAGTCTCCTCCTTGATGCCCGCTCTGTGGATCCCGAGTGTATAAACACAGCCTCCTCCTCGGTGCCCTCTCTGTGGATCCCGAGACGACACTGACAGTCTCCTCTTGATGCCCTCTTTGTGGATTCCGAGGATACACTCGCAGTCTCTGCCTTGTTACCCTCTGTGTGGATCACAGGAGTACAGTGAGAGTCTCGTCCTTGGTGCCCTCTCTGTGAATCCTGAGAGTACACTCACAGTCTCCTCTTTTGTGCCCTCTAGGTGGATCACGAGAGTACGCTCACTGTCTCCTCCTTGGTGCCCTCCTTGTGGACACCAAGAGTACACTCAGCGTCTCCTCCTTGGTATGTCCTCTGTGGATGCGAGATTACTCTCACAAACTCCTCCTCGGTGCCCTATCTGTAGATCCCAAGTGTACACTCACAGTCTCTGCCTTGTTACTCAGTGGATCGCAAGTGTACACTCACAGTCTCCTCCTTGCTGCCCTCTCTGTGGTTCCCTAGAGTACACTCACCGACTCCTCTTGGTGCCTTATTTGTGTATCCCGAGTGTACACCCACAGTCTCCAATTTGGTGTCCATTTGGTAGATCCTGAGAGTTCACTGACAGTCTCCTCTTTGCTGCCCTCTATGTATCCCCAGAGTACTCTCATAATCTCCTTCTTTCTGCCCTCTCTGTCGATCCCAAGAGTACACTCATGGCGTCCTCCTTGGTGCCCTGTCTGTGGATCCTCAGAGTATACTCACAGTCCCCTCCTTGGTGCCCGCTGTGTGGATCCCGAATGTACAATCACTCTATAATCCTTGGTGCCCTGTCGGTGGATCCCGAGAGTACACTCACTGTCTCCTCCTTTGTCCCTCTCTGTGAATCCCGAGAGTACACTCACAGTCTCCTCTTTAGTGCCCTCTCTGTGGATCCCAAGGGTACTCTCACAGTCTCCTCCTTGGTGCCCTCTTTGTCTCTGCCTGTTACCCTCTCTCTGGATCCTGAGAGTAAACTTACAGTCTACTCCTTGGTGCGCACTCTGTGAATCTCCAGTGTACACTCACAGTATCCTCCTCTGTGGCCGCTCTGTGGGTCCCGATATTACACTCACAGTGTCCTAATTGCTGCCAACTCTGCTGATCCAGAGAGAACACTCACAGTCTCCTCCTTGGTGCCCTCTCGGTGGATTCTGATAGTACACTCATAGTGTCCTCCTTCATTTCCTCTTGGTGGATCCCAATAGTACACTCATAGACTCCTCCAGGGTACACTCTGTGTGTATCCCAAGAGTACACTCACAGACTCCTCTTTTGTGCAGTCTCTGTGGATTCAGAGAGTATACTCACAGTCTCCTTCTCCATACCCTCTCTCTGTGGATCCCGAGAGTATGCTCAAAATCTCCTCCTTTGCACCCTCTCTGTAGATTCCGGCAGTACACACACAGTGTCCTCCTTGGCGCACTCTCTATGTATCCCTTGAGTACACTCACAGTCTCTGCCTTGTTACCCACTCTGTGGATCCCGAGAGTACACTCACGATCTCCTCCTTGTTACCCTCTCTGTGGATCCTGAGAGTGCACTCATGTTCTTCTCCTTGGGGCCTTCTCTGTGGATCCGACAGTAAAGCTCACAGTCTCTCTTCTTGGTGCCCTCTCTGTGGATCCCGAGTGTACACTCACACTCTCCTCCTTGTTATGCTCTCTTTGGATCCCAAGTGTATGCTCACAGTCTCCTCCTTAGTGCCTTCTCTGTGGATCTCCAGCATACACTCACAGTATCTTCCTTTGTGCTCTCTATGTGGATCCTGATATTACACTCACAGTCTCCTCCACAGCATGCTCTCTGTGGATCTTGAGAGTACACTCACAGTCTCCTCTTTGGTGCAGTTTCTGTAGATTCTGAGAGTACACTCACAGTTTCCATCCCCATACCATCTCTGTGGATCCCGAGATGATGCTCAAGGTCTCCTCTTTGGCTCCCTCTCTGTGGATCCCAACAGTACACTCACAGTGCCCCCCTTTGTGCCCTCACTGTGCCTCCAGAGAATACACTCACAGTCTCCTTTCGTGCACATCCTTTACATCCCGAAAGTACACTCACAGTCCCCTCCTTGGTGCCCTCTTTGTGGATTCTGAGTGTAAACTCACACTCTCCTCCTTGTTATGCTCTATGCGGATCCCTAGTGTACACTCACAGTCTCCTCCTTTTTACCCTCTCTGTGGAACCCGAGGGGACTCTCAAGTTCTCCACCTTAGTACCCTCTCTGCTGATCCAGGGAGTACACTCTCAATCTCAGCCTGTTACCCTCTCTGTGAATCCTGAGAGCAAACTCAGGGTCTCCTCCTTGGTGCCCTCACTGTGTCTCCTGAGAATACACTCACAGTCTCCTTTCATGCCCACCCTTTGGATCCCGAGAGTACACTCACGGTCTCGTCCTTGTTACCCTCCCTGTGGGTCCTAGCATGAACTCATTTTCTCCTCCTTGCGGACCTCTCTGTGGATCTCGAGTGTACCCTCACACTGTCCAACTTGTTATGGTCTTTTGGTTCCCTAGAGTGCACTCACAGTCTCCTGCTTGTTATGCTGTTTGTGGAACCCAAGGGAACACTCAAGTTCTCCACCTTGGTACCCTCTCAGTGGATCCCAAGAGTACACTCACAGTCCCTTCCTGTTACCCTCTCTGTTTTGTCCTGAGAGTAAACTCATAGTCTCTTCCTTGGTGCCCTCTCTGTGTCTCCCGAGAATACACTCACAGTCTCCTTTCATCCCTCCCTGTGGATCCCGAGAGTACACTCACAGTCTCTTCTTTGGTGCAGTTTCTGTGGATTCTGAGAGTACACTCACAGTCTCCTCCTCCATACCCTCTCTGTGAATCCCGAGAGTATGGTCAAAGTCTCCTCCTTGGCGCCCCCTCTGTCGATCCCGACTACATTCACAAGGTCCACCTTGGCGCACTCTCTATGTGTCCCTAGAGTAGACTCACAGTCTCCGCCTTCTTACCCTCTATGTGGAAGCCTAGAGTACACTCATGGTCTCCTCCTTGTTACCCTTTCTGTGGATCACTAACATACACTCGTGTTCTCCTCCTTGGTGCCCTCTCTGTGGATCCCGAGTGTACATTCACACTCTCCTCCTTGTTATGCTCTCTGCAGATCCCTAGTGTACGCTCACAGTCTCCTACTTTTTACCCTCTCTGTGGAACCCGAGGAGAGACTAAAGGTATCCACCTTGGTACCCTCTCTGTGGATCCCGAGTGTACACTCACAGTTTCTGACTGTTAACCTCTCTGTGAATCCTGAGAGTAAACTCACAGTCTCTTACTTGTTGCCCTCACGGTGACTCCCGAGAATACACTCACAGTCTCCTTTCATGCCCACCATTTGGATCCTGAGAGTACACTCATGCACTCCTCCTTGGTGCTCTCTTTGTGGATCCCGGGTATACACTCACAGTATACCCTTGTTACCCTGTCTGTGGATCCCGAGAGTACACTCACTACCTACTCCCTGCTGCCCTCTTGTGGATCCCAACAGTACACACATAATCCCCTCCTGGTATCCTCTCTGTGCATCTCAAGAGTATACTCACAGTCTCTTACATGGTATCCTCTCTCTGGATATCAAGAGTACACTCACAGGCTCCTCCTTGGTGCCCTCTGGGTGCATCCGGATTCTATACTCACAGTCTCTTCCTTGGTGCACTCTCTGTGGATCTCCAGTGTACACTCACAGTACCCTCCTTTGTGCTTGTTGTGTGGATCCCGATATTACACTCACAGTTTCCTAATTGCTGCCCTCTCTGTGGATCCAGAGAGTGCACTCACAGTCTCCTCCTTTGTACCCTCTCTGTGGATCCCGATCATGCACTCATGTTCTCCTCTTTGGGGCCCTCTCTGTGGATCCCGAGTGTACACTCACATATGTCTCCTCATTATGCTCTCTGTGGATCCCGAGTGTACGCTCACAGTCACCTCCTTGTTATGCTCTTTGTGGAACCCTAGAGGGAACTCAAGGTCTCCACCTTGGTACCCTCTCTGTGGATCCTGAGAGTGCACTCACAGTCTCTGCCTGTTACCCTCCTGTGGATCCTGAGAGTAAACTCACAGTCTCATCCTTGGTGCCCTCTCTATGTCTCCCGAGAATACACACACAGTCTACTTTCATGCCTTCCATGTGGATCCCCAGAGTACACTCACGGTCTCCTCCTTGGTCCCTCTCTGTGGATTCACAGCATACACTCACTATATCTTCCTTTGTGCCCTCTCTGTGGATCCTGATATTACATTCACAGTCTCCCCCAAGGCATGCTCTCTGTGGATCCCTAGAGTACACTCACAGTCTCCTCTTTGGTGCCGTTTCTGTGGATTATGAGAGTACACTCACACTCTCCACACCCTCTCTGTGGATCCCAAGTGTATGCCCAAGGTCTTCTCCTTGGAGCCCTCTCTGGATCCCAATAGTACATTCATAGTGTCTTCCTTGGTGCACTCCCTATGCATACCTAGAGTACACTCACAGTGTCTGCCTTGTTACCCCTTCTGTGGATCTTGAGAGTATCCTCATGGTCTCCTCCTTGTTACCCTCTCTGTGGATTCCGAGCAATCACACATGTTCTCGTCCTCTTGGCCCCCTCTGTGCATACGTGAGGGAAAGTCACAGTCTCCTTCTTGGTGCCCTCTCTGTGGATCCCGAGTGTACACTCACAGTCTCATCTTTGTTACCCTCTCTGTGGAACCCGAGGGGACACTCAAGTTCTCCACCTTGGTACCCTCACTGTGGATCCAGACAGTACACTCACAGTCTCGTTTCATACACTCCCTTTGGATCCCAAGAGTACACCCTCGGTCTCCTCCTTGGTGCCCTCTTTGTGGATCCCGTGTGTACACTCACAGTCTACCGCTTCTTGCCCTGCCTGTGTATCCTCTCTGTGCATCTCAAGAGTATACTCAGTCTCTTACCTGGTACCCTCTTGGTGGATCCCGATAGTACACTCACAGAATCCTCCAAAGTACGCTCTCTGTGGATCCCAAGAGTACACACACAGTGTCCACTTTGGTGCAGTCTCTGTGGATTATGAGAGCACACTGACAGTCACCTTCTCCGCACCCTCTCAGTGGATCTTGAGAGTATGCTCGCCCTCTCTGGGGATCCCGACTGTACACTCACAGTCTTCTCCTTGGCCCACTCTCTATGTATCCCTAGAGTACACTCGCAGTCTCTGCCTTGTTACCCTCTCTGCGGATCCCGAGCATACACTCATGTTCTCCTCCTCTGCGCCCTCTCTTTGGATCCCGAGTGCACACTCACACTCTCCTCCTTGTTATGCTCTCTGTGGATCCCGATTGTACACTCACAGTCTCCTTCTTGTTACCCACTCTGTGGACCCCAAGAGGAAACTCAAGGTCTCCACATTGGTACCCTCTATGTGGATCTAGAGAGTACACTCACAGTCTCTGCATGTCACCCTCCTGTGGATCCTGGGAGTAAACTCACAGTCTCCTCCTTGGTGCCCTCTCTGTGGATCTCCAGCATATACTCATAATATCTTCCTTTGTGCCCTCTATGTGGATCCCGATGTTACACTCACAGTCTCCTCCAAGGCACACTGTCTTTGGATCCTGAGAGTACACTCACAGTCTCCTCTTTGGTGCTCTTTCTGTGGATTCTAAGCATACACTGACAGTCTCCTTCTCCATGCACTCATAATCCCCTCCTGGTATCCTCTCTGTGCATCTCAAGAGTATACTCACAGTCTCTTACATGCTACCCTCTCTGCGGATCCAGAGAGTACACTCACAGTCTCCTCATTGGTGCCCTCCCTGTGAATTCCGAAAGTAAACTCACAGTCTGTTCCTGTTACACTCTCTGGATCCTGAGAGTTCACAGGCAGTCTCCTCTTTGTTGCCTTTGTGTGGATCCCGACTGTACACTCATAATCCCCTCCTGGTATCCTCTCTGTGCATCTCAAGAGTATACTCACAGTCTCTTACATGGTACCCTCTCTCTGGATACCGAGAGTACTCTCACAGGCTCCTCCTTGGTGCCCTCTCTGTGCATGCTAATTGTACACTCACAGTCTCCTCCATAGTGCCCTCTCCAGGGGTCTCCAGTGTACACTCACAGTATCCTCCTTTGTGCCCTCTCTATGGAACCCAATATTACACTCAGAGTCTCCTCCTTGGTGCCCTCTCTGTGTGTCCCAATAGTACACTCACAGCCTCTTCCTTTATTCCCTCTCTGTGGATCCCAATAGTACAATCACAGACTCCTCCAAAGTACGCTCTCTGTGGATCCCTAGAGTACACTCACAGTCTCCACTTTGGTGCAGTCTCTGTGTATTTTTTTTTTTGTTTTTGTTTTTTTGAGGTAGGGTCTCACTCTGGTCCAGGCTGACCTGGAATTAACTCTGTCGTCTCAGGGTGGCCTTGAACTCATGGCGATCCTCCTACCTCTGCCTCCCGAGTGCTGGGATTAAAGGCATGCGCCACCACGCCTGGTTTGTCTCTGTGGATTTTGAGATTACATTCAAATCTCATTCTCCATGGCCTGTCTGTTGATCCCGAGAGTATGCTCAAAGTCTCCTCTTTGGCGACCTCTCTGGGGATCCCGGCTGTACACTCACAGTGTCCTCCTAGGCTCACTCTCTATGTATCCATAGATTACACTCACAGTCTCTGTCTTGTTACCCTCTCTGTGGATCCCGAGAGTATACTCACGGTCTACTCCTTCTTACCCTCTCCCTGGATACCGAGCATAACTCATGTTATCATCCGTGGGTCCCTCTCTGTAGATCCAAGAGTAAAATTCACTGTCTCTCTCCTTGGTGCAATCTCTGTGGATCCCGAGTGTACACTCACAGTCTCCTCCTTGTTATGCTCTCTGTGGATCCCGAGTGTACACTCACAGTCTCCACCTTGTTATGCACTTTGTGGAACCTGAGAGGACACTCAAGGTCTCCACCTTGGTACCTTCTCTGTGGATCCTGGGAGTAAACTCACAGTCTCCTCCTTGGTGCCCTTTCTGTGTCTCCCGAGAATACACTCACAGTCTCCTTTAATGCCCTCCCTGTGGATCCCGAGAGTACACTCACGATCTCCTCCTCAGTGGCCTATTTCTGGATCCCGTTTATACACTCACAGTCTCCACCTTGCTGCCCTCTTGTGGATCCCGACAATACACTCATAATCCCCTCCTGGTATCCTCTATGTGCATCTCAAGAGTATACTCACAGTCTCTTACATGGTACCCTCTCTGTAGATATAGATAGTATACTCACAGGCCCCTCTTGGTGCCCTCTCTGTGGATCCTGATATTACACACACAGTCTTCTCCAGGGCACGCTCTCTGTGGTTCCCGAGAGTACACTCATAGTCTCCTCTTTGGTGCAGTTTCTGTGGTTTCTGAGAGTAAATTCACAGTCTCCTTCTCCATACCCTCTCTGTGGATCCCGAGAGTATGAGCAAAGTCTCCTCCTTGGCGCCCTCTCTGTGGATTCTGAAAGCAAACTCACAATCTCCTCCTTGTTACCCTCTCTGTGGAACCCGAGGGGGCACTCAAGGTCTCCACCTTGGTACCCTCTCTGTGGATCCAGACAATATACTCACAGTGTCCTCCTTGGCGCATTCTCTATGTATCCCTAGAGTTCACTAACAATATCTGCCTTGTTACCCTCTCTCTGGATCCTGAGAGCACACTCATGGTCTCCTCCTTGGTGACCTCACTGTTGATCCCGCGTGTACACTCCCACTCTCCTCCTTGTTACACTCTCTGTGGATCCCAATTGTACACTCACAGTCTCCTCCTTGTTATGCTCTTTGTGGAACCCGAGAGGACACTCAAGGTCTCCACGTTGGTACCCTCTCTGTGGATCCCAATATTACACTCACAGTCTCCTCCAAGGCATGCTGTCTGTAGATCCCAAGAGTATACTCACACTCTCATCTTTGGTGCAGTTTCTGTGGATTCTGATAGCACACTCACAGTCTCCTTCTCCATACCCTCCATATGGATCTGGAGAGTATGCTCAAAGTCTCCTCTTGGTGCCCTCTCTATGGACACTCACAGTGTCCACCTGGGCGCACTGCTTATGTATCCCTAGAGCACACTCACAATCTCTGCCTTGTTACCTTCTCTGTGGATCCCAACCATACACTCTTGTTCTCCTACTTGGTGCCCTCTCTGTGCATCCCGAGTGTACACTCACACTCTCCCCCTTGTAATGGTCTCTGGGGATCCCTAGTGTACACTCACAGTCTCCCCCTTGTTACCTTTTCTGTGTATCCCGAGAGTACACTCACTGTCTCCTCCCTGCTGTCCTCTTGTGGATCCCGACAGTACACTCATAATCCCCTCCTTGTATCCTCTCTGTGGAGCTCAAGAGTATACTCACAGTCTCTTACATGGCACCCTGTCTCTGGATATCGAGATGCACTCACAGGCTCCTGCTTGGTGCCGTCTCTGCATCTGGATTGTACACTCACAATCTCTGTGGATCTCCAGTGTACACTCACAATATCCTCCTTTGTGCATTCTCTGTGGAACCCAATATTACACTCACAGTCTGCTCCCTGGTGCCCTCTCTGTGGACACCGATAGTACACTCACAGTCGCTTCCTTTGTTCCCTCTCACTAGATCCCAATACAACACTCACAGACTCCTCCAAAGTACGCTCTCTGTGGATCCTTAGAGTACACTCACAGTCTGCACTTTGGTGCATTCTCTGTGGATTCTGAGAGTACACTCAGTCTCCTTCTCCACACCCATCCTCTCTGTGGATCCCGAGAGTATGAGCAAGGTCTCCTCATGGTGCCTCTCTGTGGATACCGACAGTACACTCATAGTGTCCTCCTTGGCGTACTCTCTATGTATACCTAGAGTACACTCACAGTCTCTGCCTTGTTACCTCTCTGTGGATCCCTTGCAATCACTCATGTTCTCATCCTGGGGACCTCTCTGTGCATCTGAGAGTGAAAGTCACAGTTTCCTCCTTGGTGCCCTCTCTGTGGATCCCGAGTGTACACTCACAGTCTCCTCCTTGTTACCCTCTCTGTGGAACCCGACAGGACACTCAAGTTCTCCAAATTGGTACCCTCTCTGTGGATCCCAAGAGTACACATACAGTCTCTGCCTGTTACCCTCTCTCTGGATCCTGAGAGTAAACTCACTGTCTACTCCTTGGTGCCCAATCTGTGAATCTCCAGTGTACACTCACAGTATCCTTCTTTGTGCCCTCTCTGTGGATCCCGATATTACACTCACAGTCTCCTCCTTGGCACTCTCTGTGTGGATCCTAACAGTACACTCACAGTCTCCTCTTCGGTGCAGTTTCTGTGGATTCTGAGAGTACACTCACTGTCTCCTCCTTGTTACCTTCTCTGTGGATCCCGTGCATACACTCACAGTCTGCTCCCTGGTGCCCTCTCTGTGGATCCCGAGTATACACTCACAGTCTCTTCCTTGGTGCCATGTTGTGGATCCCGAGAGTACACTCACAGTCACCTCCATGGTGCCATCTCTGTGGGTTCTGAGAGTCCACTCACAGTCTACTCTTTGTCACATTATCTGTGGATCTTGAGGATGCACTCACAATCTCTATAAGGTTCCCCTCTCTGTGGATCCCTAGAGTACAGTCTCCTCCTTGGTGCCCTCTCTGTGCATCCAGAGAGTACACTCATAATGTCCTCATTGGTGCACTCCATCTGTATCCCGAGTGTACACCCACAGTCTCCTCCTTGGTGCCCGCTCTGTGGATCCCGAGAGTACATTCAAAGTCTTCTCCTTGGTACACTCTCTGTGGATGCCGAGTATACACTCACACTTTCCTCCTTGGTAACCTTTCTCTGGATGCCAAGATTACATTCATGGTGTCCTCCTTCATGCCCTCTCTGTGCGTCACGAGATTATGTTCACTGTCTACTCCTCGATGCCCTATCTGTGGAAAACGAGAGTACACTGACAGTCGCCACCAAGTTGCACTCTCTGTCGGTCGCGAGTGTACCCTCACAGTCTCCTCCTTGGTGCCTTCTCTGTGGATCCCTGGAGTACCCTTACAGTATCCTCCTTGGTACCCTCTCTGTGCATCCGCAGAGTACACTTACAGTCTCCTCCTTGGTGCCTACTATGCCTTGTTACCCTTTCTGTGGTTCCCAAAAATACAATCAGGGTCCTCTTATTGTTGCTCTCTCTGTAGATCCAGAGAATACACACAGAGTCTCTTCCTGGGTGCCCTCTCTGTGGATCCCGAGAGTATGCTCACAGTCTCCTACTTGGAGCCTTCTCTGTGGATCTAGTGTACACCCTCATGCTCCTCCTAGGTGCCCTCTCTGTGGATCCCTGGAGTACCCTTACAGTATCCTCCTCGGTACCCTCTCTGTGCATCCGCAGATTACACTTACAGTGTCCTGCTTGGTGCCTACTATGTGGATACTGAGTGTACACTCCCAGTCAATGCCTTGTTACCCTTTCTGTGGCTCCCCAAAATACAATCAGGGTCCTCTTATTGTTGCTCTCTCTCTGTAGATCCCGAGAATACACTCATAGTCTCCTCCTGGGTGTCTTCTCTGTGGATCCCGAGAGTATGCTCACAGTCTCCTACTTGGAGCCTTCTCTGTGGATCTAGTGTACACCCTCAGTCTCCTGATAGGTACCCTCTCTTTGGATACCGAGTGTACACTCCCAGTCAATGCCTTGTTACCCTCTCTGTGGATCCCAAAAGTACAATCAGGGTCCTGTCTTTGGTACCCTCTCTGTAGAACCTGAGAGTACACTTACAGTCTCCTCCTTGGTGCCCTCTGTGCGGATACTGAGAGTATACTCACAGTCTCCTACTTTGAGCTTTCAGGAGAATTCAGCATCCTCTCGGGATCCACAGAGAGGGCACCAAGGAAGAGACTGTGCTTACTCTTGAGATCCGCAGAGTGGGCACCAAGGATGACACTGTCAGTGTAAAGTCGGAAGCACAGAGTGAGCACCAAGAAGGAGCCTATGAGTGTACTCTTGTGATCCACAGATAAGGTAAAAAGGAGGAGACTGAAAGTGTACTCTCTCTATCCACAGAGAAGACACCAAGGAGGACACTGTTAGTGTAATCTCGGGTGCACAGAGAGTGTAACAAGGCAGAGACTGTGAGTGCACTCTTGGGATTAACAGAGAAGGTAAAAAGGAGGAGAATGAGAGTGTACACTCAAGATCCACAGAGAGGGTACTGAGGAAGGGACTGTGAGTGTACACTAGAGATCCAAGCAGAGGGCACCAAAGAGGAGTCTGTGAGTGTATTCTTGGGATCCAAGGCAGGGCACTAAGGAGGAGGCTGTAAGTGTACTCTCAGTATCCACAGAGGGGGCACCAAGGATGAGACTCTCAGGGCACTCTCGGATGCAGAGAGAGGGTACCAAAGGGGGAGACTGTGAGTGTAATCTCGTGATCCACAGAGAGGGCATGAAGCAGGATACTGTGATTGTACTCTCGGGATTCATAGAGAGTGTACCTAGAAGAAGACTGTGAGTGTACACTCGATCCATAGAGAAGGCTCCAAGGAGGACACTGCGAGTATACTCTCGGGATCCACAGGGAGGGTACCAAGGAAGAGATTGTGAGTGTACTCTAGGGATCTACAGAGAGTGTAACAAGGCAGAGATTGTGAGTGTACTCTCGGAATACAAAGAGAGAGCACCAAGGAGGAGAATGTGAGTGTACACTCGGGATCCAGAGGGAGGCCACCAAGGAGAGGACCCTGATTGTATTTTTCGGAGCCACAGAGAGAATAACAAGGCATCGACTGGGAGTGTACACTCGGTGTCCACAGAAAGGGCACCTAGGAGGAGACTGAGGGCGTACACTCGATCCACAGAGAAAGCTCAAAGTAGGAGACTGTGAGTATACTCTCGGTATCCGTACAGAGGGCACCAAGGAGGAGACTGAGTGTACTCTCAGGTTCTACAGATAGGGTACCAAAGAGAGGACCCTGATTGTACAAAAGTACAATCCACAGAGAGGGTAACAAGGCATTGACTGGGAGTGTGCACTCAGTATCCACAGAGAGGGCACCTAGGAGGAGACTGAGGGTGTACACTAGATCCACAGAGAAGGCTCCAAGCAGGAGACTGTGAGCATACTCTCAGGATTCACAGAGAAGGCACCCAGGAGGAGACTGTGAGTGTATTCTCTGGATCTACAGAGAGAGCAACAATAAGACGATCCTGATTGTATTTTTGGGATCCACAGAGAGTAACAAGGCATTGACTGGGAGTGTACACTCGGTATCCATTTAGTAGGCACCAAGGAGGAGACTGTAAGTGTACTCTGTGGATGCACAGAGAGGGTACCGAGGAAGATACTGTAAGGGTACTCCAGGGATCCACAGAGAGGGCACCAAGGAGGAGACTGTGAGTGTACTCTTGGGAAGAACAGAGAGGGTACCAAGGAGGAGACTATGTGTGTACTCTCAGGAACAACAGAGAGGTCACCCAGGAGGAGACTGTGAGTGTATTCTCAGGATTCACATAAAGGGTACCGATGAGGAGACTGTGAGTATAATCTCGGGATACACAGAGAGTGTACAAAGGAGGATTCTGTGAGTGTACTCTTAGGATGCACAGAGAGGGCACCAAAGGGTTGACTGTGAGTGCAAACCTGAGATCCACTGAGAGGTTTCCAGAGGATATGGTGAGTGTCCTCACAGGATCTACAGAGAAGGCACCAAAGAAAAGAATGTGAGTGTACTCTCCAGATCCACAGAGAAGTTAACAAGGAGGAGACCGTGAGTGTACATTAGGGATCCACAGACAGGGTACCCATGGGAATAATGTGAGTGTACTCTTGGAATCCCCAGTGAGGTCACCAATTAGGAGACTGTGTGTGTACACTCAGGATCCACAGAGGGGAAAGTAAGCAGAGACTGTGATTGTAATGTTGGGATCCACAGAGAGGGTACCAAGGAGGAGACTGTGAGTGTGCTCTTGGGATCCACAGGGAGGGCACCAAGGAGGAAACCGTGAGTGTACTCTGCGGATCCACAGAGAGTTTAACAAGGAGTAGACTGTGAGTGTAAACTTGGGATCCACAGTGAGGGTACCAAGGAGGAGACAGTGAATGTATTCTCAGAATCCACAGAGAGGGCATAAAGGATGAGACTGTGAGTGTACTTTCAGGATCCACAGAGTGGGTAACAACGAGCAGACTGTGAGGTACACTCGGGATCCACAGAGAGTGTACCAAGATGGAGACAGTAAGTGAATTCCCGGGATCCACAGAGAGGGTAAGAACAAGCAGACTGTGGGTTTGCACTCTGGACCCACACAGAGGATACCAAGGAGGAGACTGTGAGTGTACTTCTGGGATCCACAGAGAGGGTAACAAGGCAGACTGTGAATGTACACTTGGCATCCACAGAGAGGATACCAATGAGAAGACGGTGAGTGTACCCTCAGGATCCACAGACAGGGCGTTGAGGAGTATGTGAGTGTGCTCTCGAGATCCACAGGGAGGGCAACAAGGAGCAGACTGTGACAGTACATTTGGGAACCACAGAGAGGGTACTGATGAGGTGACACTGAGTGTACTCTCAGGATACACAGAGAAGACACCGAGTAGGAGTCTGTGAATGTACTCTTGAGATCTACAAAGAAGGAACTAAGGAGGAGATTGTGAGTGTACTGTCGGTATCCACAGAGAGGGCACCAAGTAGGAGTATGTGAGTGTACTCTCGGGATACACAGGGAGGGCACTATGTGGAGACTGTGAGTGAACTCTAATATCCACAGAGAGGGCGCCAAGGAAGAGACAGTGATCATACTCTCGGAATACACTGAGAGGGTACAAATGGGGATTCTTTGAGTGTACTCTCAGGATCCACAGAGAGGACACTAAATGGGAAATTGTGAGTGTACACTTGGTATCCACAGAGAGGGAAAGAAGGCACACACTGTGTACTCTCAGGATCCAATGAGAGGTTTCAAGAGGAGACTGTGAGTGTTCTCATGGGATCCACAGGGAGGGCACCAAGGAAGGGAACGTGAGTGTATTCTCGGGATCCACAGAGAGGGAAACAAGGAGGACACTGTGAGTGTACACTGGGGATCCACAGTGAGGGTACCAATGGGGAGACTGTGAGTATACTCTCGGTATCCACAGAGAGGTCACTGAGGAGGAGACTGTGAGTGTACTCTTAGGATCCACAGAGCGGGTAAGTAGGAAGAGACTGTGATTGTATTGTTGGTATCCTCAGAAAGGGTACCAAGGATTAGTCTGTGAATGTACACTCAGGATCCACCAGGAGAGTACCAAGGAGGAGACTGTGAGTATATGCTAGGGAACCACAGAGAGGTCACCAAGGAGGAGATTGTGAGTGTATTCTCAGGATCCACAGAGAGGGTACCGGAGGAGAATGTGAGTGTCCTCACAGGATAAACAGAGAGGGCACCAAGGAGTAGAACGTGAGTGTACTCTCCGGATCCAGAAGCAGGAGACTGTGAGTGTACCCTCGGGATCCACAGAGAGGGCCCCAAGGAGGAGTCTGTATGTGTAGTCACTGGATAAACCGAGGGAGCACCAAGGTGGAGACTGTGAGTATACTCTCTGGATCCACATAGAGGGCACGGAGGAGGAGAGTGTGAGTGTAATCTCGGGGTGCACAGAGAGGGCACCAAGGAGGAGACTCTTACCATACTTTCTGAATCCACAGAGTGGGCACCAAGGAGGAGACTGAGTGTAGACTCTGGATAAACCGAGAGGGTACCAAGGAGAAGACTGTGAGTGTAATCTCAGGATCCACAAAGAGGGCACAAAGGAGGAGAGTGTGAGTGTACTCTCTGGGTGCACAGAGAAGGCACCAAGGATGAGACTGTGAGTGTACTCTCAGGATCCACAGAGAGTGCACAATGCGGAACACTGTGAGTGTAATCTCAGGATCCACAGGGAGGACACCAGTAGGAGACTTTGAGTGTACACTCGAGATCCAGAGAAAGGGCACCAAGGTGTATACTGTAAGTGTTCCCTGGAGATGCACAGAGAAGGTACCAAGGAGGAACCTGTGAAAGTAATCTCAATATCCACAGAGAGGGAACCATGTAGGAGACTGTAAGTGTACTCTTGAGATGCACAGAGAGGATACCAGGAGGAGACAATGAGTGTTCTCTCGGGATCCACAGAGAGCGCACCAAGGAGGAGACTGTAAGTGTACTTTCAGGATCCCCAGAGAGGGTAGCAAAGCAGAGAAATCGTGTGTACTCTTGGGATCCACAGAGAAGGCATCATGGAGGAGACCGCGAGTGTAATCTTGGGATCCACAGAGAGGATAACAAGGCAGAAACTGTGAGTGTACTCTCAGGATCCACACAACGGGCACTGAGCAGGAGACCTTGAATGTACTCTCGGGTTCCACAGAGAGAGTGACAAGGCTGAGAATGTGATTGTACTCTCGGGGTCCACAGAGAGGGTGCCAAGTAGGAGACTGAGTGTACACTCGGGATCCAGAGAGTGTATCAAGGAGGAGACTGTGAGTGCAATCTTCTGATCCATAGATAGGTCACCAAAGAGGAGAATGTGAGTGTACCCTCATGATCCACAGAGAGGGAAACAAGGCATACACTGTGAGTGTACTTTCAGGATCCACATGGCCAGCACCATGGAGGAGACTGTGAGTGTACTCTCGGGATACACTGAGAGGGTAACAATTCAGAGACTGTGAGTTTACTCTTGGGATCAAGAAATGGGGTACCGAGGAGGAGACTGACTGAATTCTCGGGATTCACATAGAGGGCACCAAAGAGGAGACTGTGAATGTTCTCTCGGGATCCACAGAGAGGGCACCCAGGAGTAGACAACGAGTGTAGACGAGGGATCCCCATGGAGGGTACCTTGGAGGAGAATGTGGCTGTTCACTCAGGACCCACAGAAAGAGCCGAAGTTGGACACTGTCAGTGTACTCTCGGGATGCAGAGAGAGAACACCAAGGAGGAGACTGTGAGTGTACTCCTGAGATCCACAGAGAGGGTACAATTGTGGGGACTGTGAGTGTACCCCATGGATCCACAGAGAGTGCACCAAGGATAAGACTGTGAGCGTACTCTTGGGATCTACAGAGTAACCAAGTAGAAATTGCGAATGTACCCTCTGGATCCATAGAGAGGATACCAAGGAGGAGACTGTGAGTGAACTCTTGGGAAACACAGAGAGGGCACCAAGCGGAGACCATGAGTGTAGTCTCATGCTCCACGGAGAAGGTAACAAGAAGTTGACTGTGAATGTACATTCGGGATCCACAGAGATGGTACCAAGGAGGAGATTGTGAGTATAATATTGGGATTCATAGAGAAGGCGCCATGGAGGATACTGTGAGTGTACCCTCAGGATCCACAGAGAGCATAAAAAGGGAGAGACTGTGAGTGTACTCTCGGGATCCACAGAGAGGCCAACAAGGAGGAGACTGTGAGGGTACACACTGTGTCCACAGAGAGGGTAACAATTCAAAGACTGTGAGTGTACTCTCAGGGTCCAAAGAGAGAGCACCAAGGAGGAGACTGTGACTGCACTCACGGGATCCACAGAGAGGAAACAAGTCAGACACTGTGAGTGTACTCTCAGGATACAGAGAGAGGGCACCATGGAGGAGACCATGATCATACAAACATGATATACAGAGAGGGTAACAAGGAGGAGACTGTGAGTGTCCACTCGGGATCCACAGAGAAAGTAACTTGTAGGAGACTGTGTGCACACCCTATGGATCCACAGAGAGGGTAACAAGGCAGAGTCTGGGATTGTACACTCAGGTTCACAGAGAGGTTACCAAGGAATAGAATGTGTGTGTAATCTCAGAATCCACAGAGAGGGCACTAAAGAGGAGACTGTGAGTGTAGTCTCGGGATCCACAGAGAGGCCACCAAAGAGTAGACTGTGAGTGTACACTGCTTATCTCCAGAGAGGGCACCAAGGAGGACACTGAATGTACTCACTGGATACATAGGGAAGGTATCAGGTTGGAGACTGTGAGTGTACACTCTGGATCCACAGAGAAGTTAGCCAAAAGGAGACTGTGAGTGTACTCCTTGGGATCCACAGAGAGGGTAACAAGGCAGAGACTGTGAGTGTACTCTCGGTGTCCACAGAGAGGGCACCAAGGCAGAGACCGTGAGTGTACTCAAATGCTCCTCTGAGAGCATACTAAGGAGGTGACTGTGAGTGTAATCTTGGGATCCACAGAGAGGGTACCAAGGAGGAGACTGACTGTGACCCACTGAGAGGGTAAAAATTAAGAGACTTTGAGTGTACTCTCAGGATCCACAGAAGGTGTACCAAGGAAGAGACTGTGAGTGTACTCTAATGATCCAAGAAGAGGGCACCAATGAGGAGACTGTGAGTGTACTCTCGGGATCCACAGAGAGGGCACCAATGAGGAGACTGTGAATGTACTCTCAGGATCCACAGACAGGGTAACAGTCAGAGAGTGTGAGGGTACTCTCGGAATCCACAGAGAGGACACCAAGGAGGAGACCGTGAGTGTACTCACATGTTCCAGTGAGAGCATACCAAGGAGCAGACTGTTAGTGTAATCTCGGATCCACCAAGAGGGCACCAAGGAGGAGACTGTGAGTGAACTCTCAGGATATTCAGAGAGGGCACCAAGGAGGAGAGCTGAGTGGGTTCTCATGAACCACAGAAGGCACCAGGAGGAGAATGTGAGGGTACCCTCTGAGGGATGCAGAGAGAGGGTATCGAGGAGGAGACTGGATAAACAAAGAGGGCACCAAGGAGGAGACTGTGAGTGTACTCTTCGGATCCACAGGGAGGGCTGGAAGGAGGACAATGCGAATGTACTCTCGGAATCCAAAGAGACACCACCTAGGAGAAGACTGTGAGTGTAATCTTGATTTCCACAGAGGGGGCACCAAGGAGGACAGTGTGAATGTACTCTCTGGATCCACACAGAAGGCTCAAAGAAGGAGACAGTTTGTGTACTCCTCAGATGCACAGAGAGGGCACAGAGGAGGTGTGTGTGAGTGTACTCTCAGGATCCACAGGGAGGGCACCAAGGAAGAGTCTTTGAGTGCAATCTTGGTATACACAGAGAGGGCACCAAGGAAGAGACTGTGAGTGTTGTCTTGTTATCCACAGATAGGGTAACAAAGAGGACACTGTGATTGTACACTCAGTTTACACAGAGAGGGTGTGGTGGTTTGAATAGAATAGATGGCCCCCAATATATTCAGTTGTTTGTTTGTAGTTTGCATCTGCAGCCTCCTGGCTGGAGTCAGTGCCATTGTGTGGATCTTAAGGTGTGGTGATGGGTTTCAGATTTCAATCTAAAGATATGCAAAGTGTGCCTAGCTGGAGTTCCTGAAGTGTCCTGTGCTGTGTGGCTTTTAGGCTTGTACTTCTCTCTCTCTCTGCTTGGTCCTGTGAAAGCAGGCCAGTTTCTTCTGCCATTATGGAACTTCCCCTGGATCTGTAAGCTCCAATAAATCCCTTCCTCCATAACTGCGCCTGGTCTGAAAGTTCATCTCAGCGAACCTGAAGCTGTCTGCTACAGAGGGTACCGAGGAGCAGACAGTGAGTGTACTCTCGGGATCCAAGAGAGAGCAGTGAGGATGGGTCTGTGAGTGTAATCTCGGAATCCACAGGGAGAGCACTAAATAGGAGACTGTGTGTGTAATCTAGGGTTCCACAGAGAGGGTAACAAGGCAGTGACTGTGAGTGTACTCTCACATCCACAGAGAGGGCACCAAGGAGGAGACCCTGAGTGTACTCTCGGGATCCACAGAGAGGGCTGGAATGAGGGCAGTGTGATAGTACTCTTGGGATCCACAGAGAGGTCACAAAGGAAATGACTGTCAGTGTGTAATCTCGTGATCCAAAGAGAGGGCTCCAAGGAGGAAAGTGTTAGTGTGCTCTCAGGATGCACACAGAAGGCACCAATGAAGAGACTATGAGTGTACTATTGTTATCCACAGGGAGGGCAACAAGGATGAGACTGTGAGTGTACTGTAGGGTTCTACAGAGTGGGTAACAAGGCAGTGACTGTGAGTGTACTCTCTGGATCCACCGAGAGGACACCAAGGAGGAGTCTGTGAGTGTACTCTAGGGATCCACAGGGAGGGCACCAAGGAGGAGACTGTGAGTGTACTCACGGGATTCACAGAGAGGTCAACAAGAATGATATTGTGAGTGTACTCTCAGGATCCACAGAGGGGGCTCCAAGGAGCAGACTGTGAGTGTAATCTCGTGATCCCCAGAGAGGGCACCAAGGAGGACATTGTGAGTGTACTCTCTACATACGCACAGAAATTACCAAGGAGGAGACTGTGTGTGTACTCTCGGAATCAACAGAGGGCACAGAAGAGGAGTCTGTGACTGTACTCTCTGGATCCACAGGGAGGTCATCAAGGTGGAGACTGTAAATGTAATCTGTTGATCCACAGACAACATAACAAGGCAGAGAATGTGAGTGGACTCTCGGGATCCACAGAGAGGTCACCAAGGAGGAGACCATGAGTGTACTCTCGGGATCCACAGAGAGGGCACTGAGGAGGCATCTGTGAGTGTAATCTTGGGATCCACATGGAGGGCACCAAGTAGGACACTGTATGTGTACTTTAGGGTTCCCCACAGAGGCTAACAAGGCAGTGACTCTGAGTGTACTCTCATGATCCACAGAGAGGGCTGGAAGAAGGACAGTGTGATTGTACTCTCGGGTTCCACAGACAGGGCACAAAAGAGAAGACTGTGAGTGTAATCCCGTGATCTAGTGAGAGGGCACCAAGGACGACAGTATGAGTGTACACTTGGGATCCACACAGAAGGCACCAAGGAGGAGACAATGTGTGTACTCTCAGGATCCAAAGACAGGGCACTGAGGAGTTGTCTGTGAGTGTACTCTCGGGATCCACAGGGAGTATACCAAGGATAAGACTGTGCATGTAATCACAGTAACAATAGATAGAGCAACAAGGAAGAGACTGTGAGTGTTGTCTTGTTATCCACAGAGAGGGTAACAAAGAGGACACTGTGAGTGTACTCTCAGGATCAACACAGAGGGCACCAAGCAGTAGACTGTGAGTGTAATCTCGGGATCCACTGAGAGGGCACCAAGGCGAAGACTGTGAGTGTAATCTCTTGATCCACACAGAGGGTAACTAGGCAGAGTCTGTGAGTGTACCCTCGGGATCCACAGAGAGTGTAAGAAGGAGGACATTGTCAGTGTACACTCAGGATACACAGAGAGGGTACCGAGGAAGAGACAGTGAGTGTACTCTCGGGATCCACAGAGAGGGCAGCGAGGAGGTGTCTGTGAGTGTTTTCTTAGGATCCACAGGTAGGGCACCAAGGAGGAGACTCTGAGTGTACTCGAGGGTTCCATAGAGAGGCTAACAAGGCAGTGAATGTGAGTGTACTCTTGTGATCCACACAGAGGGTAACAAGGCAGAGTCTGTGAGTGTACTCTCGGAATCCACAGAGAGATTAACAAGGAGGACACCTTGAGTGTACTCTCAGGATCCACACAGAGGGTACCAAGGAGGATACTGTTTTCGTGATCCAAATAGAGGGTAACAAGGCAGAGACTGTGACTGTACCCTTGGGATCCACAAAGAGGATAACAAGTAAGAGACTGTGAGTGTAATCTATGTATCCACAGAGAGGGCACCAAGGAGGAGACCGTGCGTGTAATCGCTTGATCTACAGAGAGGGCACCAAGGAGGACAGTGTGACTGTACTCTCGGTATCCACAGAGCGAGAAGCCAGGAATAAAGTGTGAGTGTACTCTCAGGATCCACAGAGAGGGTACCGAAGAGGAGACAGGTTGTGTACTCTCGGATCCCCAGAGAGGGCACCAAGGAGGTGTCTGTGAGTCTATTATCAGGATCCATAGAGAGGGCACCAAGGAAGAGACTGTGAGTGAAATCTATTGATCCACAGAGACGGTAACTAGCAGAGTCTGTGAGTGTACTCTCGGGATCCACAGACAGGGTACCTTGGAGGAGACTGTGATTGTCCTCTCTGGATCCACAATGAGCCCACCAAGGAGGACACTGTGAGTGTATTCTTGGGATAGACAGAGAGGGCACCAAGGAGGAGACTGTGAGTTTAATCTCATGATCCACTGAGAGGGCATCAAGGAGGACAGTGTGAGTGTACTCTCAGGATCCACAGTGTGGGCACCAAGACTGAGATTGTGAGTGTACTCTCAGGATCCACAGAGAGGGTAACAAGGAAGAAACTGTGAGTGTACCCTCAGGATCCACAGAGATGGTATCAAGGAGGAGACTGTGTTTGTACTCTCCGGATGCACAGTAAGGGCACCAAGGAGGTGTCTGAGTGTGTATTTTGGGGATCCACAGGGAGGGGACCAAGGAGGAGTCTATGAGAATCATCTCTTGATCCATAGAGAGGCTAACAAGGCAGAGACTTTTAGTGTAATTTCTGGATCCACAGAGATGGCACAAAGGAGGAGACCATGAGTGGACTCTCGGGATCCACAGAGAGGGTAACAAGGAGGACACTGTGAGGTTACACTTAGTATCCACAGAGAGGGTACCGAGAACAAGACTGTGAATGTACACTCGGGGTCCATAGAGAGGGCACTGAGTAGGAGACTGTGTATGCACTCTCAGGATCCCTATAGAGGATAAAAAAGAAGAGATTTTGTGTGTGCTCCCAGGATCCACAGTGACAGCACCATGGACGAGATAGTGTTTGCACTCTCGGGATCCACAGAGAGGGCACCAAGGAGGAAAGTGTTAGTGTGCTCGCAAGATGCACACAGAAGGCACCAGATAGGAGAGTGTGAGAGTACTCTCGGGATGAACAGAGAGGGCACCCAGGAGGAGACTGTGAGTGCAATATCAGGATCCACAGGGAGGGTACCAGGCAGAGACTGTGAGTATACTGTCGGGATCCACAGCGAGGGTACCAAGGAATAGACCATGAGTGTCCTATCAGGATTCACAGAGTGTGTAACAAGGAGGAGTCTGTGAGTGCACACTCAGGATCCACAGAGAGGGTAACAGGAAGAGACTGTGAGGGTACACTCGGAATCCATAGGGAGGGCAACAAGGAGGAGATCGTGAGTGTACTCTCAGGATCCACAACATGGTACCAAGGAGGAGACTGTGAGTGTACAATCGGGATCCACAGAGAGGGTATGAAGGAGGAGATTGTGAGTGTACTCTCGGATTCACAAGGAGGGCACCAAGGAGGAGTTACTGTGGGTAGTCTCTGGAACCACAGAAAGGGCACCAAGGAGGAGACTGTGAATGTACCCTAGGGATCCACAGAAAGGATAACAAGGCAGAGATTGTGAGTGTAATCTTGGGATCCACAGTTAGGGTACCAATGAGGAGACCGTGATTGTACTCTCGGGTTCCACAGAGGGGGCATCAAGGAAGACACTGTGTATGTACTCTCGGGATCCACAGAGATGGTATGGAGAAAGAGACTGTGAGTGCACTCTCAGATCCACAGAATTTGAACCAAGGGGGAGACTGTGAGTGTACTCACAGGACCCACAGATACGGTACCTTGGAGCAGTCTCTGAGTGTACTATCGGAATGATCCCAGAGGGCACGAAGGAGGAGACTGTGAGTGTAGTATCGGGATCCACAGAGAGGGCACCAAGGAGGAGACTGTGAGTGTCAAATCTGTATGCACAAAGAGGGCACCAGGAGGAGCCTGTGAGTGTACTTTCGATATCCAAAGAGAGTGAACCATGTAGGATACTGTGAGTATACTCTTGAGATGCACAGAGAGAGTACCAGGAGGTGACTGTGACTCTACTAGCGGGATCCACAGAGAGGGTAACAAGGCATAGACTCTGAGTGCACATTCGTGAGGCACAGAGAGGGCACCAAGGAGGAGCCTGTGAGTGTACTCCAAGGATCCCGAGACAGGGTGACAAAGCAGAGACTGTGAGTGTACTCTCGGGATCCACAGAGTGGGTGTGGAGAAGGAGACTGCGGGTGTACTCAGAGAATACACAGAGATTGCACCAATATGGAGATTATGAGTGTACTCTCGGCATTCACAGAGAGTATGAGACTGTGAGTGTACTCTCTAGAGCCACAGTCAGAGTAATAAGGCAGAGACTGTGAGTGTCTCCTGGTGATCCACAGAGAAGTTACGCAGGAGGACACTTTGAGTGTACACTTGTGATTCACTGAGAGGATATCAAGGAGGAGATTGTGAGTAAATTCTCGGGAATCACAGAGAGGGCACCAAGGAGGAGACTGTGAGTGTACAATCAGGATACACACAGAGGGCACCAAGGAGGAGACTGTGAGTGTACTCTCAGGATCCTGAGAGGGAAACAAAGCACAGACTGTGAGTGTACTCTCGGGAACCACAGAGAGGGTGGCCAGGAGGAGATTGTGAGTGTACTCTCGGGATCCACAGATAGGGTAACAAGGCAGAACTGTGAGTGTACTAACAGAATTCACAGAAAGGGTACCAAGGAAGACACTGTGAGTGTACACTCAGGATTCACAGAGAGGGTATAAAGGAGGAGATTGTGAATATATTCTCGGGATTCACAGAGTGGGAACCAAGGAGACTGTGAGTGTACCCTGAGCATCCACAGAGAGGGTAACAGGCAGAGACTGTGAGTATACTCTTGTGATCCGCAGACAGGGCACTAAGTTCGAGACTCTTGGATCCACAGAGAGGACACCAAGGAGGACACAGTGAGTGAACTCTCTGGATCCACAGACAGCGCACAAGAAGAAGACTATTTGAGTACATTCGGGATCCACAAAGAGGGCAGCAAGGTGGGTACTGTCAGTGTACTCTCAGGATCCACAAAGTGGGTGCCAAGGTGGAGACTGTGGGTATACACTCAGAATCCACAGAGAGTGCACCAAGAGGAGTTGGCGAGTGTATTCTCAGGAACCACGGAGAGGGCAGCAAGGAGGAGACTGTGAGTGTACTCTCAGGAGCCACAGAGTGGGTAACAAGGTCGAGATTGTGAGTGTGCTCTTTGGATCCACAGAGAGGACACCAAGAAAAGACTGTGAGTGTACACTCTGGATTCAAAGAGAGGGCACCGAGGAGTAGTTTGTGTGCCTAAGCTTAGGATCCACAGAGAGGGTACCAAGAAGGACTCTGTCAGTGTACGCTTGGGATCCATAGAGAGGACAACAAGGAGGAAACAGTGAGTGTACTCTTGGGGTCCACAAAGACGGCAACAAGGAGGAGACGGTGAGTATACTCTCAGGATCCACAGAGAGAACACCAAGGAAGAGACAGTGATTGTACTGTAGGAGTGCAGAAGGAGGGCACCAAGAACTAGACTGTGAGTGTATTCTCGGGATGCACCCATAGGGCCAGCAAGGAGGAGACAGTCGCTGTACTCTCGGAATACACAGAGAGGGCTACAAGGAAGAGACTGTGAGTTTACACTCGTGATCCATAAAGGGTAACAGGGCAGAGAATGTGAGTGTACTCTCTGGATCCAAGAGAGGGTACCAAGGAGGAGACAGTGAGTGTACTCTTGTGATTCACAGAGAGGGTAACAGGGAGGAGACTGTGAGTGTACACAGGGATCGACAGAGAGGGTACTGATTGGGATACTGTGAGTGTACCCTTGGCATCCACAGGGAGGGCACCAAGGAGGAGACTGTGATTATACTCTCATGATGCACAGAGAGGGTATGAAGGAGGAGCATGTGAATGTACTCTCAATATCCACAGAGAGGGTACCAAGTAGGAGAATTTGTGTGTACTCTCGGAATCCACACGAGGGCACAAATGAGTAGACTGTGAGTGTACTCTGGGATCCACAGAGAGGGTAACAGGACAGAGACTGAGTGTAATCTCGGGATCCACAGGGAGGCCACCAAGGGGGAGACCGTTCAGGCACCAAGGTGGAGAATGTGAGTGAACACTGGGGATTCACAGAGAGGACACAAAGCAGGAGACTTTGTGTTTACTCTCTGGATCCACAAGAGGGCACTAAGGAAGGGACTAGAGTGTACTTTTGGCATCCACAGAGAGGGCACCAAGTAGGAGACTGTCAGTGTACACTCGGGATCCACAGAGACAGTACCAATGAGAGACTGTGAGTGTCATCTCAAGATCCACAGACAGGGTAACAAGGCATAGACTGTGAGTGAATTCTTGTGATCCACAGGGAGGGGACCAGGGAGGCAACCGTGAGTGTATTAACGGATCCACAGAGAGGGTAACAAGGCAGAGACTGTGACTGTACTCTCCGGATCCATAGAGATGGCTCCAAGGAGGACACTGTGAGTGTACTCTCGGGATTGACAGAGAGGGTATTGTACCCTCAGAATCCACAAAGATTACACCAAGGAGGAGATTATGAGTGTTGTCTCTGGATCCACAGAGAGGGCACCAAGGAGTAGACTGTGAGTGTACCATTGGGAGTCACAAAGAGGGTAATAAGGCAGAGACTGTGAGTGTAATCTCGGGAACCACAGAGAGGGCAGCAAGGAGGAGAGTGTATGTGTAATCGCGTGATCTACAGAATAGGTAACAAGGCAGAGAATGTGAGTGTACAACATGATCCCCACAGAAGGCAGCAAGGATGAGAATGTGAGTGTATGCCCGGGGCATACAGAGAGTGCACCAAGGAGGAGACTGTAAATGTACTCTCGGGATGCACAGAGAGGGTACTGCCCCTGCCAGCGGGGAGTTAAACAAGGACCCGAGGGGAAATTAACCTGGATGAGAGACAAGACAGACACAAAGATGGAGACCAAGTCTAGAGTCTGATCAAGGTCTCTAATTTTATTTTTTACACAGTGGTTATATAGGTGTAGGAAGGGGGGTAAGATGGCAGACGTGATTTAGGGTCATGGGATTGTTAGGGAACCTAGAGGAGATGTAACCAGGTGTTTCTCTATTCTTCCTCAAGGGCTGGACAGCCGGACCACGTCAGCCTTGACAGCCTGACTGCAAACTGGCCTTTTGCAAAAGATATGATTCTGTAAACAGTCTGCTGACTGACATTCCTAGCTGCAAACTGGATGGACCAGCTTTCTGATAAATGAGTCAACTTAAGAACAGGACCAGGGAAAATGGAGAGGCTTTTGCTTTATGGCCCCCGACATCTCCTCCCTTCTTTTATACCAAAGAGGGGGAGGCCCACTATTCACCAGTGGGCTTTAACCAACTGGGGGAGTATTGACCTAACTCCTCTCATGGGCTGTCATTTTTTCGTCCCACAATCTTGGCCCTTGGTACCTTTTCGGGAGGGGAGGCAGGGCCTATGTGATCATAATAGGTGTGGTACCAACCTCCATGCAAGTCAGGTTTTTCTCTCAGGGAATTCAGAAGCGGTCAAAAAGGGACCTTCCCTTGTAGTGCTCTGCCTCGCACCTGTGTTGGTGCCCATATCATACTAACTTTACTGTGAGCCAATATGCATAGGTCTGAATCCTATGCAGCTCCTAAAGGAGGGGAGTCGAGTGGCACATCAAAGCCCTGACCAATCAGGTCCAATTGATGATAGTGGATTTGGATCGCATGGGATGTAAGAGAGCCGACCTGTTGTCTGATGAAGCGAACGAGCTTGCCAATCAAAAGTGGTCCCAGTGTGAATATGAGAATGAGGCTGATTAGAGGTCTGGCTAGGGGCAGGAGAAGGGTGAACATGGAGGACTTCCACCAATCATCAGCAGCTGATGAAAATTTTAATTTTTGGAGATCTAGGCTGACCTTATGTAATTTTTTTACTTGGGTTTCTACTAGACCTGACTCATTAATGTAATAGCAACATTCTTCTCCCAAAACGAGGCAAGTGCCTCCATTTTCTGCGGTGAGCAGATCTAGTGCTCGCCAGTTTTGTAACACTACTTGGGTGATTGATGTTACCTGTCTTTGTAATGAGAAGAGGGACTCAACAGAAGCTTCTATGGCTAATTGGAATTGTTGGGATAATTGTTCTGTAGAGACCAGGGAGTAGCCTAGGGCTCCTGCAGCAAGGCCGGCAGCCACTGTGGAGGCTGCCAGGGAGATGCCAGCCACAAAGGGAAGGAAGACAGCTCTCTTTTGACGATAGGCAGGATGGAAAGTTGGCTCCAAATGTTTGGAAGGAGTCCAAAGCGTCAACTGGGGCACTAAGGTTACTGGAAGGCAAAGCTGGTCAGAGAGGGATCTGGAGATATTTTTGTAGAGGGTTCCATTACACCAAAAAAAGAACCCTGGAGGGGCATAGAGTGTGGAGGAGTTAAGGGAGAGAGTCTTATTGCAGAGGGGAGAATTGCCTCCATAGCAAAAGGGGAATTTGTCATGAAGAGTGTCGGAAAATAA